>VXBN01009782.1:84620-118071 GCA_013397395.1 Sinosuthora webbiana | reverse complement strand
TGAGATTAAGTCCCAAGATCTACAGTTTGTTACTGAAGCAGGAACTAAAATTTCCAAGTTGCTGAGCAGCCCAGCAGCTCCACTGACTTTCTCTGAAACTACTCAGCATGTCTGAAAATGTCATCTCTCATAGATATGTCTGGATGCAGGCACAGAAATCTTTTCTTAGGCTTCCACTTTGGAGAACCCATCCTCTGTCATCTAGCACAATGTAGGTGGAAAAAAAAATTGGTAGGAAGCAAGTGCTCAACCCACTTGTGATTTTTCAAACTTGCTCATCTTTGGCCAAAGTCTGCTGCCATCAGAGCTAATGGTCAAAAGCCCAGCTGACTTCACAGATTGATATTAGAGCTGAGTTAATCATCTGATTTTCTGTCATTTTTAAAATTATTGTTCAATGGAGCAGTGCCAGAACATCAGTGGCCACTTTCCATATGAGAACAGAGGAATGAATTTCTCTGGTGTTTACAGACTAAAGTGGGTGGGAGCAATGCCAGCTGAGTCCAACAGGACTGTGCTAAGTGATGTGTAAGGCTGTACCCTCCTTCTTCTCTCCCTGTGTTGCCTGTTGCCCTTTGCAGTCTGATTATGCTCTGTGTCACTGCTGTAAACATGTGCTGGACACAACTGACTCAGTTGTGACCCTAATCTGCCTGGCCCATTCAGCCAGCTGGGTGGAAACCTAAAATGTTAATGAATTGCCTACGGCTCCTGTGTGTTTGGTTTCCTGGAAATGCCTTTTAACCTTCTGATCCAATTTTCAGAATCGACACAAAAGCGACAAACACGTCAACAATCGCCCAGTCCAGGTCCTGATCAATGGCATGTAAGTCCTTTTTGCTGTAGTTCTCACAGGGAAAAGCATTTCATTACTAATATTTTTGATTTTTGTGTATGTGTGTGATTCTCAAGGATCACTAAACAATTTAAACTTAAAGTGTGTTTCATACCACTAGTTCATCATGCAGTTGTGGACTATGTGTCTGATTAATGAACCCTAGACACAGTACCAGATCTGTGCAAATATTATGGTCGTGACCTTGTGCTGACAAAAACTAAACTCTTTCTCTGTTCCTGGGTGTTATGTTTAAGTAAGAATTTCAGAGTCTTGTATTATTTTACTTCTTACCCCAGAAGTAACAAGCAAAGCTATCTTCTGCGTCCATTTACACTCAATAGCATTTATTTCGCATTAAGCAAAACTAGGCATTATCAACAAGATATTTCAAATTAAGAAGCTGGAATAGCTCCCTCATACACTTCATTATACTTAGAGTGTGTGTAGCACTTCTGGTTCAGATGTGTCCAAAACATTTCAGCTGCGTGCTTTGGACATTGTACTGCTAGCGCTGTTCTTTCCCGCAGAAAAAAAAAACAGTAGAGGTTTTGGCTTTTGTGGCAGACAGATGTGCTGTTTACTTGCAGCTCCATGGAGTCCAGCTAAGCATAGGACACAGCTGTAGATGGCTGTGAAGTCTTTTTGTGACCTTTTTCCACACTATAGATACCAGTATGTTGTGTAAACTCCAACAGATGATCAAACAGTTAAATATATAAGTGGAAACTGAAGAATAGGGACGTAGTTTTTTGTGCTCTCTGCTAAGTAAACCAGTTTTTAGTTTACTGTGTATTAGTTACTGTGTCTAGGAAACAAATTTTGAAACAGAAATTTTATAATATTTTACCTTTTTCAAAACCTGGAAACCAGAGATCCTGTCCAGCTCTGACCAACACTGAGTAAGCAAGATTGAACTGAGTTCAAGCTTGAGCTCCCAGTCCTGTTTTAAGATTGATCTTTCTCACCTCTAGAATTTGCATATACAGCTATCTTGACTTGGCTGTGTTGGCTGGTGCTTGGAGTTTGGCTGGGTTCCTGTGTGCACATCTGGCTTAGTGCTGTGAGCACCATTACAGACATGGCTCAGACAGGCAAGTGCACAGTCAAAGCACCTGCACTGACTTTCCTGATAGTTGGTTACTCTTGCCCTCAATACCACTCAGAAAATCTTACACAATCTGCAGCTTTCCCAGATGAATTCTCTCAGAAAAGCAGAGAGGGTTTCTTGAGGCAATGTGCCCCTTTAAGAGAAGGAAGGAAGGAAGTAGTCAGTGCAGAGAGAAGGACAAAGATAGTGCACATGGACTGTGCTGCTGTTGTGGGGCTTGGTCTCAACCCAGCATGGGTCAGCCCAGCCAGTGCTTTTATTGATTTTTACTGCTTTTTTTTTGTACTGTGGTGGTCCTCCAGCTTAGTATGGATGAGGGCACGTCATGGCAGGCCCTGCTTCCAAGTCCTGATGGCAAGTACAGTCTGGCTCCAGAAGCAGAGCTAAGTTCCCAAGCAGCATTTGCTGTATGTGCTAACTCACTAGAGGTTTCCTTGCAGGTTAAAGGAGCAAAAATGGATGAATGTCCAAGTGGGGGATATAATAAAACTAGAAAACAACAACTTTGTGACAGTGAGTACCAATTCTTTCTATCCTGATCACAGTTAATTTCTGCCACTCTTATCACTCACAAAAAAATCAGTCATAATGATGATCTGGCAGTGACCACAAACAGCACTACTCCACAGTGCCTGCTGACTGTGTGAATTCATGCTAAGTCTGTCTGTCTTTCTGTGCTCAGGCTGATCTCCTGTTGCTGTCGAGCAGTGAGCCACACAGCCTGACGTACATTGAGACAGCTGAGCTGGATGGGTAAGTGAGCCTGGCCCTGGCATGCAATCACTGCCACCACTGCAAAGCCACGTTCCTGGTCACCCTGGGTGCTGCAGGCACACCTGCAATACCTTTGGTAGCCACAGTTAGATAACATGTAAAATAAAATTTCGGTAGGTATCTTGAGAATAACATCTTCTGGTGGATACTTTTGCTTCTTGAGTGTAAATGTCATGTGAGGAGGAGACTTTGCTTTTCAATGACACTTCTTCTAACACTGAAAGTAAGTTAGATGTTCCTTCAATATCCCCAGCAGAAGCTGTTTCTTTTCTCTCCATTAGTATTTTCCTTCAGACAGATTATCTGGGTGAGATAATGAATAACTTTGGTAATCTCCTTTGGACGGCTACAGAATAATATCAATGCAAGCACACAACCAAGGCTTCCAAATTCTGCCCACTCCAGAACACAACTGGCCATGAAACCAGAGGGCTGCAACTTGTATTAATTTGGAATAAACTGGAGCTGACTCATTTCTATGACCCAGTTTGCATTACCTTTTCTGCATTGCTCAGAACTAGCAACAGCCTGAGAGACTAAGCAAGACCAGAGATTTCAAGAAATTGTATCTCTCCCAAGACCCTACAGACAGGCCTCTGGACTTTCCCCATCTGATTTCTGCTGCAAATGGGTTTGTAATTTTCATACACACAAGTGCCACTTCTAAGAGGCCCTGAACAAACATAGTATTCTTTTGACATTGCATTTCCAACTCCTCAGCTAGCTAGTCTCAGGACTGAAGTAATCTTCCAGATCAGAATACCATGGGAGAAAAGATTCAAAGCTCTCATATATGCTTAGATACCTTGGGTTTAAATATGTAATGAGTGACAGGATAGAGAGTGCAGTGCTCTGTGGTGCAATTAAGAAGACAGACCCAGTTCACCTTTGGTACCATGCTCAGAATTTTTCTGAATGTCTGTCATTGCAACTGAAAGAGACAATCTACACCTTTTGACCAGTTGAAAGAGGTGTATAGTATCACAGTCCATCAGATGTCTAAGGAAGAAGCTGTACTCATAGCAGAAGTGATTTTCAAGGAGACCTTTCAGTTCACATATGATTTTCAGTTCGTATTTTTGTCTTATATTGTTTGTCACAGTGAAACAAACCTGAAGGTGAAGCAGGCATTGACAGTCACTGCGGAGCTTGGAGAAGATCTTCAGAAGCTGACAGAGTTCAATGGTGAGTATAAATGGAAAATTCACTTTCCAAATAATTTTCCTAAATTACAGAGAGTAGTTGGAACTCTTCCTTCCAAGCTGTCCGCTGCCCCGTGCTAGGTCTTCTCTGGAAACAGTGCCAGCAAAACAGAAAAGGCACTCTACAATCTATACAACAAGTATCAACACCACATGTAAATGAAAAGGTTCCTCTTTGCTTGCAGGTCTTGGTGCCATGTATGGCTATAACCTGACACATTTTTGGCAATTCTTCTGGATTGGACACTTCTCTTTTGTGTCTGTCTGCGCGTGTTGAGACTACCCACCTTGAAAGTCAGCACAAGAGTTCTCAAAACTTCACAGTGGAAACTGTTTTCCCAAAACCTTGTGCTTGGTTCTGGCCTCAAAACATTTTCACACTGCACTTTCACACTGATGTAGCAATGCTGATGCACTGATTTACATTTATCTTCTGATCAGTGGCACTTCCCAGACACTACACAGACCTGAGGACTAACTGTACACGCAGGACAGGTGACTACTTACTAGCCTGAAACCTCACTCTGAAACTGTTCCTTTCCTCTCTCAATGCAACAATAAAGACTGAATTTTAAAATATCTAACCGCAAGCAGTATAGATGTGCTTAACAGGAAATGTGTCCTTTCTCAGCACTGTTTACTTTGTCAAATACAAGATATGACTAGAACAGGACAGGACAGGACAGGACAGGACAGGACAGGACAGGACAGGACAGGACAGAATAGAATAGAATAGAATAGAATAGAATAGAATAGAATAGAATAGAAAAGAATAGAATAGAACAGAATATTTTCATTTGAAGGGGTCTACTATGATCACCTTATCCAACTGCCCGACCACTTCAGGGCTGACCAAAAATTAAAGTATGTTTTTAAAGGTACTGTCCAAATGCCTCTTAAACCTTACAGGCTTAGAGCACCAATCACCTCTCTAGGAAGCCTGTTCCAGTGAACAGTCATCCTCTCAGTAAAGAAATGTTTCCTAAGAGGTCCAGTCTGAACCTCTTCTGTCACAACTTCAACAATTCCCATGTGTCCTGTCACTGGATAGCAGAGAATATTTAGCAGCACATACAGAGAAAGGAGCTAGACCTGTCAAAACCAGAATGCTCCAAGCTCACACATCATCTGTCAGTGGAGAGAAGATGAGGGAACAGACCAAGTGGTGTTAGTCATGTTCTGCAGTGCCCTGCTGGCTTTGATATGAGGTCAAGATTACAGGAGGAGTTATTATGGAAAGGGGTGGAATGAGTGCTGATGTCCTTGGAATGCCTCAAGGATTGCAGGCTTTCAGGAAATACTTTTAGATATGGAGGGAAAATAATTTTAGAAAAAAGAAGTTTTTGAAATAACTAGATGATTCCAGGACAAGTGGTGGGGATGTGGCAAAGAACATAGCTGAGACTGTCTCTGGTAGAGATTCTTTTGTCTTCCTTGTTGAGGTTTTATGCAGGAACATGTGTGGGTTTTGCCAAGTGTCAACCCAGTACATCAGGATTTCTTTGAATTGATGGCTGAGGTTCTGAGTGTTTTAGGTCTTGAGAAATAGGTTTTTACATGTACAGTTAGATGGGTAATGTTCATAATTGGAGTGGCATGCCTTAATTATTTTCCTGAGCAGGCTGAAGTGTCTATCAATTTGTGAGTAAAACCTTCATCTTAGATAATTTTTCAAGCATGCTTAATGTGATGCTTATCTAAGGGCACCGTGTTCTTGGAAGTGCTTAATTAAATGTTTAAAAATATTTTGGAAAATTGAGAATTTTCTTATCAGGTATTTATTTATTCTCTAAATCTCTATTTTACTTATGTTGTAAATAAAAGTGGCCTCTTCACAATACTTGAAATGAATAAAATGTTTCCCAGGATGATTTATATTTGACAGTGTACTGGGAAGAGTGCCTGGAATCAGACCCAGCCTTGCATTTCCCTTAGCAAACCTCCGTAGAAATATTTAAATATTTATGTAACTCTTTATCTAATTGCTTTTTAAGACAGGAAGAGAGGACAGGATTGTGCAGCTAATACAGGCACTCACTGGAATTGCTTAGTGTGAGTTATGATGTTTGTTTGATGGTTTAGATAAGGAAGATGCTTGCTGAATTTATTTGTTTGATTTGGGGAACTGGGAAACCAGAAAGGCCACAATACTTTTCATTTACCCTATGCTTATCACAGTTGACTTGGAAGTATTTAACTCTTTCAGCTGAAATGTATTCCAGGTATGTTATTGCTGTTAGTGGGTGAGGGGAACAGGAGGCATGGTGCCTGGCTGTGGTGCCTTCTGCTGCAGAGGTACTGGGCTCAGTGCAACTGTCCTGGGAGGGTATTTAGAGCTTCTCACTCTTTTGTGGTCAGTCTCATCTGGATGAATCCCTTCTGATCTCAAAATCAGCGTGTCAGTAGCCCAGACCCAGCCACTTATGGGAAAGCAGATGTGGACACGCGAGGTGCTCACAGGAGCACAGTCCCATGACAGACATGGTGTTCCTGGCGGGAGACAATGCCCTAGGTTTGCTTTGCCAACCATTGTGTTGTTTGAGGTTCCAGTGCAAAGCCTCTGTTTCCTTTGTGCTTTTCAAGGTGTTTGTGAGGGTGGCAGTGAGATGGGCCTGGTACTAGAGACTTTCAGAAGTGATGGAGCACAGGTCTGGTTCTTGTTGCACTAACCAGATGATAAAATAGACTAGCAACACAGTTGTTAGTATGAATTCTGGTGCCACATGTGTCACTGAATTTCCTAATTGTTCAATCTTTCATGTCTGATGGTTTGTCTGCCCTAGATTAGAGTGGCTTTTTTGATCATTTGCATAATGTTTGATTTTAAAATGTGTAGTGGTGAAGATGATCATGACACTTAATGCTGCACTTTTCTTCTGGACGTCTCTGGATTTTGTTTCCAGTCTCTTGAGCCTGGTGTGTAAATCTGAGACCAGCTAGAAGAACTGTACTCTCTGCAAATGCTAGTATTTTTGTAGGTATTTACAGTCTGTGATGAAAATAACTTTATTGTTTCTGCTGATTAAGTGAACAGACTGAACTCTTAGACTGCTTTTCAGTAAGGCATGTTTGTACTTTCCAATTCTCAATACATCCACAGGGCTCTGCTTTGAATCTTTAAATGTCAGGTGCAGCAGTTGATTTAAATAGTAATTTTTATACTGAGGTATCTGAACACATTTTATTAGAAGAAATAAATATAAAGCGTGGAAATAGACCCTCCAATCACTTACAGTGTCAGCTCAATGGCCAAAGAAGGTAGTTATATCTTTTTATGTGCTCCTGGGACTTGAGTTATAAAAGAGATGAAATTAAAAATCAGTGAACAAAGACACCTCAGTTAATTACTCTTCTGCAGCCTTTAGGCTATGATTCTGTTCGCTTGAGCTCCTGCAATCTGAGGGAAAATGAAATAGGAAAAATGGTGGTGTCAGCACTTTTAGCTAAAGTTATCCAGTGACATCCTACCACTATGAACTTGCTGTGAATGTATTAAAAGTATGTTGCTATTTTGACATTTCTTCTCACCCACACAGAAATTGTGGAAACTGTTTTGTACTCTACCAATAAAAAAATGTCATGTTCAAAGAATTGGATCCAAGTTCACTGTGATCTCTTGAATTATAAGATGAATATAGGGATCCAGAGCATCAGTAAATACAAGATATAGAATGGGAATGACAGGGTTAGGAGTCTACTAACTAGAGTAACTAGAGTGTGAAGTATTGTTTCTCTGAGGAAAAGCTGGGAATGCAGTATTGACGACACCTTTCTGGACCAAGATTTCCATTTTTGCTTTTACCTTCTTTTTATAGGAGAAATCAGATGTGAGGCACCAAATAACAAACTGGACAAATTCACAGGAACTCTTACTCTTCGAGGAGAGAAATATGCCCTGGACAATGAGAAGATGTTGCTGAGGGGCTGTACTATCAGGAATACAGAGTGGTGCTTTGGACTTGTTATTTATGCTGGTGGGTAAAAAGACTGACATATTGATTTCAGAGCCCAGCAGCACTAGTGTGGGGATGCATCACACCCAGCGTGCACAAAGGATTCAAGTGTTTATGTTTCTACCAGGTACAAGAAGAAAAAGGCTTCTTGTTTCAGAAACCCACACAGCAAAGTACAGGAGAAGAGTTTTGATCGGTGACTAAGAAAGAATGTAACAATTAAATTTGATTAAGAATTCTCTCAAGTGTATTGAAATAAACTCTCTGTATCATTACTATGTGATTTTAATCCACATTAGAATATCAGGGTCATCAATAATATTATTGATTAGATCTATGCTTTTCATGAGCATAGTCCTATTCTTTCTATACTGCTCTAGACATGTGAGATGATATATAATATGTCACCAATAACATAGCAATATCAGATATGCTGTGAAAAGTGACTAAACCTGAAAGGAAGGGTTGAATGTTGAAAGAAAAGAGTTGAGTAAAGTCCAGGTTTAATGGTTTTATGTGACTCTCTCCATATAATCTCAGACAAATGACTTAACCTGTTTCTGCCCAAGTTTCCCACCAGCACTCTAAAATGTGTGTAGCTGACTTCATGAGAGCTGTGATGGTTATTTATGCTGAAAAGCACAGTGGGTCCTCAGAGGGAATCAGCTTTAGAACAGCTAAGCTTTATTACTAAAATTAACAAATGTGCTTCATCTCCAGGGCCAGACACGAAACTCATGCAGAACAGCGGAAAAACAACTTTTAAGCGAACAAGCATTGATCGGCTCATGAATGTCCTTGTGTTGGTGGTAAGTCTGATTAATGTGTCTTCCTTTCTTCAGATGTGTTCATCATTTCCAGATGCTCCACCTCTCTGTCCACACAAATGGAGGAATATCAGAAGTGACTAATGATAAAAAGAAAAAGTACATCATAATTTATTAGCAGCCTGGGTTCTGCAGTGCCTCTGCCAACCTATCTTGCAAAGCAAGACCATTACATTGACAGAATTAAGGACTTTCCTTCTGAGCTTGTCATTTACTCTGCTCTTCTTTGCTTTGCATTTTTTGTGTGAGAAATATTTTGAAGCCTGCAAAGTCCTTTTTTCTTCTAGTAATTTTGTCATTTTCTATTTAAATAAACATTAGCAGTTCTCTCTCTTCCTCCTGATTTCTTGGCATCTCTGGTGATATCCGCATAGGGCTTGGTAATTGAGTTTGCTAATTTAATTTACATGATGCCAGCTCCTGACTTAACAAGTTAGGGTAAATTATTAGACATGGTCTCATTAATGCTCAGAAACTGGTGTTTTTAGCAGCTGAGAAATTTGAGAACACTAATCTTACCTAGCAGCCCTCTCCTCAGACTGAAAAACAGATCTGATTTGAGGGTTAAGCTCATCAGTGATTTTAACAAATGGCAAATACTTCCAGGCAGAAATAGTGATTCTTTCACAGACTCTCTCAAGATTTTACTGCTTAAGTAGAAGCAGGGAAGGAAGACACACGCTCTGACACTATTTTAATCAATGTTGCTTGAAGAAAAGGTCTTTAGTTTCAGATTTTATTTCCCTTTGAGTGCAAATTTGTCATGCGTTCCCATGCATGCTGCACCACCTTCAGTTTATGACACTGGGAAGATCTGATAGTTAGTGGTCACTGTTCCTGCTTCTTCCCTACTACTCTTGCTCTCCAGATCACCCTAGCAGCCAACTAGGGACAGGATTCATTCCTAGGGACTGTAACAAACCCTGGAGGAGGCCTCCAACAGCAGTCTGTGCATTAGAGCAAGGCTGCCCTGAGGTCTCCTTGCCCTCTCTGATTTCATGCCTCCTCAGCACTGGGGCTTAGAGTACAAATGCCTCCAGGGTGGCACCACCCTCCAACCTCCACATTTCATATCAGCCTCTGTATTCCTGGTTTTTTTTTTGGGGGGGGGATCTCAAAAGTCCTTTAGGTGAGCCTGGGGATGCCTAGCAGTGCCACAGCACAGGGTTAACTTCAATCCCCATTGAGGCCTTCTTCTGTGTACAGTAGGGACATGACCTTAATTTTAATCTTGCATCAATCTCTACCAAGGGAAAATCTTGGCTATCAGCTTGTTTCCCTCAGTGTTTTCTACCCTTTCTCCCTTTCTCCCCTTAATTGGATAGCAAAACCAAACAAAGCTTGGGCCTTTTACATTCAAAATTTTGCAAGCATTTGAAGAATTTCACATTTTCAAAAATGTCCTCCTATGTTCTGACTGGAGAGGAGAATGGGCTATGGGGGGATCCACAGGGCACAGAAACAGCTGAGGAAAACTGAACCAAGAATCTGGAATTTCATGTTCAGCTAAGATTTGCCAAATCTCCTTTCACAAGCCAAGGGTCCCACCCAGAACTTTCAGTCTGTTTGGCCTCTCTTTATAAAAACAAAGGAGATGAATTTACCTCCTGGCTCTGTTTTAAAAAAATTTGAGCAAGTTGCAACCATTTGCATCAGCCTCTGCCTTGGTTCTTGGGCACTGGAGGAGCCAAGGGTGTGTTTGTCTCCTTTACACATTTTTAAGGAACCTAAAATTTTGATGTCTAAATAAAGCTCTGTCACACATTAAACACCAGACTCTTTGCACACCTAAGGGGATGTGGCACTGTGTTTTTCCAGCTCACTGGGTGGTCGAAGGTTATAGAGAGTGGTCATAAAAATAGGCAGTATGCTGTCCTCTTAAGTTGGTGAATACAAAGCAGCCACAGCTTACTATAAATAGGTAATGTTGGGTTTGGTCTCCTCACCCGAGCTTAAAGATTGTAAAAAGTCTTTTTTCCTTCTGAAAGCCCCGAGCCAGGTCGCAAGAAAGAAGCGGAGTCCTCAAGGTCTTGTTCTCTTGATATTTCGTGTTGTTTATTGTTTCATATCTTAAAATGTTCTCCATGCCCAGCCGAGATCTGCACAGCAGCTGGGACATGAGGCAACTCCCTCCACAGTGGGATGTCGCAGTCCCTTTATACAGAAAGTTACATATCACCTGTTTACACTTATATTCCAATACCTATCACCTATACTAAAATGGTCAACTTTACTCTAATCCAATCTCCTTAAACTGCTTTGTGCCACTGTCACCAAAAGATGGAGGCCAGGGGAGAAGAAGGAAGAACTCAGGGCAACACCCTAAATCCTCCATCTTGTCCCCCATGTACCTATATTCTAAAAACTCAAAACTGCATAATTTCTTATCCTATACCAAACTAAACGACTTTGTTCACATCTTTGTGGTTTGTAATTCTTCCCTCAATGTTGGAAGTCGTTCCCATGGACTGAAGCCAAAGGCAGTGTCCTCCTGAGCTCTGTGCCAGGGTCTCCAATCCCCCTGTACAGCTCCAAAACCCCCCTGTGCGGATTCCAAACCCTCTTACTCATGTCTGTGGGCTCCCAGGGCATCTAGAGGAATGCCCTGGACTCTGACAACATAATTTAAATATAGTGAAACTTGCTTCACATTAACACTGGCAAAGTTTCTTTGTGTTTGTTTGCCCATAAAACTTCCAAGCACAAAGCAGTGATTAAGCAGGTCCGCCAAGGGAGTGTCCGTTAAATGTTCTCCTGATCTGGCCCAACAAGGGTTAATCAGAAGTGAACCTTCCCAGATGGCAGACATAGCTGTTTTGTCATGTTTGAAGGTGTTTCTCATCAATCTGAGAGAGAAGTTAATGTTCCTCCACTGGGGATATACTTGCCAGTCCCAGAAATGCTTTCTTCTCCAAAAGCTGCTTTGTAGCAGGCTAGGGGGAGCAAATTCTCAGAGAAAGAGAGCTCTCGCATTCATCTCTTAAACAACTTACTGCTTGAAATCCCAGAGCGGAACTCAAAGTACCAATCAAGAAGCCAAGACTGTTTTAATTCAGAGTCCAACAGTCAATGTTTGTCTTGAAGTCAAAAGCCACTTTCTCTTTACAAAACTCATACCAATAGGATCTTTAGCAGTCAATGCATGGGAAGGACCCAGGGAGGGAGGATGCTCATGCTGGGAAGCTCCATGAGCATGCACAAGCAATGACTTTTCATGTCATTCTCTTCAGGGCTGTGGTTACAATTGTGACACCCTGCACACAGTTGTTTCTGTGCACAGAAATTTATCTCCAGGGCTGCTTTTAATGGCTTGATCCCTTCCATTTGTTTCAGATCAAACAGCATGTTAGTGAGCTTTGTGCAAGCACGAGTGTTGCACATGAGTGGGGTTGTGAGAGCATTGACATGCCCAGTGCACAGAAAACAAAATGTACATAAATCAAGTGCAACTGTAGGCAAGAACTGCTGTGGTATAGAATCAGAGTGGTTTGAGTCAGAAGGGAGCTTAAAGATCATCTTGTTCCAACACCTCAGCTGTAGGCAGGGACACCTTGGGAAAGTTCAGCTCCTGTCTTGCCTCACATATATTTCTATTGCTGAATCACACACTGAAATTCCTACGTGGATTGTGATATTCTGCAAGTGGCTAATTTTTAACCTCTGGGGCATGAGGTGGGTCATGCCTCTCAAATACCCTTAAGTCCTTATAATTACAATAGCACAGATTGAAGTATGTTTTAATTTCTGGTTCACAGAGGTTTAAAAACACTGCACCACATTCCTTACCAGCAAGCAATATTGTCTCCATTTCACAAGTTGAGCAATTTATTTGGCTTCACACAATTAAATAGAAAAGCTACTACTCATGTATGAAATAAATGTGTCCCCTGAAACTCAGACTGCCACCTTTTCTTACTGTAGCTCCTTTTTGTGGCTTTTTGATATTAAAACTTGAGTTGATCAGGCACGAACTTTTCACCAAGTGATTCATATTGCCCCATAGATGTATCTTTCTTCCTCCCATAGATTACCTCAGCAGTACAAATATTAGCTTTACCATCAACGTTTCTATGTTTGTCCCTCAATTACAATTTTTAAAAAGGTTGATTACAGTTTTAATGTGATTGTTGCTGTGTGGCCTTTACATAATGGTCCAACTTACCATAATGGTCCAACTTATATTCCCTCCCTAATGATTATCCTTGCAAAAGATTATTTTTAATTGCTCTTTTGTTCAGCCTGGTGACTCCATTTCTTCACTTCTTTATTATTGTATTGGTTGCTTTATGTCAAATGTTTGGAAAAGACCATGCCAAAAGAATTGTTTTTTCGTCATTTATCTGGGAAGGATGACAAGCTACCTGCAGTTTATCTCCCCCACCATCACCATTTCTGCCTTACAAATATTGTAATTATATTAGCGGGATTGCAAGGTGGTGGGTCTTCCCAGTTTTTAAAGCATTATTAAAAAATAACCTCTAAGCTTCCATCTTTGAATTAGATGGACCTGCTGCATTGAAAATGCTTTTTAGCAGATAGAGCCACACAGTGCTCTGTGTCAGTGAACATAGTCTGCCTTTTTCATCTACTAGAGGGCAGATAAGTCCTTCTTCTTCCTTTCTCCTTCCTCTTGAATGACTGTCTGTTAACCCATTTGTTTTTCACACACCTCTTTATGACTTTATTTTTTTCTTTTCTTGATATTTTATCTTTTCTTGATACTGTTGGATATTCACAGTTCAGTGAATTCCTTGTAGTTTGTATTAATTTCTTTTAAATTTCTTTCTTTCTGTTCTTTTTTTCTTTTCCAAATAAATGTATTGCTAGAGTCTTGTATTTTTTAAATCAAAAAATGCTTTATGAACTATGTAATGTTTTTGTGTCTTTTAAATAGTGTTCCAATCAAGCCCCAGTTTTTAATAAGGTTTCCCAATTTGAAATTCACTTCCCAGTTGCTGTTGCCCTCGTTGTTTTAGGCTTCAGAAAACAGGCTTCTCTAAAGCCCAAAGATACGCATCATTGGTTGGTGTTGCTTTTTGTTTGCTCAAAGGAAATGTAATCAAATTGTGAGGGCAGATACCAAGGCAACCATTAGCTTTGAGAAAGCAATTAACTCTCCTCTAACCATCAGAACAATATCCAGTGCTAAATTCCAGACTGTACGCTGCTGGACTATCCTTAGTAGTCTTTCTTAGTAGAAATTGTGAGGAAGATTGTGGTACATCTGTCAAATAGCAAAGTAAAGTCCTCCAGGCAGTTTCTATTCTCAAGTGTGCCCCCAAATGTTTGAGAACCCTCAGCTCAACTCTCCTCCAATGAGATTTGGTGTTCTGCAGCAGACTGCTGCAAGCACCCTGAGATGTCTGCTTGGGACTTAAATCTCCAGCTGTTTGAGCACTTTTAATTCCAAGTTTCCAGGCTGTGCATTGTGCAGTTTTGCCCTTGAGGTAAAAATATCATAATTTTACAGCTTTTTCCTTTTCATCCCTCGGCACATTTTTCTATGAATCAGGGTATCCAACCCTATCCCATTAGGTCTTCTGATTAACCTGTGCATAATAAATTCTTTGTTTCTAAAATACAATACATTTTGTCTGGGTTTGATTTGTTTGGTTTGTTTTTCAATTTTTTTTTCCAGATCTTTGCATTTTTAGCACTGATGTGTCTCATCCTAGCCATTGGCAATGGTATCTGGGAGCATGATAAGGGCTACTACTTCCAGGTCTATCTGCCCTGGGCAGAGGGTGTCAACTCTGCCTCCTACTCCGGCTTCCTCATGTTCTGGTCATACGTGATCATTCTAAACACAGTGGTACCTATTTCACTCTATGTCAGGTACGTGCCGGAAGCTCCTTTCACTTTTGATCTTAGGAGAGATTTAGGTTTTGCCTTAGCAGCATTTTCCTTAAAACCTGACACAGCCCCATCATGGATGCTCCTACACAACCACAGTGACGCTTTACTTGTTTCTGCTGCCTTCAGAAGGATTTATCAGGGCTGGAGTAGGGACAGCAGTGAGCCCTGTAAGAGGAGAGGATGATTCTGCAGTTAAAGGGGAGGTGTAGATGTGTAGGATGCTATAGGAGTGGAGCTGGAAGCCTGCCACTGTTAGCAAGATGCTAATGGCCTGTTCTTCAAGGTGGCTTCAGGACTGTGTGAGGATTACCAGGTAAGTAGGTGCAATTAGGTTGAAATACTTGATGCTACATGAGCAGTTGAGAGTGCTATCTCTTCCCAGACAATGCAGAGCTATGTTGATTGTTTGTGATAGACAAATAGGAGTGACAAGTAGGCAATGTGTCTGTGCTCTCAAAACTTGGGGCTAGGGTAAAGACTGCATAGTCCTGCTTAATTTATCATAATACTCACCTTCAGTCAGCTTTGCTACTGAGACTCTCTTTTGTGTAAACATGAGAAATGAGTTTCATACCTGTCCATATGTCACCCCGCAAGGTGGAAATTCATGTCATCTGCAAGCTGAAGCCACTCTTTTGGTTGTACTGAGTGACACAATGGCTCTCTTGTTGTGGAACTCTCTGTTTGAGTCACAGTTGTGCTCATCCCCTGGCACTGGGCTCAGCCCAGCCCACAGCTCTGCTGGAAACCATTTCCTGAAACAACACTAACTGAAACACATTGCTCCTGCCTCACTTCTCAGTCCAAAAACTTCTGAAACTTTCCAAGTAGTTTTATAAGGTACTGCTTTATAAACAAAGGAAATTAATTTGCTTAGCAAACTTAGCAGATCATTTCAGTGCGACTTGCTTCAGCATCCCTTACCACAGGCCACCTATGGACCGATGAGTTCAACCTGTCATTACCTTCAAAGTTGTCTTCTAATTGCAATTGATAATGGTGGTGCTAAAGATAAAGAGATCGTCCCTTAAGCTAATGAATATTCCATCACCGTCTCTTTCTGTTTCATCAGCGTGGAGATTATACGCTTGGGTAACAGTTTCTACATTGACTGGGACCGTAAAATGTATTACCCACTGAATGACACGCCAGCTCAGGCTCGAACCACTACACTCAATGAAGAGCTGGGGCAGATCAAGTACATCTTCTCAGACAAAACAGGAACTCTCACCCAGAACATCATGTGTTTCAACAAGTGCTCCATCAATGGCAAATCCTATGGTATGTTTGTCTTACTCTCTGGGTTTTCTTCAGTGCGTGCTTCTTCATCCACAGAGACTAAATCAGATATCCAGAAGGATACTGATATCCAGAAGCCACATAAGGAACTGTAGTGATCAAGTGTAATGCTGCCCATCAGGGATGTCTGGACAGCCTGATGGCGTCCCTTGCCATGTATTAATTGTTTCCCCTTTTTTCTCACTCTTTTACCTCCTTTTTCTGCCCCAGTATTATCCCAGCTAAAGAACCAACAACTATTAGTTTCTCCTCATTTGTCCCAGATTTACAACATCTGTATTCAAATTTGGGGTTTTTTTCTTGTATCACTAGTTAGGTAAGCACAGCTTTTTGGGTATTGTTGGCATGGTTAGCCAGGTATTGCTAATCTTGCAAAACATATCATGTAACTCACATAACTCACTCCCTTCTAATCACTTACGAAATCAGCCATCCCTCATGGGGCACATCTGCAAATTTTGTCAGCTTTTCACATTGTTGTCTCTCAGCAATTTCTCATGGCATGAGCAGTGATCTTCCACATCCTTTTCGGGTAGTTAGACTAGTCAATGACCTGGTCTTTGTCTTTACACCTGACATTCTACACCTTCCAGAAGAGAGAAAAATTTGTAGGAGATTGGACAAAATGGGAAACATGAGTTGTTAGCTGTTACATCCTAGAAGTCATTGATTTAAAAGGCTTGTTCATGCTATGGCCCCGGGCAGTTTTCCTCATGCAGCTCAAGAGGTGCTTGAGGTACTTTGCAAACTGCCTAATTGATTAACATCATTAGATGCCCCAGAGAAATTAGTCACTGCTTATTTGTATATGGATGCCTGCTTTGCCTATGTCAGACCTGCTGATGCACTAATGTGCCAAAAAATTTGCATGTTTTCTCGGTGTTATCAGCTGACCTAATAAAATAAGTTATTTCTCCCTATGAATCTGTGCATATTTGAAGATCCCTTTATCTCAAACAGTGTTACTATGATATCTAACATTGATACTGCTAAACAGTTTGAAACCTCTCCTATCAAGTATCTTTAATTGACTTTCCTGAAGCAGATGTCACCACCAACATAGATACAGGGTAAGGGTTCAAGAAATAAATGGGAAATACATGCAAAGAAGGCAAGCAATCTATTGTGTGTAGTTTCCTAAATGTTTAGCTTGCTCCTAGCACAGTACTTCTCTGCTGCTCAGAGGCATTCAGGAAAGCAATGCCAGAAAGGATAACTTAGTTCTGCTCTCCTCTGGAGACTTAAGGGAAGGAGATGTACAAAAGCCTCTTGGCTATGATTCCAGAGAATCAGCTGATGCATAGGTTCTCAGGAGAAGTGTTTATTGTGTTTCTTTTACACTCCTGGGGCCTATATGAAGGTATACCAGCACTACAATTTGCTTTGGTAACAATTGAGCTTGCTGGTACAAATATGAGTCAATCATTCCTGTAATTAATTGCATTTCAATCTTATTTCAATGAAGTATTCGGACTGGCTGGCCTCTGCACAGTTCAGACCTTCCCAGTGAAACTTTTCTCCAAGAAGAAGTTCTAATAGTATTTCTTGGAGATGACATGTCTTCAATTTCTATGACCAGATCATCCATTCAGGGAGAATCAATAGGGCAGCCTTGCTACCTAGATATGGGAAAAATGGGCTTTGAAAACTCCTTTTTCTGAGGGTGTCCAGGGACTGCTGCAAATAGTAGGATCCAGGAGATGGATTTTGAAAGAGAAGGCACAAGAGAAGTCATCCCCTGGAAGTACTTTCATTTCCTACCTAGCACTAGAAACCCTATCATCTCTGTGCTCAGTTCAAGACATGTCTTCTTTACTCAAAACCCAGTCATTTTTATGGTAACTGCTTTGTGTTTATGCGTCTATCATTCCCCAGATTTTGTCCTGGACCAACATAGAAACTGATTGTCATCAGTGCCCATATCAATGTACTGAAACATTTAAAATATTTCTGGCTTAGAAACGCTTTACCCACTTTTGTGTCTCAGAGACTGCACTTACCTGCAGTTTGAGGCTATAATTTAATCTTTCTTGCTTGCAGGTGATGTGTATGATATGTCTGGGCAAAGGATAGAAATAAATGAGGTAAGTGCTCAAGTGCTATCAGGATCTATGCTTTCAGTGGACCTGGATAAGTACCAGCGGACACACCTCTACAGAGCTTATGTTCTTGACCGTGCAAGAGCTGATGCTATTGATGCTGACAACAGAGATGTGTGTTCCTCTGGATGTCAGACAATTCCCAGAGTAAAGTTCCTTTCCAGTAAGCCTGGGTTAAACCTGCAGGTTGGGAACAGCCCACTGTCCCCTCTGCTTCACCTGACATCCTGGTGCATGCACAGCTTCTCTTGAACACTTGACCATTGGTGTTTGCTGGAGACTTGGACATTGGTGAATGTTATCAACCTTGGCAGTTAATTAAAGCTTTAGCAAGGAATTAGTGAGTGCAGTTCATACCAATTACGAGGTCACTGTCAAATTCCTCTAATGTTTGGACTTCAGAAAGTGTAAAAACATGTCATTTCTACATTTTTCTTTAGCCTCTGCTTGCTGGCACAAACATATGTGTCTGCATTTCTAAAATGTCTGAAAGCTGCATGCAGTAATCCAAATAACAAACAGCAAGATGATGATGAAAATCCCACTCCTCATTCCAATGATTCATTTCCAGTCCATTTAGAACTTAAATTGCCCACTGAAACAGGCTGTTTGTGCTGAGTATTGTGCCTCCAGTCTGCCCTCTCTGTGTCAGCCTTGCTTGGTGACACATACGGGACTCCTGCCAACTGTTCACCCCACCCTGCTGCTCATGACACTTTCTGGAGCAGAGTCCTGCTGCCTACACATCCATGATGTTGCTGTGCCTGGACCTTGCTGTACAGACAAGTGTGGGAGGGGTTGGTCTGTGCTCTTGGACTGAGTGCTAAATGTCAGTGTGCAGAGGTCAAAAGGATGATTCCAGTCCTGGAAACTCTGAGCTAATCAGAGATGGGGTGGGAGTTAGAATTGTCTGAGGCAGGCTTGGCAGTCCCTTGCTCCTTGACACATCATGCGGTGAGCTTCTGGACATTTCTCCAATGTGTTCCACTCTGCTGGGGCTCCTTGTTTTCCAACAAAATGGGCAGTGCCTGTGGAGTTTAACCTTTATGACACCTGTCTGTCCTATTTTTTCCATATCAGGATTTTTTTCTGGCTTTGGGAGAACATGGTGGATAAGACAGACTTTTGAGTTATTTTAAACTGGGCTCCTGCATTCCACTGTCACAGGCAGCCTTTGACATCATTAGCATGATGCTTCCAAGCAGGCATGCTAAAGGCAGGCACTTCTTTGTTGTAGGCATCCATTGGCAGGGATCCTGTTGGACATTAGCTGCCGCACAGAGAGGCAGTTGAGCTAATTGGTTCTTGGCCTGTCCTGTCCCATGAATATATACCTTTCATGACCTCCCACTTCCTTAGATCCACCGATCTCTGTCATGAGCAGCCAGCCCTGCAGAATAAGGTCCTTTGTAAATGTGAGGAGAGAGGGGCTGTGTTGGGCAGGCATTGGTGTACAGCCATGTGAGAGCTCAACAAATAATACCAAGCCATGATTTTTTCAGAACACAGAGAAGGTTGATTTCTCATACAACCCGTTAGCCGACCCAAAGTTTGCCTTCTATGACCACAGCCTGGTTGAAGCCGTGAAGCTGAATGACGTCCCGACACACAGGTTCTTCCGCCTGCTCTCACTTTGCCACACGGTGATGCCAGAGGAGAAGAAGGAAGGTGAGGACTGTTGAAGGCATTGGAATGAGTGGTTATGTTCACTCACACCACAGCATGTCTTCTTTCCACAGAAGCTGTTATTGGTCCTTTTGGCTCTCTGGTGATTTTCTGTGGTGTATGGCTACACATAAATCAGTGTCTTTGGAGATGTCACATGGGAAGAGAAAGGGCCTCCACTCCCTGTGTGTTCCTGTGGTGGAGCTGACACTATTCTAAACACCACATCTCTGGAGTGCTGAAATTGCAGGTGCCACAGCTTCCCTGAGGTGGCAGAGGCTTGCCCCGCTCTCTCTCTACTCTGCTCCTAGTCCCAAAAAGAAAAGAACATAGAGCACCTATCTACTGGAGACTGATTAGCTCCTCTCACCCAGTGTTCCCACAGCTACTAGGTCAGCCTCCTCAAATCCCAGACAAGATGAAAACCATGCTTTAAAGGCTAGAATTAATTGACAGGTATAAAGTGAAAATACTGATCAGAAAAATACATGCAGATCTAACTAAAAGGGGCTGAACCCAAGGAATTTGTCCTCTCAGTGGGATGTTAGACTACAAAGTGAGTGACTGAAATCGCCAAAAGAATTCAGGGAGCCTCTTGCACTGTCCTGGAGTATGGGTTGGTGGGACTTGATGGAGATGTGTGGACATATGGTGCTTTTTAGTGCTGCACCTCTGTAGATAGACAGAAAAGCAAAGGGATAACTGCTATATTATGTCCTAGATTTTGTAATTTTTCTAGCCAGAAATAAGTCAGAAGCCACATTACATTTTTTTTTCTTGTCAGGTAACTTGGTGTATCAAGCACAATCTCCTGATGAGGGAGCCCTAGTCACTGCTGCAAGAAACTTTGGATTTGTGTTCCGGGCCCGCACACCGGAGACCATCACTGTTGTGGAAATGGGAGAAACAAAAGTCTACAAACTTCTGGCTATTCTTGATTTCAACAATGTTCGCAAGCGAATGTCTGTGATTGGTATGTTCCCTTTGCTGCTTTCTTTCCTTCCTGACTTTTTAGGTTCTGGAGCTGTCCCTCATTCTGCTATGACGCATTTTCCTAGGAGACCTCCTTTGCAATGTGCTCTGAATAACATTTATTTCTGAGGACTTGAGATGGGCTGCCTTGACTTTATAATTACACAGCTACAGTGCCAGAAAAATACTTAAAGGAGGCAGGTGGGAGAAATCTCAACATCTGGACCACAGTGATGCAAGCCAGCCTCCTAAAGACACTAAGCTTTTCACAGATCTTGCTCCCCTCATTACAATGAGGGAAAGGCCTTCCAATCAGCTTTTAAATTATCAGTGAAATTTGAGGAAGTAGGAAAGGAGGAAGCAAGAATGAATTGAGAAACCCACTTTCCCAAACAGAAAATTGAGAAATTATTCAAGAAACTTTTTGCAGCCTTTATTAACCCTCCAGCATACTCTAATATTTCAGGAATATTGTATTTGTAGTTACAGTTTACTGGTAGCAAAATAGGAGAAGTAGGACCAGTTCCCTAAAAACAAGTTGTTCTTAACTTTTGAGTGAAGTTCTGCCTGTAAGGACAATATAGTGTCTGCTCAGACCAATGCACTCTCTTCTTTTCTAAGCAGAGCTTGTCTTGATTCCTGGTTGTTTGCCAAAACTTGGGGAAATTCAGACACCTGTAGAAATTGTTCTTGGTTTTGATGGAAGGGCTTTGTACCCCAAAAGACTCAGTCTGGGATTTGTAGCATTTCTTTTCCTCCTCCTCACAGTGCGGAGTCCAGAAGGTGACTTGACGTTGTACTGCAAGGGAGCTGACACCATTCTTTATGAACTGCTTCATCCATCTTGCAACTTTCTCAAAGGGGAGACCACAGAACACCTGAATGTAAGAGCTTCCTTCTCAACAACATCTCTGCATTTGATGTTTTCCTTTCCTCCAAACTTAGTCTTCAGGAAAAAAAACCCAGATTTTAGAAACAACACTTAAGCACCAATTTTAAGTTATGGAATAGAGAAACAAATAAATTTCTATGGCCTTAGGTCTCAAATTAGTTGCCTAAGCATGAGCACCAGGTGCCATTTGAACTGCTCTAGGACAGTGAGCAGATCGAGGGAGGTAATTCTGTCCTTCTGCTCTGGTCTTGTGAAACCTTACCTGGAAGACTGTCCAGCTCTGGGATCCTCAGCATAAGGACATGGACCTATTGGAGTGAGTCTATGGCTATGAAGATGATTAGAGGGCTGGAGGACCTCTCCTGTAACTGGGAGATTTGGGGTTGTTCGGCCTGGAGAAGAGAAGGCTCTAGGGAGACCTTACAAGACCTTCTAGTACATGAAGGGGCTACAAGACTGCTGGAGAGGGACTTTTTACAAGGGCATGTAGTGATAAAACAAGGGTTAATGGCTTTAAACTGAAAGACAGTAGATTTAGATTAAATATTAGGATGAATTTCTTTACTGTGAGGGTGATGAGACACTGGAACAGATTGTCCAGAGAAGATGCAGGTGCTCCATCCCTGGAGGTGTTCAAGGCTGAGTTGGATGGGGCTCTGAGCAACCTGTGGTCTAGTGGAAAGTGTCCCCTGCCCATGGCACGGCGGTTGGAATGAGATGATCTTTAAGGTCCCTGCCAACCCAAGACATTCTGTCATTCTATGATTCTGTAATATAGACAAAGATGCCAAATCCAATGCAGGACATTTAGAAGACCTGTGACCTGTTTCTGATGCAGCTTTACTTCAAGCCTGGGGAAACACCTCCCAGAGATGCATTTCACAAATGCATCTTTGCTGTTCCACAAACACTGAGCTTCATATTGCCCATCAGAAAGCACAGTTACAGGGACTTGCTAAGATGCCATGACTAGCTGTGCTCATGCTGTGCATTTCAGCCAGAATTCACACCCTAAAAATATTGAACCCACATCCAAAATTTGAGGTTGTTTTCAGTGGTTATTTAGGTCACACTGTTCTGGACCTCTTGTTGAGAAATACAAGCCTGGGAAATAAATGCCTGGTTAGTGTAAAGCTTTAGAGCCAAAATGCCCTTTTGAACATTTTTTTCATAAGGACCATGGATGGCAATGATAAAATGGTTTAGGATTGCTATTCAAAAATGCCCCAATGTTTATAGCCTAAGGTGTTGTTTTCACCTTTCTTCTGCAAACTTTACCAAGACACTTCTACCAGTCTGCTTTCTGAGGGTCTTTATAAGCCCAGGTGACCAGACTGCTCTTGGACCTTTCTGCCTTACCACTGTCTTGCAGGAGTTTGCTGGAGAAGGCCTGAGGACACTCGTGGTGGCCTATAAAAGCTTGGAAGAAGACTACTTTCAGGATTGGATCAGGCGTCACCATGAAGCAAGCACTGCCTTGGAAGGACGGGAAGACAAACTGTCAGAGTTATATGAAGAGATTGAAAAAGACCTAATGGTTGGTAATTTAGGGAATCTGGGCCATGCTCTGGGGGTGGCAGCGAGGGTGGTGGTTTGTCAATAAACAGCTCAGTATGACTTTGGTAAACACTGCTCTGCAAACAGCTCAGTGGGCTGTGTGACAGGAGCAGGTCACAACACGGCAGCCCTGGATGTTCACTGGCACCTCCATCAGGAGCCCATAACTGGGGTGTCAGCCACCACTGCAGGGGAATGGTTTTATTTTAACTCACGTGGGTGTCAGAGTAGCTTTCTTGTGATGAAGTGACATACCAGAGCCTGCAGTAGATAATGTGGACACAAATATTTCATAGCTATCCTTTGTATGTGCAAATGGCTGATCTATTTATTTTCCAGCCTTTGAAATGGCAGGCAGTGAATAATTCCCAGTGCCCCTGAGAGTGTCTCCTTTGTTCTTGCAGCTGTGGGCAGGATGGGTAGATGTTATCCATGAACATGTTTGTGTCAATTTGAAATAGAGCTAAACTGTGATCTTCAAGTCATTCTTCTCTCCCCCAGTGTTGTTACAGTTTTTAAATGCCCTGGAGGATTTGCCTGTGTTTTAGAGCCATGAATAATGAATGAAAAGCATGTGTGTGATCTGAGGAGAAGCAATCCAGCTTTTGCACTTGTGGCAGTGCTTTCTTGAAACCCTGGAAGTCCTGGCAGACACCTTTGCTCCTTCCATTAGCTGTACATTCAGAATGCCAGCAGGGCTCAGGGAAGAAGCAAGTGTGAGCTGAGAAAATTCTGGCCTTTGGAAGCTGTATAGTCTCTCCAGCTGGATCAGGGACTACAGTAAAACAGGGGTTGTACAGTTTTGAGGACCCTGTAGAGGAGTTCCATCAGAGCTCTTACCTAGATTGATAATGTTCATAGCTGATGTATGATGAATATCCCAGGATGCCAAAAGGGATCCCAGGCTTAAAGCCAACCTCTGACTTAATCTCCAAGCAGCAAGAGGTAGGTGGTAGCAGTGAAACCCAAGGTAGCACTGAAACCTCCACGTCCCTTTTACAACAGGTTAAAGTCACTAACTATCTCCAAATAGCAGAAAAAGCAGTAACTGTAAAAAAAAAAAAAGAAGGTTTGTGTCCTGAGCAGTCTGTGGCATTGCTGTGTGACAATATGGACCAGGGATGGGGACAGGTCTGTTAAGAGCTGGAGAAGATGTTTAGCAGCCATGTGACACCTGCAGTACAGCACAGCTGGGTTCAAGTTCCACACCAGAGGAAGTTTGGGAACTTGGATCCACAATGTCTTTATCCCTCTATTAAAGCTCTACCTGCTGTTAGGGGAACACATGGAAAAACACAGACCTGTAGCTCTGCAAACATTCCTGCAAATTTTTTCATGCATATTCATAATCCATCAGAGCCTGGGGGGATTAGAGCCCAGAACATCTGCAGGATCAGGGCTGTACTCTGTACAGTAAATTTGCTGAGGAAGAATGACAATCAGTGCAACGTTATTCCTGGGGATTTCATTTATGTTTGCTTGAATAATTAGGTTTAATACTTTTTCCTTTGGTAGCAGTGGGAGGACTTACCCAGCTCCCTGCCATTTCTATTAAGTTGCTAGGTGCCACAGCTATAGAGGACAAGCTACAAGACGGAGTCCCACAGACAATTGAGACTCTTGCCAAAGCCAACATCAAGATATGGGTTCTCACTGGAGATAAGCAAGGTAAAGGCACTACAGCTTTGGATGCTTCTCTTCTCCACTGGTGGGGTGGTTCTGCTAAGACCTGTGTTCTCATCCTTTGAAAACTGCACGGAAGACAAACTTACAGGGCTTTGCTTCATTGCCAGCTATGCAAAATTTCAGCTAACTGGAATTAGACTGTATGATGACTGTAGTTCATGCCTGTCCTTAATTTCTGCCATGATGGTGGAAGCAGGGTGAAGGCAGCATCCTTTGCCTTTGTAAAGGTGACAGTCCCATAGTCCTTGACATAAGCTGTGAAAAGGTGTCACCTTCATCCAGGTGATCATTCAGGTGAAGAAGGTGGAAAAAAATCTTGTCTTGCTTTCCAGAAACTTTAATATTAAAGTGGATGTTGGGTGCATTTCAGTTAGTTTCTGGCTCTTATCATCCCAAATAGAAACAGAAGAAACATAGGCTTTTGGAGGTGGAAAGAACAGCAGATAGACTCCAGTGAATTCTTTTGGAGACATATTATTTTCACTGAAACAATGGTGTTTCAGGGAGGTCAAATGTGTTTGCAAATAATTTCATCCAAGACAGGAGCAGAGAATTTTTGAGAAAAATCAAACATTTCATCTTGTCATGTTCCAAATACAATAGTTTTGTTATAAAATACAAAAATATCTTTTTCAGAATTTTATGGACAAAATATCGTATTCTTTTCCAGAACTGTGGTTTGAGGCTTTTCTGGAAGGAGGGAGAGGGCAAGTTTAAAATCCTGAAAAAAATTTTTGTCAACAGCAAATGTTTTTTATTGCTCCAAGTATGTTGGTCAAAGGCTTTAAGCTTTTTCATTTTGGTAGACTTATTTTTTTCTGTGGTCTTGTGAAGTCAAATTTGCTTCTACATCCATCAAAGTGACTCTTCTGGCTCTCTTACTGTTTAGTCTGAAAGGTTCCAATCTTTTTTAAGTCAGAAAGAGAGCTTTTGTCATGTGAACAAAAAGGCCACAGAAGTGGGTGAATTGGGGCTGCTGAGATGGATTATCTTCCTGGTTTATCTTTCCCAGAGACAGCAATGAATATTGGTTATTCCTGCAACTTGCTGAATGATGACATGGAAGATGTTTTCATTATTGAAGGCAGTACATCTGATGATGTCCTGAATGAGCTGAGGTAAATGGCTGAAAAACAGTTTCAGTGCTGTGCACTAGCACTATTTGTCTTTTGTATCATTCCACCTTCTTTTTCCCTGTTGGCTTTTCTTGCAGTTCATTCAGGGACTTTAGATAAGGGGGGCTGCCTCCCTGGAAGATCCAGAAGCTAAACACAATGAAGAAATTTCTTCTGAGAGTAAATGCTGAAGCTTCTCGATCCAAGAGTTCAAATTAAAAAAAAAAAAAAAAAAGTATAAAAAAGGAGAGTCAGATAGGGAGTATCAGCTGAAATTGACCAGCAAGTGATCCTGAGCCACAAAGGCTTTGGCTCCAGGTTTGAGCTATGCCATTGCTGTACTGCTGTTGCCATTTATTCACATTGCTGTCCTTTGTCTGGATACTTTTTTTGGCAGTATATGAGAACTTTCCGTTCTCACCTCCTCTATAGACATAGGTTCTTAGGTAAAGGTGGATAATGGAAAAGGTTTGCAGTCCTTTTCTCTTGGAGTAGATGGCTGCCAGACAACATGCAAAAAATTGGATATCCTTTAGGATACCATCCTTCATGACACTCAGATGGTTTGTTTGACTTAAAATCAGCAGAAGTTTAGCAACACTGGTTAGAGTTTCAGAAATGTGGATGATCTATGCAGACAGAAGCAGCAGCTAAACAATGCATATTGTTGTAGGGAAACAGTAAAAATTGGACTGAACTATCAAAGAGAAGCATTCTTTTTTTTTGTCTTCATAAAACTGCTCTTACAAAAAATCTGTATTTGCAAGATTTTCATTATTTTCCTGTTTTTCTTTTCTTTTCTTTTCTTTTCTTTTCTTTTCTTTTCTTTTCTTTTCTTTTCTTTTCTTTTCTTTTCTTTTCTTTTCTTTTCTTTTCTTTTCTTTTCTTTTCTTTTCTTTTCTTTTCTTTTCTTTTCTTTTCTTTTCTTTTCTTTTCTTTTCTTTTCTTTTCTTTTCTTTTCTTTTCTTTTCTTTTCTTTTCTTTTCTTTTCTTTTCTTTTCTTTTCTTTTCTTTTCTTTTCTTTTCTTTTCTTTTCTTTTCTTTTCTTTTCTTTTCTTTTCTTTTCTTTTCTTTTCTTTTCTTTTCTTTTCTTTTCTTTTCTTTTCTTTTCTTTTCTTTTCTTTTCTTTTCTTTTCTTTTCTTTTCTTTTCTTTTCTTTTCTTTTCTTTTCTTTTCTTTTCTTTTCTTTTCTTTTCTTTTCTTTTCTTTTCTTTTCTTTTCTTTTCTTTTCTTTTCTTTTCTTTTCTTTTCTTTTCTTTTTCAGAAATGCAAGGAAAAAGATGAAGCCAGACTCCTTTTTGGACAGTGATGAAATCAACATTCAGTTTGAAAAATCTTCAAAAAACCAAATAATTATACCTGATGAGCAAGCAAATGGGGTGTACGGCCTGGTTATCACTGGCCACAGCCTGGTAAGGAAGGTTCAGAGCCTTGCTAGGGATAAGCTCCTTGAAGAACTTCTTGCAAGACATAATGGAAATCTGAAAAATGCTTTAAAAATTCAGCTCTAGAGAACAAGGGGTTTTTTTTCCTCCACTTGAAGTTTAGGTTCTGTGGTTATTTGAGATATCAAAGGTGACAGACAGTGTTTCAGAAGATATTTCAGGACCAGAGAACAGTTGGCCTTGATCTTTGGTGAACAAGAGGGAACAAGAGTAGCTGGATCATATTTGATTTCTGGAAACATACTAGAAAAATAACCAGGTTTGTGTTTGCAGCAAGAAGATAACATAAGACATGTGTTTCAATGCCAAGGACATATTCTATTAAAAACAGCTGAAAGCAGATATGCTTAATTTATAGGATATAGATCTATGACACAACTAATATATTGATACTCTCTCCCATGATGTTCTTACAAACTGAAGCAATACACTCTAGATGAAATTGCTAAGTGACAGATAAAAGACTGCTTGGGAAGCGTGGCTCTGAAGGGCTCACTGTTGATCTAAAAGAACAACTAGCTGTCATCTGCAGACGGTTATCCTGCATCTATTTGATACTCAGTGTTTGCATTAACTGCTTAGAAAGAGAGCAGGTAACATCAGGCTGAGAGAGAGTACGAAGAAATCTGTGCCAGGCAAGATCTGGAAAGCATAGGGGGAAACTGAGTCAGTTGGGATTTCTGAGCCTGGAGAATACTGATCAGTCTTGGTAATACTCTTCAAATTATCACAGGTAAACAAATTTCATGTTAACATGAATTAAACTGAGATAAGAGAGTTCTGGGTGAAATGTCTTCTTGGTGAGAACAGTGAAACTCTGCAATAAATTATCTATATTAGGAAAATTTTTAGAACCAGTTAGAGGAAAGAAAAAACAATTTAAATCAATTCAAACCTGTCCGTGAGGAAGGTTTAATTTATGTCAGGTTTCTTTATCTGTTGTATTTTACTTTCCCAGATCTCAGTGAAAGCAAATAAACATATTTAGAAAGTTGGGGGAGGTGCTGCCTTCTAGAAACAAGGTGCTTCTGTCCCCTGTGGTTGCTACCTATCTTAATGACAGCCCAGAAATTTTCACTCCCAGCTCTACATCAGCCCAGAAAATTACTATTAAGAAAATCCCATCTTTCTCTACTTTTGGCTCATGCAGCATGTATACAGATCCCAAACACTCAGACAGTGCCTAGTATGCTTTCTTCTTCTTTTACACTCACTACCTCCAGGGCCATAATCCCCTTTAGATTCCCACTACAAGGCAGACAAGAGGTCTGTCAGGTTTGGTCCATGTGCCTTGCATGGACATCAGCTGGAAGCCCCTTGCCCGTTCCTACTCCATCCCTTCAGCCTGCAGCGCAGACCCTGAGTGCTGTGCTACCAGAACTCCGCCGGCAGTGATGGCAATGCTTTCTTTATCTTCCTGGAAAAATACACACTCACCAACACCCTGGCAAGGGGATATGTCCCACACAAAGAAACTCATACTTGGGCTGTGTGAGAGCAGCCAGTCCACACAGAGTAGATTAGACACAATGAGTTTCACCAAGATTATGGCTTTCTCCTCTGTGGGGACCACAGGGACAGTACAGACAAATCTAGATGTCAATTATTTATTTCTATGGGCTTGAACAGCAGTAGCAGTGTTGATACTGTCCCACACACAGCACCTGCTCAGTGCCCTATCCCTGCCTGCAGAGGGGTGGGAGGGCAGTGCTGGGCTATGCACACATCTGGTGTTGCCTGAACAAAGCAGTGAACAGAAACTTGTTAGCATCCTTAAAGGCATCATCATGCCAGTTGATTTGTATGCAGTTGCACCATCAATATACAACATGATAACATTTTGCTGGTGCTGTGCAGCAAGATGTTGAGGCAAAAGCCATCTCTGACTGCACTGACCAGCAGTACTCAGGTTGAACCATGAAAAGGTCTTTTATTGAGCAAGCCTGCTGTCATGACAGAGGAAAAAGGGGACACTGGTGACTCACAGCTCTGTTTCAAAAAGAAAGAATACGTGATGTAAGGACTTTCTGCCTTACACAGACAGGGCAGTGGGCCTGCTCTAATGGCTCTGTGCAAGAGTGAGCCTTGTAGATTCCTTCCATATATGTCTGCTAAAAAGAGACAACAAAGAACAGAGCCAAAAAGCATGATGTGAAGGATATATGAAAAGCTCACACTGCTCCCTCCTCCTCATGCAGAGCTGGAGGGTTGACTAGACATCCAATTATCTCAGTGCTTCTCGAATAGAAATAACACAGCAAACTGATTTAAAAGGTCAGCACACAGAGTAAAGTAGCCTTCTCCCTAGTTTTGTGTTTTGCTTTGTCATGCCCACCTGAGCTTAACTTTTTACATGTGGAATTTTTTAATTAAGCACTTAACGAATTGAAATCTTTCCTATTTATCTCCCAGAGATTAAACAGTAATCCAATAGGGATTTGCAAAGGCTCTCTCACATGGAGATACACATGGTTGTCTCAGGCCTTGCAGCAGCTTCCTGCTCTTGGTGTTTGACAGTTCTGCCCTCTGTCAGGTTTCATCAGCCAGAGCAGCTGCTGTGCATGCCCAGCTGTTGTTCACACCCAGCTGTGGTGCATATCGAGATGTGGTGCACCCAAATACAAGCTTGTAGGTGTAGGGTGCACAGCATGATGTGCAGTGTGGATGCTGCCTCTGACTGGGTGGATGGATTCACCCCCATGAGTGTAAGAGTCTGGCTCAGCTGTCACGGCCACCTTGCTGCATCCTCTTTGTCATGCCAGGAGCTGCTGCAAGCCTGCCCTGAACACTCCCTTTTCTCCTTTCCAGGCTTACGCACTGGAAGGGAACCTGGAGCTGGAGCTTGTGAGAACTGCCTGCATGTGCAAAGTGGTGATCTGCTGCCGGGTGACTCCCCTGCAGAAGGCCCAGGTGGTGGAGCTGGTGAAGAAGTACAAGAAGGCTGTGACCCTGGCAATTGGAGACGGTGCCAATGATGTCAGCATGATCAAAAGTGAGTGATGGCCAACAGCCAGCATGCTGTACCAGACTGACTCAAAGAGGTATTAGCTTTCTGAGATGGGCTAGCCACAGGAACACATATCTGAGTGCCTCCTGTACCACCCTTTTTGTAGAAACAAGTGTCTGTGTCTCAAATTTTGACAAATCTCTACAGAGCACTCTCACTACAGGTTAGTTGTGTCTCCTGCCTTCTGGGTCACAGTGGGCTCCTTCAGGAGCTAAGGTTGCATCAAGTCCCTATTTTTTTGTTTCTACCTTAGAATGGACGAAATGGTTGGTCTTGGTGATCTTACAGGTCTTTTCCAACCTAAATGACTCTATGATTTCATGAAAAGCCCACATGGGCTGTGATGTGTCAATCCATGTGTCTGCATGGCCACCATCACAAGGGCAATGTATATAACAAACAGTTTATATCATAGAGCCTAACTCAAAGTAGACATAAAATCTTTGTGCCTGTAAATATTCTGTATAATATTATGTGGGGTGTTTTTTTCAGCATTTCCTTGTGTCAGGGCTGTTTGTTAATTATCTCCCATGAGTTACAGATGATGGGCTTCCAAGCCTCTCCATCCTTGAGCATCATTTCATGCTGCATTACCTCAGTGAATTTATGAAAAAAAGTCCTAACTAGGCATAATTAAATTAAGATAATTCAGAAAGACCTATTGCTAATCTTCCTTGTGTTAATTTGCAAGAATTGATTAACTGGAGCCTTTTAATTAAGAAAGAAAAGGCTAAATAGAGAGCTTCAAGGGAGATAAGTCAGGCAGTCAGCAAAGAAAGGAGAGGAAAGTTAAAGGGTACATATTAATTAGAAACTAACCCACTCCCCCCACAAGAGAATTGAGACTTTGGGATTTTATCAACTCAGTTCAGTGGAAACCTCTGACTCTAACCAACCTTCAGCCATTAAGATTGTGTTCATTAGTTAAAGCTGTATAATTAGCTGCCACATTAAACTTATGTCCATGTTTAATAAACGCAAGTTGCTATTAAAAAAATATGTGACTCTTCCATCTAATTATTTGATCGAACTAATAAAGCCCAGGAAATGTAAAAAGGCTACAGTCTGCCTTTTAGCACAGTGTCTGAGAAACTTTAAAATAGTTTGAAGATTTTGCCTGTCTGGGATGATGTTTTAAGGCTGCTGGAAGGACATGCACGCATATGAATAAAAGTCACATGTCAATATAAATTAAAGTTATTGTTTCATAACAGCAACTGTTATGAACAACAGTATTTGTGCTGCTGGAAAGCATTCAGAAAAAAACCCATAAACTGCCACTGAACCTATAATTTAATTCAAATAATAAAAACCCATTTAAGGGAACTGTATGACAGAGCCAAAATCATAATGATGCTGAAACAACTAGTGCACCAAATTTTTTTTATTTTTTAATAACTTTTCATTCTAACTTTTTATGAAGTCTGCGAGGGAATTAACATGATTTTAATCTAAATTAAAATTTAGAAGGGAATTAACTAATTTAAAAAATGGGGTAGTGAAAACTCTGAGTGTAATGACGTAATCAACCCTCTTGTTGCAGCTGCCCACATCGGGGTGGGCATCAGTGGCCAGGAGGGGATGCAGGCAGTCCTGTCCAGTGACTTCTCCTTCGCGCAGTTCCGCTACCTGCAGCGCCTGCTCTTAGTCCACGGACGGTGGTCCTACATCCGCATGTGCAAGTTCCTCAAGTACTTCTTCTATAAGAATTTTGCCTTCACCTTGGTGCATTTCTGGTATGGCTTCTTCTCTGGCTTCTCAGCACAGGTATGTCCAGCTTCGGTTTTGTCAGGGACGTGGAGATGGTCAGAGGGCAGCACCTCTCCTGTGAAGACTGAAGCTGAAGGAGGAGGCTGGTTCAGCTGGCAGATGACAAAGCTTCAGTGAGATCTTAGAGCACCCTTCGTACCTAAAAGTGCTACAAGAGAGCTGTAGAGGAACTCCCTAGCAGGGCCTATTGCAATACGACAAAGGGTAATGATTTTAAACTAAGCTTAGATTGATACAACAAAGAAGTTTTTTGCAATGAAGTTTGTAACACACTGACAGAAGTTGCCCAGAGAGGTGGTTGATGCACCCTTCCCGGAAACATTCCAGGCCAGGTTGGATGGGGCTCTGAGCAACCTGACCTAGTTGAAGATGTCTATGCTGATTGCAGATTGCAGAGAAGTTGTTTTAGATGAATTTTACATCACTCTCCAACTAAAACCATTCTATGAGTCTGTATCTAGCATTTTGAAGCAAAGTATATGGAAATATTTTACAAGGAAATAAACTAAACAATTCCTTACACCTCACTGGACAAACTCAGATCTGCCTTCTTCAGCCACATGGGTATAAAGCAGATATTGCTGCCTCCATGGTCCTGCTGCTGGAGGATGGGTGCCTGGACACAGAACACATATGTTAAGAATTGTATAATCATTAAGGTTGGAAAAGTCCTCCAAGATCATTGAGTCCAACCATGAACCCAACACTGCCCATGTTCACCACTAAACCATGTTCCCCAGTGCCACATCTACAAGTTTTTTAAACACTGACCATCCTTTCAATGAAGAATTTTTTCCTAATATCCAATCTAAACCTTCTTCGGCATTTAGGTGCATTTTGAAGCACATACGTCACTTGTAGGATTTTCAAAAGTATTCAAAGTGATTACAACTTTGAAACAGATGAAACAGATGATGAAACAGCTTTGAGCTGATGAAACAGATTAGAGTTTGGTGCAGATCTTGTGAGATCCATGCTTGTCCTGTTAGCATATTTGGAGCAAGCAGTTTAACCCTGAGATGCCTGTGGGCATCAGGAGCTAGCAAGAGGAACACATCTAGAGTGAAAAACTGGTGTTGATTCATGGCAAACCAGCCTCCAACTAAACACAGATGTGGGGAGTGCAGATACCCAGGGGCTGGTTGTGCAGGGTGGTGCAGAGGGATCCTGCTCTGGCTACAGCAAGCAATGGGTGCTGAGCAAACTGGGCTGGCATAATGTGATCCTTCCCCGGGTTAGGGATGCTGAGCTTGAGTCATCTCATCCCTTTTGTCTCAGTAACATCTCAAACCAAGTTGTTGCAGCAAGTAATTGCATATACTTTCAAAGAAAGAGAAAGCACAGCTTTTTGCTAACTTCATTTGCTTTTTTTTTTTTTTTTTTTTT
>VXBN01009782.1:0-76115 GCA_013397395.1 Sinosuthora webbiana | reverse complement strand
TTTTTGTTTGTTTGTTTTTTTTTTTTTTGTTTTGTTTTGTTTTGTTTTGTTTTGTTTTTGTTTTTTTCTTTTTTTTGCAGAAGACTAGGCCCTGGCTCTTGTTTGGGGGTGGGGAATGTTTGTTTTTGGGTTTTGTTGAGTTTGGGGTTTTTTTCAGCTTCATTATACAAATTCAGACTCCTTCCTTCATTTGAATTGGATTTTTTTTTTGTGCAGCAACCAGTTGATATTTACGAGACTCTGCCATGAGTCTCTGAGCTGTCATTGGAGGCAGTGTATGATGGCAAGAGGCCAGCCATGTCCCCATTTCGTGGAACACCCTGCTGCCTGTGGTCCCAGTTTCAGCAGTTACTGCCTGAGATTAAGCTCTAATAGAAGGTTTCATCTCCCTGTGTTTAACAGCGCAGGAAAGAAAAAAAAAAAACCACCTCAAACTAGTCTATTGCACCTGCTGCTTGGGGAGGCTTGTTGCAAACTGTGGTATTAAATTTCAGCATGGTCAGTGCAAAACTGGAGGTGGGACTGGATCCAGACTTCAGTGTCTGGGAGCTGCTTGCTAGGGAAGGAGTAAATTATCTGGTGATCCCCCCTGGAAGGAGACACCCAAGTAAAGTGAGAGCCTGCACTCCGGCTGAGGAAACCACTGTGATAGTGCTTGTCACCTCCCCCTGATTTACCATTCACTTTGCAGAGACAATCATGGCTTTCTGATGAGGATTATGTTTTTCACAGTCAGCCTCCCTGGGGTTAGAGGAAAAAGGAGAATTTGTGCAGATGAGCAGACGTCCCAATGATACCCAAACTGGTCTGTGGACTGAAAGTCCTATCAAAGCTGTTTCCATCGTCTGATGCAGTATAATATATTGCAGAGCAGCAGAGGCAGACCTTGTGATGACAGAGCAAGGAAAATTTGACACTGTGCCTCTCTTCTCATACAGTTTACGTGCAAAGTACTCACCTTCTGGCTAAAAGGGGATTTGAAAATGTTGGCTACAACATGTAGGGGATAATAAAGCTGTTGGTGAGCTTGCACCAGATACATTTCTTTCAGTGGCTTGACACAATCAGCATTTGAAACACATCAGCTGGCAGTGATGTCTATCCTACATCACTCCTGATTTTGTAAAATAATCCTTTTTTTTTTTTTTTTAATAAAAAAAGACTATTGGGATGATAGATTCCTTGGCACTCTGTTAATTGATGTAACAAGTTTATAACCAGAAGTGCACGGGGAGATGGTCTGTGGGACAAGGGATCTGAGACGGCAGCCGTTTTTCATCCGGTATCCTGACGCGCGAAGCACACAAATTCCCAAAATTTTCCATTCTGGCTAGGATGTTTTAAGAGGAAACTTGGAGGAAACGTCAGACATCCTTAGGCGGAGGACCCGGTGGGGGCGGGGAGCGTCGAGAGCCCGCCCCATGGAGCGGCTGTAAACAGCGGAGCGGTGCGGGCGATGGGTAAGGGACGGGGGCAGGGCGGGCGGGAACGTGCGCGGATAGTGTGCGGGAATTGTGCGAGAATTGTGCGGGGAGGAGCGGGGTCGCTGCTTCTCGTGTGTGCGGTGCTCTGGTTGGCTCCCCGGGAGAGGTCAAACCGTGTGTCATCGTCTGTGCGGTGTCTGAAAATTATAATTTAGTCTTTTATGAAGCTCTCGTGTTTCACAGATATGTCAAAAATTAATCCTTGAAATAGATTTTGTTTTCACCCCCTCCCTTTTTTCCTCCTCATTATTCCATAATATAAATATGCATGGTTTGAACATTGTTTTGCTGTTGTGCCTATATTTGCCACCCCACTGGGCTGCAGTTTGGGGGTCGCGAATGATAATGCTTGGATGGTGTTGAGGGGCTGGAACAGGAGGCTCAGAGAAACTGTGGATGCTGCATCCCTGGGAGTGCCCAAGGTCAGGTTGGATGGGGCTCTGAGCAACCTGGTCTGGTTGTTCCTGCCCATGGCAAAGGGATGGAACAAGATGGTCTTTAAGATCCTTCCAACACAAACCATTCTGTGATTCTTCGATAACCAGTGATGACACGTTTCACTGCAGCAGAGGAGAGCTTAGTGCATCTCTCTCCCCTGAATCCACAGGGTGACAGTGAGCAATCTCTGTCCCAAACACCGCGGGGCAGCAGGTGTTTGGGCAGAGGCACCTCAGGGGTGTTTTCCATTGTTAACTGCAACACCTGCATTCTTTCCAGGCTGCCTGGTAGCTCTCACTCTGCCCGTCTGCATCTACACACCTCTCTCCCATGGCCTGTAGCCTGGAAGTCCTTACTCGTGAGCAGCTCTTAGGAAATGGGAGGGCAGAGGAGCACTACATGCTTGCCCTGGGGTCTCCAATTAATAAAGTCTGTTGTATGAATGGAGACGTCTCAGTACTGACCCATGCTAATTACTAGCTGGAACAAAAACAGGAGCATAAAGGCTGCCTTGGATATCTGTGGGCATATGCATTGTATCCTCTAACCCTATCAGACCTCTGATAAAATTCATCCTATATCTATGTATTCCAGTTGGAAAGCTTCTGGTCCTAAGCGTTGTTTTTCCTCACTCTCTAATTTTCAACATAAATGTGTTCACTGCATTTATTCTCTTGTCATGCCAGCTTTGTACTTTTGCTTCAGCAGTTTTGTTTGTCTCCTGTGATATATTTAGACAGCAATCCTATCCGCTCTCTGCCTACATTTGGCTAGGCTAAACAAGCTAGGCTCTTAAGTTTCTTCTTGTTTGATAGGTTTTCTGTTTCCCTCAGGCCCTTTCTGCACCTGTTAGTTTGAGTTTATAATTTTTAAATGTGGGTGACCAGAATTTTTTTTTGCATGATGCTTCTTTTATCAGTGCCTGTACAATAGCTCTGGTATTTCACTGCCTCGCCTAGATTGTGTTTGCTTTTCTAACAGCCTCATCCTCTCTGTGTTCTTTAACACAGTTTTAGTAGATATTTTTCCTAATTTTATTACAAATATGTGCAGTTGTTAGCTAAATTGGGTTAGCTACATAAATACCTCTCCTCTCACGTCTGACAACATGGGAAGGAGCTGAAGTCATCACAGAATAAGTCTGCGCATGCTGATGTTTTAAACTGGTGCCTTGTCCTCAGGGCCGAGCTTTTTCCATGAGGGCTGGCAAGGACATTTTGATACGTCTGCTGATGTGTTTGGCTAATGTAAATATGCGGGAGTGGGGGAGCTACTCTTTCTCCCAGCAATAAGCATGGAGCTGAATTCCCAACCCCAGCTCCCAGACAGCCCTGTCCCTGTGATAAAGGTCTGTGTTGCTGCAGGGCTGGATGTGATGAGGGGCTCAGAAGAAGGGCGCAGAGCCCTGCAGCATCGGCTTGACCTCTGAGTGTTTTTGGACATATCTGCAGCACAGCTACTCTTCAGTTTTTCCAAAGCTAGTCTTCTGCTGACCTGCTTCTTATAATTCATTTAGAAGTAGAGAGTTTTTTTTCTCTTCCTGGTACTGTAGGGAAGCCACCTCTCCCCCATCACTACCACCTTGAAGGGAAGAGGTTTCCATACCCCTGTCTCTTTCCGCAGCCTGCCTCTCTTCTCCAGCTGGGGGGAGACTGTACTTAGCTGTCAGTTCCTGCTTTTCCACACAACGCTGAGCCCTCTGCCAGACTTTTCAGCTATAAATGGATCTTGACTTTTCCAACCCCCACTCCCTACACCAAGAGATGTTGTGGGATATCAGAGCTCGGCCAGGCTTCCTCTGAATTAGGAAAACATATGACCCAACTGCTCGTTTTCTGTGGGTTCTCTGTGAGCATCATGCCTGGCTTTGGGGGAGCTGTCTGTGCCCTGGTGAGGGCTGTGCTGCTGAATTCCTTCTGTGCACTGTGAGAGCAGTTGCTCTCGGACCTGAGTGTGAGGCTGGGCCAGGCTGCAAGTGCCATCACCAGCACATCATCCCACAAACACAGCAGCATCTGATCTGAGCCATGTGTCTCCAGGGAAGGCCAGTGTTTTTGTTACTGGCTGCATCCTGCCTCCACATCCAAATCAGGCACTTCATAAAAGAAGCCTGGCTTTTGTACATAATGAGCAATCTTGTTTGCCTCCCTTAACTTTGGGATTTATGGCAAGGATCCTGAGATCTTTTAAGCTTTCTTGCATTCTGGTTCCTCTGAGAGGCAGGGAGCATCAATATCTCCTCGTTCTCCAGGGAGCTGGGGCCTGAAGTATGCACACCAAGGTGACTCAGGGAGTCAGTAGCTGCCCTGGATTTTAAACTGAAGGCTTTTGTGTCATCAAGTGCTAACCTCCATCAGCCCTGCGGGCATCCAGGCCATTCATTCCATATAGAGTACAGGTCTGTATTTAGAAAACTAATTTGTACTCTCATGTTGAAAAATTGCAGTCTGAAAGTCTCTTAGTTAGTGTGCTTTGTAGAAGCTGCTGGGCAGGGTTCCAGTCTGGTGACCTTTTGCTGGCAGCAGAGGGTTTGCATCCTTTCATCTTGGACAGCAACACCTAGAGCAGCTATTTCAGAGGCTTCCTTACCTCCTGGCAGTCATTCCTCAGAAACCTTCAGGCTGTGGATAAGGGATCATAGAATATTCTGGAGGTGCAAGCCTGGTTTATGGCTGTGCAGTAGTCTCTCTGCAGTTCTGCTTCTGGTTCAGTTTTTGGTGTGGCAGCAGATGCCGTCTGACATATTTTCCTTCTCAGGATGCCTGGTATCCTGCATTTGCCTTACTCAGTGGCTTGGTTGTATTGCCTTTTGGATCAGTGCATCTGTCAACAGGGCAGTGTTCGATGGACAATGTGCAGGAATAATCTGTTCTTTTATTTTTGATGTGAGCTGAAGAATATTATGTCCCAAACCATGATATTGCACTGGGTTTATGGTTTATTAAAACCTCATTTCTGTCTCCCTTCTGGGATTGTGAGCAGTATTTTGTACTAAACAGATGAGGGATAGATGGAAGTGCTTCTTCACCCTTTTCCACTCCATCCCTGATCTTTGAGCTCTGGGAATATATGAAATGAAGGTACTGTATGTAGTTGTAGCTGCCTGATGCTCTTTCCTGTGGTAGCCTCTTCTGCAGGTAGGCCGGGCATCAGAACCTGCTGGTTTGCCAGCTCAACTTGGAGTGCTTCAGGTTAATCTTGGTTGTGAAGTTTTTCTGCTTGGAGTGTCCCTCCCCAATGTACAGGGAGGCTGGCTACCCCCAGTTCTTTCTTGCCTTATTATGTAACCTGCAGTCCACTGAACACTTGATTCCCAGTTCTTCACCAAAGCCCTGGACTCATAGCAGGGTGCTTTCTGAGTTCGCTGGCTCTTGATCTCTGTTCTTCTGATACTAGAACATGAAGCCTGATTGAGGTTTTGCTACTGATACCTGCTGCTCACCTGAAGCCCACAGTTTCTCCACCTCCTCTTCTCATTCTTGGGTGTGTTTGCCTAGACTGGAAATTATGGTTTCCACAATTCACATCTCTTGTGCCTGGGGTGAGTGTTTGGTAAACATATTTGTAGTCCTTAAGCATTGATGTGGACTCTGCACTTCCACCTGAGTCCTCAGTGGAGCCATGGATGAGCTTGTGTCTCAGCCAACCAACACTGCAGGCTCTTTCAGGGGTCCTTGGCAGAATGAAGATGACACTGAATCATATTTTCAATTAAAGCTGTATTTTCTTAACAGGCTCCTGGTGGCCAGGAGCATAGGATGGTTTGGGTTGGAAGGGACCTTAAGATTATGTAGTATTCCTGGTCACTCTGCTTGGAGCACTCTTTGTCAAATGCCGTGCTTTGCAGGGCATCAAAGCTCTGGTACCTGCAGTGCCTGGTCCTAGAGGGGTCCCTGTGCAACACATCTAGCTGTGGTTTGAAAGACATAATGAAGACTATAATTTTCTAGTGATTCTAAGTTAGTCAGGGTGGTTGGTTTGAAAACTTCTTTAGGAATTACAGGAGCATCTTGTAGAACTATTAGCATGATAAAACAGCAAATAGGAGATCATGCTGATAAATGCCAAGTGTAATGGTGATCTGTAAACAGTTTCTTCCTGCCCACAACAAGCTGTTTGGAGTCACTGTGGATTGTTATCTGAGCACATCAGCTAAATGTTCAGCTGTAGCTAAAAAACACTGGAAACAAAATTTGCTGGTATATATTCTTGTGTACTAGATAAACATGTTGTGCCTACATCTTGGGTATCACATACCAGCTGGTCACCCTCTTTCAGAAAGAGTAACATAGGCCTGGAAATGATAGAGAAAAGTGTAATGGGGATGATTACAGGACTGGGATAGCTTCTGTAGAAGAGGGATTAAACAAACAAAAGTAGGTGCTACTGGGAAAGAGCAAACGTCTGTAATACAGTGTTCAGTAGGGAGAAGTTGAGTGAAAACTGACCTTAATAAACTTAGTTATTTCTCACAGCAGAGAGGAAGCGCATCCAGCAAAATAATTTATTAGACAGGAGGCTGAGGAAGTCCTTTTTCAACACAGTTGATTTGTAGAACATGTTGCTACGAGATGGCATGAAGACTGAAAATACACACAGATTCCAAAAGGAACCAGACACCTAAATGGCAGAGATGTGTTTCAGTGTCTGTGAAACGTGATGGTCAGTGTGTGACCTCCAGCTCTAGGAGTTCCTGATTGTTGCAGGCTGGAAGAATGTGTCCTTAGGAGAGATCACTCTGATTGCACTCAGTGAAATCACTGTGATTTTTATGTGGCAGTGCTGCCTTGTCAGGAATAGGGCACTAGACCAGAAGAATTCATGGTGTTAACCCACTGAGGTGGTTCTGGTTAACATTGCCACTGCTGGAACAGTGGGCTAAAAATGAACTGATGTGGTTTTGAGCACTTCTGCCTTCACGACTCTCCTGTGGGAGTCACACATAACTCACTACAGGTTTTCTTATCACTTTTATTAGCAAATCTGGATGGACTTTCAGGAGAAGGGGACTGATGCAGACATCAGTGAGCACTGCCCTGCCAGGCAGGTGACATGCTTGACATTAGCTGTCCAGTCCTGTCTTTTTTCCCTCATGGCTTATGATAAAAACATGGTTTATGTCCTGATGGAACAAATTCTGGATTCTTAGAGCTTCTTATTCACATAACTGTGGGGGGTGGTGTTGTTATCCGTCCAAATGTCTTGTCCTACAGAAAGGGGAAAGAACAGGCTATTGCAAATTCTATTGTAAATTCCTTTATCCTTTCCAAGTCTTATGTTGCAATTTCCTTCACAGTCTAAATAGCAAAATGTCTCCAATCTCCCTTCACAGAGAACTGTGAAACTTTCGAACTGCAAAGCCCTGAAAAATCTATTTGCTGGTAATGAAGTACTCGTTTTAGAAGCATTAACAGCACCTACTGTTATTTTAAACTGCTCATCCTGTTTAAAGCTTACCAAATCAATGTTTCTGGTGTGTTTTTTGTGTGTTTGTGTGTTTGGGTTTGTTGTTGTTTGGTTTTTTGGTGGGTTTTCTTTCTTTTTTTTTTTTTGTGGAAGCTGGTTTAGGCTGTAGCAAAAGCAAAAAGCAGTAATGGACATATTATTTTTTGTCTGCCATTCAGTTCACTATGAGGGGATTCTTCACTGATTAAGCCTGATCATCATATCACAGTGAGATTTTGGGAACACTGGACTCAGGATCCAGTCATAATTTTACTTCTGCCTTGTTCCTTGAACTCATAAACAGAATGTTTGTGCCTCTTTCAGTGGGATGGATAAAGAGTTTTAAAGCCAATTCCCTGCGCCCTACAGAGAAGAAAAAAAATCTCCTGGCAGCCTCAAGCTGTTTTTAAATGAGACAAATGGCCATGGTGCCTGTCTGCCAGAGCCCCCAGCCCCTACACGGAGTCTCTTTTTAGCACTTCTCCATGCAGCTATATCTGGCTCCAGTTTTTTTGCTCGGGGAACGTGACCTCATCGTTGTTTTGGTATTTCCAGTGATTCAGCCTGGTCCGGGGCAGGGAGGAGTCATTCCTGGTGCAGGCTGACAGGGTGTTTGTGCGTTTCTGGAATTCCAGAGCAGTGCAGCCTCAGCCCTTCCGCTGCCTTGACAGCTCGGCTGAGGCTGGGCTGGTGCACGGCATTCCTGCCTGGCAAATGGGCTGGGCACAGCTGGTAGAGGGATTGATGCTCCTGCTTTTAGGGGTAATGGGGATCCCTGTCTTTGCAGGGTACCTGCTGTGGTGAGGGTGAAGAAAGCTGCAAGTGGTAGCTTGTATGTGGAGGGAAGCCACAAGGAGTCTCTGCTGTATGGGCGGGAAAAGAGTCCCACAGGTTGCTCATTCCTGTTTACTGGCTGCCAGCATCCCATGACGCAGTTAACTTTGCAACATCCACAGCAGCTTGGTAAGTGTTACGGCCCTTGTTTTTCGGCGGGGGGAAACTGAGGCACGGAGCAGAGAAGTGGTCTTCTTGAGGTTTTACACTGCTGAGCCAGATGTCCCCTGCATCCTTACAGGCCATGGTTGCTAGAGTACCACACAGACTCCTTATTCTTCATTGCCAGTTTCACCCAGAGGTCACTGGTATGAGCTATAGGCCTGCCTGGTACAGGGCTTATAAGGCAGTGCCTGCTGTGCTATGAAATCTCCTGAAACAGCTCATTCACAGCCTTTCCCCAAGATCTCCCAAGGCTTGTTTAATGGGCAGTGGTTGAAACCTGCCAAGCTCTCCTCTGCTGCTGGTTATAGTTGAAGGTACAGTGGAGGAAAAGACCCAGAACCCTTTGACACCTTGCTTCTTAACCATGACATGAGCTCAGTTGGTTAGAGCATGATGCTAATAATGCCAAGGTTGTGGGTTTGATCCATTCGCTTAAGGGTTGGACTTGATGGTCCTTATGGGTCCCTTTCAATTCAGAATAGTCTGTGATGCCAACCTAGTCTCTATCCTCCCTATTTGCTGTAAATCCAGCTGCAGTACAGCTTGTAAATTATCCTGAGATGGCAGGGAAAGAATGCTGGCAGGAGATACCAAAGACATTGAACTGGGGAGAGGGTGTAAGTATCAAAGATATGGAGACCTGGAGCCTGGGGAGAGGGCCTGGACAACAGGAGTGGATTTGAGGGTGAATGGAGCAATGCTTCAATCAGCCTTTCTCCTTGGTGTGGTAGGTTGCTGTGGCACTCTGCACCAGAGAGAGTGTGGGGCTGGGGATGTCCCATCTGGAGTGCAAGGATGGGAAGTTGGATTGCATTACTGCTAGCACGTACTGCATATGCAGCTTAGGATCTGATGGAAAATGTGGAATTGGAGGGGGGGGGTGTCTCCCCTCGCTAGTGGTCACATCACCTCATGGCTTCCCCTGGCAGGCAGCTGCCACCCACCCCCTGTCCGAGCAGGCAGGCAGTGAACCCATCCCACACAGCCCTGCCATGCTCTCCCTGCTTTCTGTGCCTGCTGTAAATGGTTCTCTGTAACATGAGCTGCATTTCTGCCATAGCCCTGTCCTGTGCGCATCTGTATTTACACTGGGGCTTTCATTAGCAATCTGGCCCTCACCCTCACTCCTCTCTCCTGCCCACATGCTCCCTGAGTGAGACCCTGGCACCGCTGTGCCTGAAGGGGGGCAGGTGGCTGACAGCAGGAGGAATTCCTCAGCCAGCTCCTGTGTGGAAGAAGTGCCTTGTCATCTTGCCTGTTGCCCGCCATCCTGCATTCACAGGGGAGCAGCCGGCGGAGACTCCCCGCGGCATGGCTCGCTGATCCCTGAGCCGGCACAGGGACAAGCTGGTTTTGCTTGGGATTATCGCTGGCTCTGCATGCTGTGTTTCTCCTGTGGCTCTCATGCCAGTGCTGCTGCACTCGGCTTCCAGTGGCGGTGAGTTGAGCCCACGTCCTGGGGTGGTTGTATCTGGCAAGGTAGGAGCTGATCCCTTCTGTTTGTTCTGCTAAAAGTAACGTGACCAGTCCTGCCCCTGCCTTTACTGCAGGTGTCAGTTAGTGGGTTTATTTTGCATTGTTCTGTAGCTCTGATAGACAGCCAGTATGCTGCTCAGGCTGTAGCCTCTCTTGCGGGGAAAGAAGATATGTGTATACATTTTATTTTTAGCTACATATTGGAAAAATCAAACTTTGTGTCCTTTTCTGTGTCAAGACGGAGTCTTCCCTGTTTTGTCTGTCCTCATGCAGCATCCTGTGCATGTTCTTCAGGTCATGTCACTGCTTCTCTAGGAGATGTGAGAGTAGAAAGCAGTCTGATGTGTCTTGGGAGAAAGGCGGCAGGAGGAGAAGCTCACTGAAGACAAAAATCAAGGAAGTTCAGTAGGCTCGGAAATGGCTTTAGAGAAGTTATTTTTAACCGAGAAAATCAGACAAGGGGAGAGCCTCTTTTGCTTCGACAGTTTCAAAAGAGTGGTTTGCTTTTGATTTTTTTTTCCTTTAGTGCTTTAGGGCACACTGTTTTGATATGGAAAGGCCTGAGGCTGCTATTGTCCCTAGGGATAAAGGACAGTCAGTCTTGTTAGTCTGGTGCCTCCTTTCCAGTGAGCCTTGCTGACATTAGTGCTTCACTACCCCCACCACTGCACACCTTTGCTGCTGCCACATGGGGAAAAGAGGTGATGACCAAGAAACCCAATCCCTTCTGGATTTCCCTGCAGCAGCCAAGGAGAGACAAAATAGGAAAGCATCAGCATTTTCTGTGTTTAAGCACAACTGTTCTGTTTTTAGTCTGCAGCAGCTGGGATGTGTGCTCAGCCATCCATCTTCCTTGAGCCTAATGTACCTGGGCTTCCCTCCCATATGGACAAGAGTCTGTCTCCTCAGCAGGATAGACAGGGATACCAGGCCTCCTGCAGATGATGGCTCACTTCTGAGGTGTACCCCAAACAGCAAGCCATGTTTTAGGGCCCCGCTATATCCCTGGGAGGAGGATAAAGGGGTGCTGTAGCTTTCCCCAGAATATACTGCGGTGCTGCCAGTGGGTGTATAAATAGTGCCCACAGTGTACTATTTTGGTGACAAGCTCTTCCCAGGATTCATCCAAAGAGTTATGTGAGCAAGTGTTAAAAATAACACCAAGCCCTGCCCAAGTGCTGGCGTCATTTCAGCCAAAGTGTTGGGAATCTTCCATGGAGAGCAGCATTGGACCCTTGGTGGGGGGCAGCAGGAGAGGGTCCAGAACAGCTTCCTGTATTTTCCTCCTCTTGCTGTCCTGCTTACTGCAGAGGACTGTGACCCTCAGCTTCAGCAGATGTTCTGGTTGCCAAGAAGGTGTGAGACTCTCACTTCTAATTAGGTTATTTGCCGCTGGCTTTCCCTGTGTGTTCTGAGTATTTTTGCTGTTTCTAATGAGAGATACAGGAAATTTAATCTAGCTTTAATCTAGCCTGCTGCCAGGTCCCTGCTCATGGCCAGACCTTGCTGCCTCATTGGAAGGTCTTGGGCTGTAGAATGGGATATGGAGGCATTCTGGTTCTGGGTTAGGTTTATCCTGAGGACTGGTAGCTGGAGATTCGTTTAACTGTGGAAAAGTTGTTAAATCTGTGTGTTGCATTATGGTGTAGCTCTGGACATTATTGGCATCTGTATAAACACGAATGCTATCCCAAAATTCTCCCCTTTTCATGATGTATTTGGTGTCTATAACCGAGAGCTGGACCACACAGCAGAGAGATCTGGGGTGCCACGCTCCTTGAGCTGTGCAGTGCAGGATGCAGCATCCCACTGTGAAGCTGGAGCTGTGGTTTGTTCCCCTCAGGCTGGGTTTTGCTTGTTGTTGACCACGTTCTATGCTGCTTATGCAATTCAGCTACTATCATGCTGCAGCAGCATCATGCTGTGTGCTGGAAAGCAGGAGACCTCACTGGAAGGCAGCAGACCTCACTTAGTCCTTGTGCTCAGTGTGCAAAGCCCAGAGCTCACAAAAAGGTTCTTGAGGGATTCGTGCTCAAAGAAACCCTGTCTGAAGAAAGAGCTAATGCATCTTGCAGATGGATGATGTGGCTCCACTCTGGCCTGGTCTCATATGGAATGTAGAAGCCCCTGTGGGAGTAGAGCACCCATTGCTTAATAACACAGCTTATTATGGAAAGCCTTGCACACGGGAGAAGAGAAGGAGGTGAGATGTCGTCTGGATGCAAACACAGGGGCAGAGCTGGGGCTCACACGTTTTCTCTGAGTTGACAGCAGCAGTATCATAGACAGAGGTGCATCTCTTTCAAATGCTGGAATTTAGGATGATGGCATAAATCCCCATTATAGTTACTTGCCCCCCATGTTTGCATCCCCAGATACATCAGTTCCAGTTTCTGGCTTTGTAGAGGAAGGGCTGGATGGTTACAGCTGGACTTGATGATCTAGAGAATCAACCTAAATAGTTCTGTAGTCTTTGAGCATTTTCAGAAGGGCTGCATTTATTTTAAGCTGAAAGAGAAGGTTGCTGTGAAAGCAGCAGGCATGTGAAAATTGCTAAAAAGGTTACAAGTGCTGTTGGACACTCTATGCTTCACCTCCTCTGATACGGGATTACTACTTCTGGCAGATGTTCCCAAGGATGAAGAGCAGGTCTTGTTCGAGCATCATGACCAAGCATTTTCCCTGGCTGTTGCATTGAGAACAAGTGAGAGAGCAGAGCAGATGCTTGGCTTCTGGCTTGGACTTCTGTATCTCCCGTGCTCCACCATTCTTGCCCTCTCACCTTTTGGTTGGTCTTCTCTTTTCCAGGCTGTGTCGAGAGCCACAGGCTGGGTGTGTGCACAGGATGGAGTGCTTTCTTAAGCTTGTATTGAAAGCACAGACTTCAGAATTGTCTGGACATGGAAGTACGTCATGGAGATGAAAAGCATGTTTCTGTTTCTCCAAAAACGTGCTCTGGGCAATCAGTCCTTCATCAGGAGCTTCCTGCTCCTCAGTTACTCTGTTCCTTCCTGCTGCTCCATCATGTCCAGCCAACAAAGAGCTCTCTGAGTCACCATGGCGGCTGCTTATTATTTAGGCCTCAGCCAAGGCTCTGTGTATCATCATATATTACAGAGCTCCTGAGAGCTCTTTCAGGGCTCTTTCCACCCTGGCACGCACTTGTTCCTCTGACTGGAATGTGTCTGGAGTGTGTGGGGATGTCTTGTTGTCCTTAAGCACCTCTTTGCTGGATGTTTCTTGGTAGTTTTCCAATAGTTCTTCTATCTAGAAAAGCCTTCTAGACCATTCTCTGCTAGTCTCTGCGGTGCCAGAACCACACACCAGTAATTCCAGGAATTCCTGAAGTGTCAAGATGTCTCCATGGGGAATGTGTAGAGCGGTCTGCCCCAGGTCTTTCCCCTGCCTCATGGGAACCTGAGCCCTATTTCAGTCTGCCCCACACAATCCAAGCTTGGCAAGTTTGTCAGCCATCTCCTGTAACCTGCTTTGCCTTTGTGGCCTGCCTCACCACTGCTGCCTGGGCTTTGCCTCTGCCAGCTTTTATTTTCTATTTTAAAGAACAGGACAGGATTTCCTCCCACACACAGATCCCCTTTGTCCCTGTAGAATTTCCTTCACTGCGGGTCTTTCTCCAACCTGAGCAAAATCGTTGCCCACAGCCAACAAATTTCCCATTTCTGGCTCTGTGTGTGTGTCTGCATGGGATGGCTGCCTGTTGTTTGAACATGACTTTTGGAGGAGGTAGACCTTGCACAACTTGCACAGCAGCTGGGAGCTGCGAGTTAAGACTCTTTGTGTTAATTAAATGTACACCGATAAGCACATACAGCCACAGGGTTGCTTAATCATGGGCTGACCTGACATGGAGACCTTGAATACAGCTGACTGATGATCCATGACAGCTTTCCCTGGTAGATGTGAAGAAGTTAATAATAACCGGAGAGAAATTTAGAAGGGTTCTCAGCTGTGACCAAGGATCGTCTCCAACAAGACTGAATTCTTGAGGAAAAGGTCTCTTCACTGTGGTGGATGAAAGGGGATGAATCCACTGGCTGAGAGCTCACACAAAGCATATTCTGCTTAGGGAAAAGATACATCTGGAGTATGTTTTTAACAGCCAGGTGGATTAGCAGCCAGATCAGCTGTCACAGGATGTTTTTCTCCTCTCAGCTGCACCTGTGTGTTTGCTGTATCTTTCCAGGAGTGTGTTTGTGTTTCTCCAGGTATTCTGCCTCACAGAATAAATAAAAGCTCTCAGCTTTTAATCCTGCATTAGAGGCTTCCTGTTTCTCTGAGTCAAACAGAAGGGGTGTGACAATAAGACCTCCAAAAGCCATGTAATAATCACATCTCCCTGAGCAGGCACAGTGGATTTAGGCTGTGCCATTCCTTGGGTTTCTTTATTTAATCTCTGGAAGCTCCCACTGGTCAGGACATTACTCGCTACATCCTTCATTTTAGCAATCCAATCCCTTCCTTCTGTTGATAGTTCCTGATGCCATGAGTTGACCAAGATGGTAACATGGGCATTTGTTTTGCAGTAAAGTTGGAAAAATATATTGTTTCCAGTTTTTAACAGTAGGGGCCTGTGAAAATAACAGGGGTGCATGCCTCTAAATAAGTAAAGAGCTGCTGAGATGTACAAGACCATGGAAAATTTTAAGAAAACTAATTTACCTCCTGTTCTGCTTTTTTGGTGGAATCGTGAATGGTTAGTTTTATCTGTTACACCTGATGTCTAACCTTCACTCCCCTGTATGGCCCTCAGGGATCCTCTTCTTGTTGAGGATGTGAAGAGCAGCTTGTCCACTTGCTTTTGACAGCAGCCTTTTGTACATTTTGGAACTGCTTTAATGTACCCCCCTGGTTTTCCCCTGAGAACTAACCCACTTGCTTTGCAGTTTACTCCTTTCTATCCCTTTTCCTGTGTTGTCTTCAAGCTCTCAACAGTTTGTCCGTTTAGGATGTGTCCATGAGCTGTGTGCCAGTTTGAGCAGAGGGGAGGGATGACTCCAAGTCTTGCACATGCAAGACATGCCTGTTCATAGTCCTATATATTGTTTGCTTGCTTCAAAGCAAAATGCCACTATTGCTCAAGCTTGGCCTGTGATCTGCAGTTACCTCAGATCCCTTCTGAATGAGCAGGACATGCTCAGTGATTAAGGGTGGGGATGTGCAGTCCGTGCTGTGTGAGGTGTTACAATGGTTATAATTTATGTCAGTTTGCTGTTTGTGTATAGACTTGGTCCCTTTAGCTAGCAGTACTGTAGACAGCATGGGTGAAGAGTAAGAGACAAGTGTGCCATCTGAGAGCGAGCAGCTTAATGTAAGATGGTGGACAGGATCTCAAGAAGTTTTCAGTGGTCCTGTTCCCTCTTCCCTTTGCAGCTTTTCTAGGTGCCTGCTGGGATGTGGGTGTTCAGGAACCCAGGCAGTCTCTTGTGTAGGTAGCACTGGAGCCCTGTGTCTGCCAATATTGTGCTGTTCTGTTGCTGATAGTGGGGATGGAGTGAATCTTCAAGTGTCTTTTCATCACAGAGTGCTTTGCAACTGCCAGGACACTGCTCTATTTGCCGCTAAACCATAGCCAGATGGGGCTGGTAACAGTGCAGGGGAGCACTGTGTGTCCAGTTTGAGTGGTAACTGGAGAAACTTAGAGGGAAAATCAGTATAAACAACCATAACAGATATCATGTGTCTCTAATAAATCAGCCAGTGGTTATGTACTCCCTGGGCTTCATTGCAAAGTGGAGTGGGAATGTTTGAGAGCTGGGACATCTGTCGGGAACTTTCTGTTTTTTGTGGCGAGTTCACAGACATCTCTGACTTCTGCTGTTGCTCAGAATGAGGATGGCGAGGAAGGACTTTGGCATGTGCAGAGTGATGTTAATGTGGGTTTTCTGTGTGAATCGTGGGATTGTAGAATGGTTTGGATTGGAAGGGACCTTACAAAGACCATTTAGTTCCAACCTCCCTGCCCTGGGCAGGGAAATCCAGAACAGTTTTCATATTTACTATTGCCTTGCAAAACTGAAATGTTTATGTTTCAATCTTCGAGCAAGAGGGCAGGAGGGTTTTTTCTCATTCTTGGATGTGGCCTCTTCTGCATCCAACAGTGATGTTTTTCTTCTCCTCTGCTTGCCCTTTCCCCGCTTCATCCCTTCCATTGCAGTTCCTGTGAGCTGGGCCTTGTGTGCTGTGCAGTCACCCTCACTTTGAGTCAGCCCAGCCATGCCCCTGGAGTGGGAAGAGAGTGTCACTTTGCTGCACATCATGGGAACCATAAGCAGTCACCGTCCTCAAGCAGTGCTTGCTGTGTACACAGTGAACCATTTCAGGGCTGCAGATTCAGCTCAGCCCTGCAGCTTTTCATCTGCTTAGTTGGAAGTACATGATTTTTATTTGAGGTCAGAATGAAGCAGTGCTGTGGGTGCCAAGTTCACCAGCCCCAGTGTATTATGTTATGTGGCAACTTAAGGCTTTCCTCATGGCAGTGGGGAACTATTAAGTTATTGTGAAACTAGTTATTTAGGTAAATGGTGCTTTAGGGGCAGCATTGATCCTGCCTTGAAAACTAATTTTAATAGGAGTGAAGCCAGTAACACTTTAATATCCATTGTTACGATGGCTGCTCAGAGTGATTATTTGATGAGCACTCAGATGAAAAGGCTTTTTCATTTTTTTTTAATACCCTTTCTGCTTCTTTTGACAAGGTATTGACTGGTGAGAGTTTATGTTCCCAGTCAGTGTAGCATCAATATCTGAGTGAGTGCTTGAAGAAACAGCTTTGCTCTTAGAGCTGAGCTCCTACTAAGAACACCCTGAAACCTCAGTCTAGGTCAGTTATGTCCAGGATTTGCTTTAATTCAAGATTTTCTGTGCAGCTTGATGAGACTGGTTTATCAGATTGAAGCTGAGCCTGCAGACATGATTCAGGAGCTGCTCTGCTGTTTGTGTTCCGATTCTCCTCTGCCTAGAAACATTCAGCTATTTTTTGTGCTCTTGTTTGGGCAGTACTAAGTGTTAGGAGTAGAAGATGGGCACAAGGAATTGGGTTGTAGGGTCATTTCTGCCTTTCACACAGGATTCCAAGTGATTCACATCTCCCTGTTACCCCAGCCCTCTTTGGGGTACAAACATACTGGAATCCTGGGCTGGAAGGGACTGGAGACAGACAGCTGTCTGTGGGCAGGGTTTGGTTTTCCCATAGATGCTTCAGTAGTGTGGAAGTATGTGGAACTGAGCCCAGTCCTGTGCGGAGCTGTGCCAACACTAGCCCTATCTGGGAGTTGTGACTTTTTATGGAGCTTGTGAGGGCCTCTGTTCCTGGGCAGTGAAGCATCAATTGCCAGCACTAGGAAGGATTTGACCTCAGTATTGGAAGTTGGGAATTCAGATGCTGATTGGAATGGAGGAACCACCTTGCCCAGCATGATTTTTCTAGAAGTGGTTGCAGGTAGTCAGCAAAGAGGGGGGAGCAGGACACACAAGTACCCCATCCTGTCTATTTGTTCTGGGACATTTGCTAGTATTTTGTTCAATAACCTGAAATGAATCTCTCAAGTGCTTGTCCTACCTCCCTTTAATCTGTGTGTAGTTCTTCCATTCATAGTACCCTTTGAGAGCTATGAGGCAGTAAGCAGACTAGAGGAAGATAACAGGAATGTTGAAGGAGGAACTACTGCTCTGAAGGGAGTTTGTTAGTGGAGATCAGCCTCGAAATGGAAGCTGTTCAGTACATGAAATAATGCTCTGTGCACCAAGAAGTAAGATTTCAATAGTGATATTTCCTAAAGACGCAAAGCTAAGGAAGCCTTGTCAGAGGCTGTTCAGTGTTACTCAGTCGGAAGAGCTGGGATTATTCCTTAATGAACAGTACAAATGGAACTGGATAGTTCAAAACTGCATGGTTGTGTGCCTGAGAAATGAGAAAAACGTTCAGCTCCGTCTGGAAGCTCACTGGGGGAAAGTGACAGTCGGGGGAAACTCAGGGTCTCAGAGGGGTGTACAAGATAACTGAGCATCTAACATGATGTAGCCATGGAAAAGATACATGTCATCCAATGTGACACATTGGACAAAGCATTTCTAGTAGAGATGGGGAAATTTAAGCATTTTAAGGCATGGGAGACCTTGCAAGGAAGACTGTGAACATTTCCAGTCACTCCCTGAAGGCTGTGTGCAAACTGGGTTGGGTCCAGAGAAGGAATATGGTATGATCAAAGAAATGGAAAGCCTACCTAATGTGAAGTGATTAGAGAACTCAAATGGTATGACTTTAAACACAGGCTCGATAAATGCTGACGTTAAAGCTCATTTTTGGAACATGAGTGAATAGGGGTGAGCTGTGCGTGGATAAAGATAAGCTGGAAATTCAGAGAATGTTCTTAAACATCAGAGGACTGAACTTGGGGAATTAATACTGTTAGAAGACAGCAAGCAACAAGAAATGTCCAACTTTTTTTTAAAGAACAGCAAGAACTTTCTGTTTTGAAGGCATTTCCTCATTTGAAGGTGTGGCTCGTGCCTTGGGTTGCTAGCCCTGAAGAAGTCAGTGCTTCTGTTGTGGGCAGTGAGCTCACTGGGACACAGGGTCATCATGGTGGGCTGGTGAATTTGGATGTTGAGAAGGTGTCTGTGACTGGCAAAAACCTCACAGACTCCTGTGCCTCTGTCCTCAATTCCCCTTGGAAAGCAGGCTCAGTGTGGATCAGTTAGTGATCCCCCAGGGAAATTTAGGGCTAAGGGCAGGCATTTCCACTGTGCTAACATATGTTTTTATCAATCTGCTTGGATTTTTGACTCCTTGTTCAAAAGCTCCTGTATCTGTTCCCACTGAACAGAAAAGGTGTCGAGCGTGTGTTGGTAACAATCAGCCTGCATGGATCTCCGTGTGTCAGAGAGATGTTGTCTGACCTTAAACTAAAGGACTTGAAGGAATGGGGAATTATTTTAGTTTTCCTTTATGAGAATTTTTATAAGGTTTCATCATCTGCTTTCCTGTTGGCTCCTGTTTTCTGTTTCCCCCTTGTTCCAGTTGAGCAGACCCATGCTCTTAGTTCAACTCTGACCAACATCCATTGCTCTGGCATTTCCCAAACAGCCTGGATGGTGTTGGTGCTGGGTGGGCTTGCCAAGAGATTTAGATTTCTGACACAAACAATGGGCAAACAAGGTGGGAGGACACTGAGCTGCTTTTGCCTTGCTCCTGAATGGTCCAGCACATGGGAAAGAGGGAAGATGTCCCTGTGGCCATGCTACAAATGTGGCCAGAATGTGTATCCTAGGCATGTTACTGCTGTTACACCTGAAGAAGGCACAAGTTTTCTGCCGTGATGGAGAGCTTGCTGTGGTTTGTACCACTTTCTGTTTGCTTGAGAGGCATGGAGACACTGAAGGTAATGCCCACCCTTTAGGAGGAGGTAGCAGACACTCCCTTTGCTGGGGTAGAGCTGTGAGCTGGAGGCAGTAGCTGGGGTTGCCTGGCGGTTTTGAGGGTGGTCAGGTTGCGCCCCACACCTGATGGTGAGGGATGATTAAAGATCTGTGCTAGCATAGTGCTTGATGTCAGAGCTACAGCCCAGACAGCTGACTGGAATCTGGGGCTGAGCTGTTTCCAGTTCATGCATCACTGGAGCAGCTTTGCAGCAAATAAGTGGGAGGCTGGGTCAGCTGGTGGGTGGTTTTACTGCACAATTGCAGCAAAAATGGAAAGGGTTCTTCTTGTACCTGGGCATGTGCTGACCTTAGCAGCCAGTTCCTGCATGGTAAATGGAGGAAGAAGCCCAAGACTGAAATATGTTGGGCTTTCTAACACCCAGTTGATCTATTTGTGACTTAGCTGCTGTCAGCAAGAACTCCAGGTACCTGTACAGCTCATGTCCAGTGTGAGCGCAGCACCTGTGGCTCCCCCAAAGTGGTAAGCTTTGCTGAGCCCAGAGTGGGAGGAGGATATGCCTCCTTATTGGAATTCACAGGTGGGAGATTGTGTTGTGCGTTCAGTTCTGACAGCCCTGGAACAAGGGGTAAGGAGGCAAGAAGGCAAAAATCCTGCCCAACACCTGAGATGCTTGTGGACCGTGAGACTGACATTGATTGAGAAGGAATTTGCTCCTGCCAAGCTACTTACACTGCAGGGTGCTGGAGTCTGTGGGAAGCACCTAGCCCTACCTGCCCAGGTGAAGTTAGATGGGAACCCCTGTTAATGTAGGGGCAGGCATGTCTTGACACCTCCATCTCTCTCACCTTCCTTCTCCAAGAAACACAGTCATCAGCCTGCAGAATCCCTGCTCCCTCCTTGCATCACACTGTGGAGTCAGCTATGCTCCACTTCTTGCACTGACTCATCTCTGTGATCAAATAGAAGTCATCTTTTAGAAGACAGTCTGCAAGAAAGAGCTTTGTTCTTCCTTTATAGCGCCTGAGATCTTTGCTGCCTGCAAAGCTTTGGGACAGGCCATCAGTTCCTAGTGCTGTTGCTGAATGAGGCAGATTGGGGAGGGAGATGTGGCAAAGGGGTGTGTGCTGCAGAGGGTAGAGGCCATGTGAGTTTGAGATCTGGGGAACATGCAGAATGTGTTTTGGGGAGGAGGGTACAGACGTTTATGTTTGGAACAGACATGTTAATAGGAGTGTTTCTTCAGGAGCCCCTTGTCTGCTTCATTGCTCTGTCTCATTTTAAAGAAAATACCCCCCTGACTGCATCTCCTCTGGTGTGTGTATCTGTACCCCAGACAGGCATTGCTGTCAGTGAATTGGTTAATGCCAGTATCCCGTGGCAGGGGCAGGGATGAAGGCGAGCACTCAGCCTGCCAGCATTTATGACCTCCTGGCGTCAGCATTGGCAATGCTTGTGGAGGACTGGGGAGGGCACCGAAATAGTTTCCATTCTCCTCTCTGCTGTGGGAACGAGTCTCCTGGGTAACAAATGCTCCTTGTTCTGCACAGAGCTGAAACTCTCCGTCTCTTTCCTCGCTGTTGCTCCCTGACTGTCCCAGCTGAAGGGGCTGGAGATGTCTGCTTGGGCCAGCCTTAATTAACGCTGACACTACAATGGGACTGGCCTTACGGGGGTCCTGGGGCTGCACGTTAATGGGAGCACAGTAAATAGACTCATTTACAGCAGCTTGGTTGGAGCAGAGCCTGCCAGGACTGACCTTCTTCTTGCTGTAATGGCCAGGCATGGAGGTAGGTCTCTCACTCCTGCATCCTCCCGGGGGCTTGTCCCTGCCTCTTGAGCAGGACTAACTGGTGGAGTGCGTCCTGAGCATCCCAGGAAAGGCAGGCAGTGGGCTGGGGAGCATAAAGTGCCGCTGATAGGACCAATACATTGACTGCTTGGGAAGGACCTGACCTGTGGAGCCTGACCTCTGGGACTGGTGGAGGGGTCATTCACTGTGGTTTAGAGGTGAGTAGAAGAGCTGCATCTGTGATGCTGGCTCCAGTGCATTGCAAACAGTCTGTACAGGCTATAGCCCAAGGCCCTTTCTCTTTTCGCAGTGGAATGGTCTCTTTGTGCTGGGGGGAGTCCTTCCTCTGAAGCCCTCGGCAGGAACCTCCCCCCAGCCACATGGTTTTCTGTCAGAAATCTGATTAAAATGTTACTTGAAGAGATACTTTAAAAGTCTGTAGTGTTCTTGGATCTGAGATAATTTGCAGCCACTTCCAACTGCCAGTAAGTCTAGCATTTTTCTGTCATAGCATTTTATGTTGATCTCTCCAGAGGCAGAAGCTTCTGTAAAATGTTATATTGTCTGTGTTGTTGTATTTGTGTTACTTGTTTGCTGCTTTGGGAACATCGTGGCATAAAGTAAAAAGTATTCAGCCATGTGGCAGTTCTTAATTTCTTAGAATTTTGTGTCCACATGAGAATTTTACCCCTTCTCTGCCTTGCTCTGATCTGCTCACTTCCCACAAAGACTCAGTTTAGGAGATTGGGGCTCACAGGTTTTGCCTTTTCCGGTGTGGATGCTCCAATTTCTGACCTGTACTTGGCTCTACACAGGGCTGTAGGCACAGGGCTGGATGAGAAAGGGCAGTAATGTGAGTGGTCCCTCCAGGATGGGTGCTGCTCCAATGCTAGAAACATCTGCCGTGGCACAGCACAGGCCAGAGCACAGCTGAGTTTCTGGGGTGTATGGTTGTGCCCTAGTGGGTAGAAAAGTAAAAGTAGCTACATTTGTCCTTTGCACAGCTACTGTGTCCTGTCAGAAGCTGTACAACTCTGCCTCTGGAGCAAGTTCCATTACCCCTTGTCACCAGCTGCCTCTGGTGAAAAGAGATATGGAAAAATCCTTCCAGATAGCAAGAGCGCCTGAGCTTTGCAGGTGGTGATCCCCCTGTTTCAGGTAGGAAGATCTGCTGTAGCTTGCTTTGCTGAGATGCTGGGATCTGCAGGTTGTGGGCAGCACTTTAATCACAAACTGCAGCTAAAAGTTGGTGTGATCTTGATTTGAGGTCCCTTGTGAGAGCAGAGGCTGCAGACATCCTGCCTCTGCCAGGTGGGTTCAGCACTGTGGAAAGTGCTGGTGGTTGCGTCTTGCTCTGGAGGTGACTGCATTTCAGGGATGCTGTATAGATACTGTTGATGAAGCTGTCTAGGGCAAGGCACTACAGAAATTTAAAGAAGCTTCAGGAAGCTTCTTGCAGTCTTCCCATCCTCCTCCTATGCATTGCTTTGCAGACTGCCATTTTATCTCCAAGGGTTCTAGCTGCCATTATCAACAGTAGAAGCACTCCAGTCCCTTTGGCTTTCCTTTGCAAAGGCAGTGTGAAGAGATCAGGCAGCCTGAAAGCACACAACATCTGAAATCCAGTCTCATCACAGAATAGGATGACACAGCTTTATTTTATGGCACAGGCTTTGATCTTTTTATTTCTCCTCATGCTGCCTTCCTGATTTCCCATTTTGCATAAGAATCAATCCTCCATCATCCCCTCCTTTTCTGCTCCCTCCCATCCCCTGCCTCGTCTGAGGTTCCACAGGGACTGATTGCGAGCTGAAGTGGCGGTGCTGTGGGCATGCTTGCTCCTTCACACGCAGCAACGTCACAGCAGCAGCAGCAGCAGCAGCAGCAGGAGCATCGGAGATGTGATTGCGCAGACCCTCTGCATTGGCAGGGATGCAGCTGTGAAGAAAAAAAAAAGATCAGGAAAAAAAATTGACTCTGTGTTTCCCACAGCATCCTGGTGAGAGAGCACGGAGCCTTCTGGAATCTGAGCGCTCAGGAGTGCCAGCGCAGTGTGTTCCGTGACAGGCGGCGGGGAACGAAGGATCTGTGGAAAGGTGAGGTGGACAAATTATCGGGGTGGGTGTCGGTCGTGCTGTCCGTTTTTGGGCCGCTCGGTGGCCGGTTTGTTTTTGTGGAGGATGCCAGCTAGCCGATGAAGCTTAAGGATTTTAGGGTTGCTTTGTCTCTTCAGAGGCTGCATTGCTTTGGAGCTGGCTATGGCTGTCATGGGCGTGAGCGAGCGAGGAGGCTGTGGCTGCTGCGCAGAATGTGTGTTTGTCCATGGTAGCTGTGAAATAGCAGTTGTCGTGTCCGGGGCTGACTGTGCAGGGGCGAGTCGTGCTTCGCCCTGGCAGTGCCTCCGCACAGCTCTCTATTGTGCCTGCCATGACAGCTGAGCCCACACGGATTGTTGTGGTCCCGCCAGCTACTATGGTCTCCGTGCATCCCTGGCGATGATGCTGCTGTGCAACTCAAAAGCTGTTTTGACAGACAGCGCTTCCATGAAAAGCCAGAGACAAAAGGCTCAGACAGAGAAAAGGTTGCTGTCACTGTGGTTTTTGCCTTCTTTTTTTTGGCTCCCCCCCCTTAGTACTGGTAAATCATTTGTTCAAAAGGCATTCGGGTAAATATATTGGCATGTAAAACCCTGTCCTTCTGCTAAGCGACACACGGGCTCTGTGCAGGATGGAGTCCTTTGTGTGGCAAGGGTGTGTCTCTGCTGGCGGTGTAAATGGATGCTTTCTCCCTGCCACTTTCCACAGATGAGATGAGAAAGGTTATCTAGGAATGGAGGAATTACTGCTTTTAATTACTGAAATGAGGGGTCCAGGCTGGGTACCAGTTACTGGAGCTTAATTACATGGTCTTGTTATAGCCAAATCCCTCTTTTCCCTCCCCGCCTTCCTTCTTCCTCCCTCCCCCACCTTCTGCACAAATCCTTCCATTAAATTGCCTTTGCAAATAGGAGAAGGGCTTGAACAAAGAGAAGGATGTGTGTGGGATAGGGATATAGATGCTGGAAGGGCAATGTTCAGCATGACAATAAGAACAATAAAGCAAAAGTATAAAAGAATGAGATTTTGGTATATGTGTTAAAGTGACATGGCTGTACGGGAATGTGCAAATGGGAATGTCATAACAAAAGGAGATAATCGAATAGCAGGTTCAGTCTTTTGGAGTTACGGAAAACGCTAAGCGTGTGGGGTTGCAGTTACAGGATTTGGGGCAGATGTGGGGAGTCACAGAGTAACATATCATACAAGGTGTGGATTGGTGGGTGTTGTAAAGGTGTACTAGAGTACAAGGGAAGTAGAGATCTGCATTTTTATCTTCACACACCTGCAGCCTTTTATACCAGTGTTGGTAGAGTGAGCTTGGCAGGTTTTACCTATTCACAAAAATCGTTTCCCATTTGCCAGTGACCCAAGAATAATTCAGACAAAGCATTTAGGCCTATAAAGAGCAACAGGATGACAGGAAAAATGTAGATAAAATGGTAGATGTTTGGCAGAGCTGCAGAGGAACCATGGAAAGAGGAGGCAGATGAGAGGCATTGCAGAGCTAGGCGAGCAGGAGGTTTGGGTCAGAGACCAGTGGGAGAGTGCATAGAGGGGAAATTCAGGGTTGTCATTGTCAGGGAATGCAAATGTGTTGTTTCTGTTGTCATTCTCCAGCCTCTCACTGTGTTCCCCGAGATGCTTAGTGCTGTGTGCAGCCCTGCAGGGCTTGTGGGGGTGGGGGTGATCCTCAGCACAGCCTTTTCTGCAGTAGTTCTCCGGAGGAACCATTTTGCTGCTGCAGGTTCTCATGTGGTTGCTCCCTCTCCATCTCTATGGAATGACAAGGCTCCACAGCCTTTTTATCCGGTGATGAAGGCAAACCCAGAGTTTCGGTGCAGCCAGGTGAGAAGGAGAGGGGTTCCAGCAAAATCTCAAAGTGGCATGTTGCCTTCTTGCAGATCAATGACAATGTCCTGGAAGCACTATAAGGCTTCCTGAACTGCAGCTCCTTCTCACCCCTGTCTTGCTTTTGGGCCTGGGAAAACCTCTCTCTGTCTCCCAGAATCCACCCCTTTCAGGCTGATGGGAGCAGGGAGTGGGATGTCTCCTGCAGGTATGCACCAGACTGGGTTAGTGGTGCTGCTGCAGAGCAGGTTCCTGTGGGAGATTTGTGGTGGGTAACAACAGCATGACTGTGTGCAGCACATGATGGGCTGGGGGACAGGATGTGTAACAGAACATACAGGGCACGCATGCCTGTATCAGCATGTGGAAGAAAACTCATGTATATAAGGTTTGTGTCTACAATGCTTGCCTGAAGGAATAAAAAGGTGATGCAGCCTCCTTCTCTCTGTGAGGTGGGAATGTCCCCAGGGCATACAGGGTGTGCCTGACTAGTAGGTACCACTCTTACAAGAGCATCTGTTAAGCAGTGAGAGTGCACAGATAATCTCTGCCTTGAGACGCTTGAAAGATGGGCAAGAGGTTCTGGTGACTGGAACTGACTGAAATCATCCCCAGGAGTGTGTCTTTCTCACTGCATTAATGCAGATGATGGAGATAAAGTGCAGCTGGATCTCTAGATATGAGGAACCTGGACCTGCATTGCAGAAAATGCAGGTGGCCCAGGAGAATATGCTGTGAACTCAGGAATGGCCTGCCCACAGCTCCACTGCTGCTTGTCATGTCTCGGAAGCTGTGGGAGCAAAGAACAAATTTTTAGTCCTGGACATCTTCATTTTCTTCCAGTTCTGGTGATTTAAGATCTCACTCTGGTGTGGTTCCTGATGCCCAGACAATACTTTTGCAACCCCTTGTTGTGCTTTGACCTGTTTTTAATTTATTTCCATGTCTTATTTTTCTTCTCTAGTCTTTTCTGAAAGACTTATGTAATAGTAAGGGCAGGTTGATAAATCTCACATGGGTCACTTTCCCTGCCCTTGCAGAACAGCTACAGACTTTTAATATTTGTCAGCCACATGGTTTCACCTTCTTCCTCTCTTTTCTAATGGGTATTTTTATCAATAGTGCAGTTGCCAGCTGTGATCAACCAGTTATTCTTTCATTGTTCTGGGATCAAGAATATCTTGTCCTTCTGACTTGAGTGTTTTCATCTTCTTGAATTTGTTTCCACTCAAAAGCTCATTTCCTTTACTGCACCTTCTTTCCCCTGTATTATCTAACCTGTCATTGCTGCAGGTTCAATATTCATCTTTCCAAAACAGCACTGAAGGTGCTGTGTTTCTTACCTCTAATATCCTTCTTGCTGTGGTTACTCATTCAGGTTGATCAGGAACCTTTCTCTTCTAATCTTGTCATCTTTCTTGGTGAGTTCAGATTTTTTTTTTTTTTTTTTTTACTTAGTTTCGAAGTATTTTCTGCAGTACCTCTCCAAGCTGTTTGTTCTTGTTGGCATTATAGTTGTTTACCCTGACGCATCAGAGATCTGCTCTTTAAAAATTAAAAAGCTTTCATTACATCTCTGTTTGCTTTTTACCATTCTATTTAATATAAACTGGGTCAGCTTGAGATGTTAAATCCAAAGCCACTTCTGTACCGTGGGTGTTGGGTGAACACTCATCTCAATAGGCATGGTTCTGATAGTTGAACCCAAGAAAGTAAATCCAAAGTAAGAGGTGTGGAGATCTCTGCAGGTGGTTGAGAGATGGAGGATTGGAGGTGGAGGTACCTTCCTGTCAGCTGTGGAATCAAGGACCATACTGGAGAAAATTTTGTCCTCATCCTTGTGAAAACCATTGAAATCTGATTGATAGTGGAAAATCTCACTTGTCTCCTACCCCTGCTGTTTTGTGAGCAGTGTTCTGATGTGGATAAAGTGCTTCTGGCTGTCCAGTCCATAAGCCTAAAAGAGCCAGAAGCCCACCAGCACATTCCAGGTGTGTGAGAGACTGCAGGATAAGGCTTGAAGAAGCTGAGGGAGTTTTGGTGGCAGGGGTTGAAATCTGTAGCAATGAGCACTGACAGCTGTATTGGTAACAAGCCTTAGCAGGGATTTGCCATTATTATTATTACCTGCCAGGCAGGTTCCCTGTATGCCCTCACACTCATCTCTCAGTTGGTTACTCTCCAATAGGAAAGAAATGGGCTGTGAAAATACCTCTGGTCTCTGATTCTGCTCCAGTTTTCTCTCTTGATGAAAATGATTTTAATACTCATTTTCTGAAAAAGTGGGTCAAAGCCAGAACATACCTGTTAAGATGAGCACAAAAGCAGGCTGGTCCACGGGCTCGTTCTCTCCTCACCACAGCTGTGTTGCAGCCTCAGGACCATGTAGACAATATTTTTTCCTACCCCTCAGACGCATGCAAGTACTTTTTACTGGGCAAGGCTGACAGTTGCTAAATTTACAGATAGTGGGATAGAAAACCCAAACAAAACCCACTGTGTTTGTTATTTGCTGTAAATGGGGTCGAGGTGGAAGGCAGAGCTGTACTGTAGGTGAGTGGCCATAATGTGCCTGATGGCAGCTTCTCACTCAGGCTCAAGTTCTGAGTTTGGACTCTTGGAAGAGAGACTCTGGTCTTTGGGCAGTGCTGAGGTTGTGAGGCTGGCAGTACCTTTGAGTGATAAATAATCAGTGTTTGAGTGATGTTAGCAAAGCTTTGTACTGACCCTTGGCAAGTGATAGAAACTGGCCTTGCCACCAAACTGCCACTCTCTGCTCCGACACAAAATGCTCTCTGGAAGCAGAGAACAAGTGTCACTGTCCTGTTATGCTTTTGGGGACAGTGTCAGAGACATCTCAGAGTGTACGAATGCTGGCAGTTCCTTTTGAGAAGAGGGGAGTTTCTGTTCCGAGAGTTGTAGGGAAAATATATTCAATTAGAGCCTGTATGGAAAACCCTGGCAAATAGCAGGTTTTCACCTGATAGTTGCCTAGACCCGCTGTTACCTCATACTAGAGTCCTCGCTCCCTACCCAATTACACTAATCTCATCAGTTTGACTCCAGAACCGCACCTTATTTATAAACTCACAGTAGCTGCCATTGCTTCTGGAAGAACATGCCCTAAATGCTTTCAGTGGGCTCTTTCTTCTCTGTTATGGTCTGCCTGCACTGGTGCAGGACCAGCCACATGGTTACCTTGCCTCCTTTTGCCTATAGGCCCAATTCATGCGAGTTGTTTAACAAAGTAACTTCTTTTGGTCCCGCTCTGGGGTTCCCACGGCAAAGAGCAGGGATGTGTGTCTCAGGCTAGTTGTCATGTGTAAGCTCCTGTGTAAGCTCAGCATAGCTGTACTCCCAGATGCCCTTCTTAGCAGAAAGAATGACCTGTCATGATTATTGTGCTAATGCAATTTTCTGCTCTTAGCAGGCAGGTTCATTACAGTGTTTGGTTACATGGCTTTTTTCCTTGTAGTCCCGCCCTCAAACCTTTTCCAGTAACTCAGGTGGCAGAATGATAACCCCACACAAGGAGAAGATCCAGTGGAAGGAGTAAATATTTCATATCTCAGGTGCCAAGATGCTGTTGGCCCACACAGTGTATCTTCCTTGGCCTTGCCTAATTCATTCTGATGATGGATACCTGGAGTGACATGTCTGCCTGGGGTTAGGCTTACTCTGGTCGACCTCTCCTTCACCACTTGCTGTCATGTGAGTTGCTCTGGTGGCTTCTAAGGGGTTTCTTGCCAAAGTGTATCTTACCCTGAGCAGTGATTGTAGCTCCAACAGGAGCTTCAGGAAACCAACAGGAGGATTTCAGCATGCACCTGCACTTAGCCATCTCCTACTGGCAGCAAGCTGTTCTCACTTGTCCACAGTCAGTGACACCTAACTCACCCTACTGCTGAGATTTGTCCTCCAACTGCAGGCTGTAGTGCTTGGAATGGTGTTGAGAGCATTGTCCTTACCCAGATGTCTCCTCCTGCCTTCAGCTCCTTGTCATATGTCTCATTTTCATTTCCATAGGCACTTGCTATTTATAATTACTGTCTTTATAAAGCATTCTGAAGATGGTGACTCCTTATTACAGTAAGCCTGGCAGCCTCTTTGTTCCCATGTGCTCCTCAGAGTGGCTGGTTTTGGTGGAGCACTGGATCAGAGCAGAGGTGAGGCAGCACAGGGTGACCTTAGGCATCCCTGACCCTGGTCAGGAAGGCTAGCCAGTCCATAGCATGATAGGAGAGGAGGAGGGGGAAAACTGCAGGAAAACAGGTGTGTCCTGGCACTGACAGGCAATGGCATGGGGGTGGTTAATGCACAAAGGTGGCAGTGCTCCAGCCACAGCCATTCAATTTATACTTGGCCGTATCTGGTTGAGACACCAGGAGTCAACTTTGATCCACAGGGGTTTCTGTAATCTCTGGGTTTTCGGGTGACTTTGCAAAAGTTTCAGAGACTGCATAGAATATTTCCATCTCCGGAGCCCTGACGTCTCCCAGGCTTTGTGCTGGCAACATGATTTGGTACCCCAAGGTAGAGAAACACCCCAAACTGAACTGATGCCTTTGTAATTGTGTCAGAGGCACTGAAGAGTTATTCTGCTCTGTACCAGAGCACGTTCAACAGCCAGGATTTTGGTCCAGTGCCTTGTTTCTGCTTTCCCCTTGGCATGAGTTGAGGTTGAAAAGAAATACCACAGCAACCTCTTGGCCTGCAAATCAAAATGAAAAGGGAATCTTCTTTCAGTGGTGCAGGCCACTAGATCTCACTGCTTTAGTGAGGCAAATTCACTATGGAGAAATATCCCTCAGCCCAGACTCTAGTAAGGCTTGGAGGATCCTTTTATCTCTTGGGGGGGCTCAAACTGCATGTTGACATGCCAAGAATTTATGCAGCCTGAGAGAGCAAGTTCCAAAACCCACACTCCAGAGGTGAGGGAAAAGAAACTCCTTTCCTCAGAAACAGGTATGTTAAAAAAAATGCCCTGATTTCTCCTAGGCTAGTCTTGTTGTAAACCTTGAAATTTTCTAGCTTGATGCTAAGTTACATAAGTGTGTGTAAGAGAAGATAGTCACAAAGTACACTTTGTCAGATTGCAAATGATTAAACTGATTAAATGCATTCCAGCTCATTAAACTGATGTCATTAAACTGCAGAAAGTAACTGATTGTCACCCTGGTCATAAGGGAGGTTACCTGGCAGGCATGTATATATGGATGTTTAAGTACATAAGAAATGGAATGGAAAAATTATTTTATAGCTTCTAATCCCACTGCCAGTTGGAAGACTGTGTGAAATTAGTCACCCTATCTCAGAAGCATGAATGCATAACTGGAGGGAATTGAGAAGCTGCCTGGGAAACTGAACAAGTCCCTGGGAAATGTTCCTAAGAGGAGAGATTGAAAAAAATGGACATTTCTTGAGGTATAGGGAAACTATAGGGTTTGTGATATGAAATAATAAACAATCTAGAGAAAGAAAATAATGATTTATGAGGTGCCCTGATTGTAACACGAAAGCACTCCAGGAAATTAAGGAGGATTATTTGAAACTGATAATATGAATACTTTTCACATACTGTGATTAATTAGCCCGTGAATCTTGCTTTCAAACTTCAAAGCCCAGCAGTATTCCCAAACGGCTTGGCATTCTTGTGAGTAAGACTACCCAGTGTATTTATAGTACATGTTCAGAAGTTGCAGAGTTTTAAAACCTTGTGGTTTTGTTAAGGCCCATTTCAGTACAAAGGCTTAACATTGGCAAACTTTTGTCTCATCTGCATGTCTTCTCTGAGACTAATGGTCCAGAAAGGATGCTACAGCTTCAAGAAAGAAGATGTTCAAATGTGAACGTGTCCTATCTGCAAAGATCTGTGAGCCTGCAGTCTTAAGACTCAGTTCTCTCAAACACACTTGAAGTGATTAAAAGCAGACTGCTCACAGAATTGCATGATAGTGTGAGTTGGAAGGGACCCTCAAGTTCTCATCTCATTCCAAGCCCCTGCATGCACAGGGGCACTTTCCTCTAGACCAGGTTGCTCAAAGCCCCGTCCAACCTGGCCATCTTCTCAGTAGACTTGGTGGGTCTACTGCTCTCCCAGTACAGAGACAAGGATCATCCCTGTTTGCCCTCGTTTTTTTCCCCTAGTCAATAGGTCGTGTGGCCCAACACCATCAGTAGAAGACCTTGGTTAATCCAGGGTTATCAGATTTAGTTTACCCTTAATGCTCTGTTGAGTCCAGTCATTCCAAGCCTAATTAGCACATGAGCTGTCTTGTGGAGTGATATCCTAAAATAAACTGTCCTGAATAGAGCTTTACCAACTGAGCTTGGTTTGGGTTGCCAGCCCCTACAAGGGATATGTTTCCCTCTCAGAAGGAAAGTATGTGTAATCATTAGGAGTGCCTGGTCTGCTTCATAAGTATTTTATTAAGATTCTGGCTAGCCTTTTGTTAGTTCTGCTGCATGGAAAATATTCTGTTATATAAACTGATGCTGTGGTTTCATCCAGATCATCTTGAGTTCTGCCTTGCTGCCAGCCATGTGAACATACAAACACACCCACACATCAGGAGGACGCTTGGAGAGAGGTTGGTAATCGGACCAAGGATCTGGGAATACTCTCGTACATGAGCAGAATGAAAATCTTGGCACTAAAGGTTGGCAAGTGGCATAGAAAATATGATCCTCTCCCTGCCCTAGCCCAAGGACAAGTAATGAAGTTAAATATCACTCTGTTCAAAAGTACTGACAGATAACTACTAGTGTGGCATGTAATTTGGTGTGGAAGGTTCAGGAAGTTACAAGCTCTAAAAATTTTTAAGAATTCCAAAAAAAACCCAAAATGAGGGATGATTGTATAGTCTCCTAAATTTCTATGGGCAGGTTATGAAACCTGTTCTGCAATGTAAACTACTCACAAATGAAGGAGGCTGCTTGTGACTTGATAGTCTCACAATGGAATTGTTCCTACATAGGCATTTCTTGTCTCATCCCAGGAATCATTCTGCCTTTTTTATTTTTACCCACTCTGAAATGAGACTTGGACATGATTGCAGAGGTACATGTTTGTTCAGGTACCTGTCCAAGAAATGCACAATCTTAACAGTAACCAGGTAATTTCCATTTTCAAATATGGGTGCTCAATGATCTTTTCGTCCAGCTGCCTTCAAGGGGTTGTAAAATCCAGCCTGTGGTCTAAAAGCATTTGGCTATCAGTGTTATTATTTTATATATATATATATATATATATATTAATGTATATTAATGTATTAATATATTATCTAAATAATGTTTTTCTATGTATTATATATAGTCATGTAAACAGTATAATATAATGTAATATGATATAATATAATGAATATATAATATAATTAACTTATATATGTGGTCTTAATGTTTTTCAGAAAGCAGGATAAATGTAATATATTAACTCCTCAGGTGCTGCTTTTATTGGGCTACACAGCTTTTTTGCTTTGTACAGTGCTGTCATCCCCAAATCAGGGAGTTGCCAGCCTCCAGACTGTTGCGTGTTCCTGCCTTGGAGACACGGAAAATGTCTTCCTGTGTATCCAGGCATTTCTTCTGGTCTCGGTAGAACAGCCTAGGACTAGAAAGGGTTAAAGTCTCCTGCAGCCTTAGCAGAAGTCAGCTGTTGGTTACAGCTGCTGATTGAAAAACCATTTAGATGTGCAGTGTGGAAGAGGAACATTGAGTAAAAGCAGGCTGCTGCTGGGATGTGTTCTGTTTGTGCCTGATTTTGGTGCTCCTGATTTGTTTGCACGCAATGTGCATTAAATTCCATGTAGGATTGCATCATTTAATACAGCTTTGCAGATGCTGGCATTCAGGCTGCCTGGGAGATCCAGTCACTCTTAGGTAATGCCATACCTGCACTGCTTCTCCTGTTCGCTGGGATGTGGCAGCAAACCATTGCAGCACTACTGTGTTCCAGTCTGAAAATAGCTTTTTGACATTGCTAGCTGCTTTATTTACAGTGGGGTGATATTTTGTTTTTTCAAGAGCTTGCCCTGTGTGTGGTTTTACTTGACTCCCCTGTTGCTACTTCTGCTGTCTGTTCTGTTTCTGCTATTGTGCTGCATGAGGTTGTACATCCGTAACCCGCCATCTCAGAAATGTTTGTTTTTCACTTGATAGTGAGTGATTCCTACCTATGTGGCACTCTGGGATGAAGAGACCGTAAACATCATTTTACAGCTTCTTTTTACTGAGTTATCTTAAGGCTGAGTTCTTATTTGTCAGGCTTTTTCAAGTGGTCACTAATGCTTTTGTCTTGCAGGCAGAGTTTTTATTCTTGCAGGGATTGTTTTGCAGCTGTCATTCCGGCAATACATAGTCTGAACAGAAGTGCAATTCTGGTTTTAATCTGCACAGAAAAGAAGCAGTTAAGCAGTTGGGAAGATATGCAGCCACTCTGGAGATATACAGAGTATATATGCAGTGTATATGCAGAGTGGCTGGAGTCTGTATGGATATGCTGAGCTGTACTGCAGCAAGATCTTGTTCACAGTGAAGACAGACTTTCTTTGTCCATTTTAGGCCTTAGCTTGTCTTTTTTGTTTTTGTCATGAAGGTGGTAGAGGATATAGGACTACTTGAGGTAGAGCTGGTCTCGTGTGCTTTTTTTGTGCAGATGAAGATTGCGCCTGAAATGATCCTCCCATAAGCCTTGAATAAGTAGGTCATCTGCTTTGCCATGGTCTGGCCAACACTGTGTTGCCTGAAGCCAGATTCCAGTAGAGGTTGGGGAAGAAAATCCAGTGCAAGTGATTTGTCACTTCTCTTTGAGAGGTCTTTCCAAAGGGTGGTGCCGGGTTTTGTGAACTGATAGACGCAAGTAACCAAGGCGACCACAATCCACAATCAGCGACAGCTGAAGTGCAAAGAGTAGATTTATCCTATCACCTCGCTGTCTGAAAGGTTTCAAAAACAGATGGGGACACATACCCTGCTAAGTTTATTCCATCTTAGCATGGACCAAAAGCACATGGGCCCATTCCCCGGCCTCCATATCTCAAAGGGCCTGGCCTGTGTGCAGTGCTTCACAATTCTGTGCTTTCTGTGATCTCCAAGCTTCTTACCTCTCTTTTCTCCCAGTGGGGAGGCCCAAGCCTGTGAAAAATGAGGTTTAAGTCATTGATAGCATTCTGTTGTCTTCTACAGAAATTCAGTTTCTCAAGACAGACAGTGAACAACACAAAGCAAACACAATACTTGAAATTTCCCATGCTGAATATTCTTAGCATCCCTCAGCTGTCAGGTCATTTTGAGTGAAAACAACTCTGTTTTTCCTCCTCACTAAATTTTCTACTTTCAAGCCTTTTATCCTGCAGTGGTGTGATTCTTGGGGTGCTCTATGCAGGGCCAGGAGTTGGACTTGATAATCCTGATGTGTCCCTTCCAACTCAGCATATTCTGTTGTTTTAATCCCTAATTATAGGGATGCTAAAGATCCCCAGCAAGACCAGAAATCTCCAGTGCTGTTGAGACTATCATGTCCTCTCCACTTCTTGATATCATCTTAGGAGCCTTTGCCCCTGCAGTGGACACCTAAATAAGGACAGCTGCCCATTCACCATTGCATGTTGCCCTATGACAGACTTACGGAACAGTTTTGCCACCCTTGCAGGTACAGGTCAGAGAGTTGGCCTTGATTCCTGAAGCTGAGCTGGGTTTGATGCCTGACTCCTTCAGATAAACACTCCATTCCCTGTCTCCTGCAGCTGCTTTACTGGAGAGTTTTGAGCTCGCAGCACCCAGGAATAGAAGATGGTACAAAAATCTTCAGTGGAGATTTCTGCTGGCTTTGACTCAGGTTCACCCACAGCTGATGGCTGTTTTTTGTGGCTTTGTCACCACTCAGCTGCAGCTGCTGGTTCATGGGGTCCTCAGTTGGGCAGGTCAGTAGAAGGAGAACGTTGATGAGGCAGCCAGCTGACAGCCCTGCTTTGCACAAATTACAGAATCATACAAGGGTTTGGGTTGGAAGAAACCTTAAAGGTCATCTAGTTCCAACCCCCTTGACAGGGAACCCACCCATTATTAGGTCAGGATCACTAAGCCCTGACCAAAGCTGTGCAGTTAGGGAGGATAGTCTTGGCATCTTTGAATACTGAGTGTGCCCAGAAATTTCATATGCTTATAGGATTTTCTGTCTTTCTGTGTGGGTTCTTGAGTGCTCTGGTGACCTTGCAAAACCCAGGCTCCAGCACCCAGGCACGTCTGTGCTTCAAAATGGAATTGTGTGATTTCTGCTATTGTAAGATCTTCAGGAAGCTTTCAGAGTGCTCAGGCAAAAAGATGCTATACAAGCATAGTCCCTCCTGCTGCTACTGCTGCTGCACCAGAGTGTCTGCGATAAGAAAGGATTTACTGTGTCTGCAGTTTAATTCAGCAGCAATTTCTGTGTGATATGAACAGCTAGAAACATCAGTCTTTTTCTTCTCTTTGGATTTGCATAAAGTAATTAGGAGCATATGTGCTGGGGGCTGGGGCAGGGAGGAGGAGGAGGAGGAGCAGGTTCCATCCCAGAGCACCTCAGTGGATGCTCTTGAGTCATGGCCTGTAAATGGCTCTTGCCGAGTGCCGCATGCCAGATGATGAGTCACAGAGCAAGGGAGCACAGAAATGGGAGAAACTGGTTCGGTCACTGTCCTGGCTCCTGTGCTAGCTGGTATAGATCTGCTGCTTGAGCTATTTCTGATGTCTTGTGTAACTCTAAATGCACAGAGCAGCTGGGGCTTCTTGTCCTCTGGCTGGGAGGCAGTACCTGCCTCACACTGCTTATGTCATCATCAGGAATACACACACTACACCCATTGCTTGGTTTTGTGTGTGCTGGTAACCTCTGGCCCATGCAGCTCCTTTCTGCCAGCAGCACAAGGGCTGTGACTGACCGTCACGTGCTGTGGTTTCCATTTGGAACACATCATAATCCTGTATAGTTCTGGGATGTAATGATACATTAATCATGGGCTTAGTCAGGCTGTCCTGAAAACCACTGGAAAAAGCCCTGGCCAAGGCAGGGCTTTGTGGAAAGAAAAGGGCAGTGGTCTTTTCAGGAATCACTGCACAGCAGCACAAGAGGAATCAGCCTGAGCAGAGGCAGAAGTTTAGGAAGTATTTAGTCTTTCTATTTTTCTGCAGCTCCCTTTGTATGTAAAATGCTGGAATATTAACTCTGTCAGCATGCAGACCACCCTGACTATGCTCCCTGTCCCCTGAAGCAGGGAAGGATAGTTGGAGATTTAGGATGAGTCAAACAATTAGCATTTCCTTTTACACCTTTTTTCTCGTTAAACACACTGGATGATTTAATAAAGCATTTAATGAAGGTGTGAATTTGACAGAGATGTATTAGCTGGCAAGAAAGAAGCAGGTGTCCAAACAAATACCACTAACTAGACTCATCCTGCAACAATTTACAGGCTTCCTCACCTTCACCCTCTGCTTACACGTTCCCATGGTTCACACCCATCCCCAGGCCACTCACGCTGAACCACTCATCCTCTTCTCTAATGCTCCTCCCTGAATGCCTTCCAGTTTTCTGGAATTTTCCTAATAAATTTTTGTTTAAAACGATCTAGTGCTTTCTGGCAGCTTTTGGAGTGGGAGAGCTGGGGCAGGGATGAACTGCAGTATTGGTGCTGGATACAGTGAGACATGAGATCCCCCATGCTGTCTGAAGAGTGGCTTTCAGTTTGGATTAATCTCCCAGACCTTTTGCCTGGAGATAGACATACAGTCTAAAATATACTGAAAATATCTCTCCCTGTGGAGCAAAGAGGAGATGTCTGTATTGTGCCTTTGTCTGCAAGATCACACAAACAGTTGCTTTTTGCAGCATTTCTGCTGGTGTTTGTTTTGTAGAGCTGTGTGGTTTCTTCAGGCATGTTAATGCAAATGCACTGTAGGAGTCAGGGGTTCACGTGGAACAACCTTCAAAGAACAAGCAGCTCTAATACAAAAGATTTTTTTCTGTTTCTTCTATGAAACTGAATGCCTAGCTTTTAACCCTATTTTTGCAAATTTCACCCTTGAATGACATGATGAATTGTGGTCTCTCTGGGGAAGGTGATGATGGCAGTGAAACCATAGCCATACAGAAGGAGTCGGCAATAACCCTCACAGTTAAAGGTTTCCTTTGGACGCTCAATTTCATGGATGAAGTGACTGAGGTTTGTGGAAACAATAATCTGTTCAGAAAAGCCATCCTCCAGAAAGCCAGCATTGCCTCCAGCTGATGGTTCTGATGAAGTTGCGCCTGCTTCGTCATCCTCTGTGCTCTATGTGCAATCTTTTCACATTAAAATCACACTTACCTCTCATATCTCTGCATGCCTTCTCCAGTGCATTACATTTTATGGGGAAGCCTGTGTTGCTGTGAGCTGAATGCTGTCACCCTTTGTGTGTGCAGGGGACAGCGCTGAGCTGAGCAGAGTATTAAGGGTTCAGCACTAGAACTGCAAAGTGGTCGGAGCCATAGCAAATATCAGAGTATGCCTGGAGGTGTGCAGCCACCACACATAACTCGTTAGCCCTTGGAGGCAATTGCAGCCAGGTCTGGTTGCTTCTGCATCTTCTCAGCAGTGTTGCAGAGGCAGGAGTTGGTACCCGAGGCCAAGGAGCCATGAGGCTGCACCGACCATCTTTGAATTGGCACAGTGTCCTCAGTCTTAAGGGTATGACAGGAGAGGGATTTGAGGGCCTCTGTTAGTGGTCAGCAAGGACTTAAAAGGCACAGAGTGCAGAGCCCAAAGTATTCTGCATGCTCCTCACCTGCGTCATGCTGCCTCCTCTCTAAAGCTCAGACATGACCTGATTGGTGACTCTCAGATCAGTGCTGAACCGTCCTTTGTTGGTCAGCACTCAACCTGCTTTTTACCTAGAGCTTTGCTACAGCTAATGAGTTTTTATTGCTTTTATTTATTTCCATGGCAGTACAATCATTCATGAGCAATTCCGTACCAAGTGTGGGCGTCTCACAAAAAGCCATTCTTCCTGCTCTGTATTTTCCTGTTTGGAATGAAGCATCCACAGTGTCGCCCTCACCTTCTCTGGGTAGCCCTTAGCACCTCAAGGAAGAGCTCCCTGAATAAACAACCCATATCTGCCATGTTGCAGTAGGTGGTGTCAGTATGGAGAAGGCAAGAATTCTGACGTTTGAAAATAAAATGGCTGATGTGCAGACATGTCTAGAGTTGTGGTGCTCCCTGCATGTCTCCCTGCTTTGTGCTGCCATTACATGCTGTTCTAGGCAGGAATTGGTGCTGGATGCTGTGTTTACTCTTGTGTGTGTAGCATTGAGCAGGATTCAGCACAATGATAAGAATGAACTGATTGGCAAAAAATGTGAACTGCCTATCCCCATCTGTAAATTTCCTTTTGCAAAAGGGGAGTGAGTGCTTTATGAAGAGCTGATCAAAACCAATAAAATCTGAAACTGGTCTGCTTACTGCATTTTATTCCCCATTGTCAATCCCAGCATAGCAGACCCCAAGTAGGAAGATGAAGGATGCATCTACAGTCTTCCAGAATAAGGAAGAGTCAGCTAATGATGTGGCCAAGGAGGATGCTCTGGTGTTGGAAACTGAATAATCCTTGTGCTGGCCGTGCTGTTGCCTACCTCCCTGCACCCCCAAGTCCGAGGAAAGCCAGGAGAGGTTGCAAGGGAGAGAAAAGGAGTAGCTACGGCACAAAATGTCATGCCTATCCCTAGAGAAGCCATCAGAATGTCTCCCAGCAGGAGCTGTCTGCATGTCCCCTGTGATCCTGAATCTCAGAGCCTGGTGCTGGGAGCAGGTCGTGGGTGCTGGCAGGATGGGCGTCTGTCTGCTGCAGCATCTCTGGCGGCCACTGAATCCCAGCCCACACAGGGAGCCCTTGTTGCTGCTGGAGCCAGAGAGCTGGGCAGAGCTGCGTCCTGCAGCCTGAGCACCGGAGAGACAGATGGGAAATGGCTGCATGTCAGCTATGACATTTTACAGTCAAATGTCAAAGTGTGTCTGTGCAAGCCTTGTCCTCCCACAGCAGCTTCTGAGCTGACGTGAATTGTGTGCTGCTCAGCAGGGCTTGTCAGCAGATGGGTGCTGATGCTGGGAGCCTGCTCCAAGCAGCCACTTCCCAGAGGCAGCAGAGACCTGGTGCTTCAGCAGTCAAGTGTGCTGCCATCGTTGTCTGTATCCTCAAAATTATGCTTTTCAGGTGGTTGCATTGTGGCAGCACTTGAAATACAGTAAAGCCTGGTGGAGAAGTGTGATCTGAGCACTACAGTCAGATACAAGAGCAGTAACAAAGGCAGGATGGGTTACATGAGTAGATAGGCACTGGGGGACCAGCTTTTTACCCAAAATGCTTGTGCAGTAGGGGCAGGAAGAGGGATAAATGTCTGCTGAGTTCAATAGAAATAAATTCAGATAAACTCAGAGTTTCTGCCATGCCATCAGTGGTGCAAAAGGTCCAAATTCAGCCATGAACACCACTCCAGCAAGTGAGAGAGAGAGTGTGTGTGTGTTTGTGTTTGTGTGTGTGTGTGCTCCAGGCTCAGGGTCCGGAGCTGCTGTTATCCACGGTGGCTCTTGAGCAATGGGATCTTAGGAATCCTTGATGAAGAAAATCTGCCCCCCAGGATGTGGGCTGAGTAGCGATCAGCATCTGTGGCAGCAGCCGTGGGAAAGGAGCCAAAGACTTGTAAGATGGAAGAGTCACTGAAAGGGGTGTAAAGGCTGATAGAGGTTTTAGGGCGACTACAAATGAAGGAGAGTTTATGGGTTGCACAATTAGTAGTCCAGTTGGATGTCCACCACCTGGTCTAAATGGTCCAGGTGATCTCTCTTCTTCAGAGCCTAAACCTGGATGAAACATCGTAGGAGAAGGAGACATGTAGGTGAGTGTCCAGCCATGTAAGTCTCTGGTAGCATCTACCAGGTCTGTTCTCTGACCCTGGTGTTAGCATTAACTTTTGCATTATTAGGTGTTTACTGCAAACAATAGCTCTGTTTCCAGCATCAACTTTTGCATTATTAGGTGTTTACTGCAAGCAATAGCTTTGTTTCCACCTTTGTATTTTTATTTCCTGCCAGCATCATCCTGTGTCTGTGAGAAGCACTGCTGTGCGTGGGAGGAAAGTACTTCTTTTGATCATTTTTATCATCTTCTAATTGCTATTCTTACACCTTGAGGCTGAAAGAAGTGAAGTTCCTGATGTTTCTGTGTAGCTGTCTCATTGTTCATGCTCTTGTTCTAACTTAATTTAACCCACATTTCTCACTTTCCCTTCTGTGCCCCCATGTGCCTTTGTAGGTCTGCTCCAAATTAGTTATCACCCCACAGTCACAAATGCTGGGGTAAGGTAGGCAAAAGCCACTGTGAATGCCACTTTCTGGAGTCTGAAGGTCAGTGGTGGGAGCCCTGGATCCAGAGCAGGATCCCAGGATGCAATTTTCAGGCTGCAGTGATCACTGAGGATGCCTGGCAGCCTTACGGGTCAGTAATGCTGACCAAGGGTGCTTGGGCCAAGGTTTTCAAAACAAGTGGTAATCTGTGAGAGCTTTAGGTAATTTTTTAATCTCTCAGACTCATCCTGGATCACTGCTGTGTCTTGTGGTTTCTCCCTCTCCTTGCTGCCTTAGCTGCCTGCCTGTGCACTTGTCTGTGTCGGATTAACTGATCTGTAGAAGGGAAGGCAAGAGGAAAACCCCCTTCAGACTTACGCTGGAGCTACCTGTAGGCTGCAGCTCTGGGTTGGGTGATGAGGGAGAAATGGATTTGTCCTTTGCTCTCCCATGTCAAACACTGGTGAATATCTACAAGAAAGATGAAGAGAGACTTCTGACACAAGCAGAGAGTGATGGGACAAGGGGGAAAAGCTTTAAACTGAAAGATGGCATGTTTAGATTAGATATTAGGAAGAAATTCTTTACTCTGAGGGTGGAGAGGCACTGGAATGGATTACTCAGAGAAATTGTAGATGCCCCATCCCTGGGAGTGCTCAGTGCCAGGTCAGATGGGGCTTTGGGCAACCTGGTCCTAGGGAAGGTATCCCTGCCTGTGGCAGGAGGGTTGGAACAAGATGTTCTCTAAGGTCCCTTCAGCCCAAACCATTTTGTTATTCCTCTGGCTCTCTAAGAACCTGCTATAGACTGAGCACAGGGAGAGTGGCGCTCTTAGTGTGCTGTCTGTGCAGTGCCCTGCCTGTATGTCTCCTGGGGCTGTGGCAGTCACACTGCTGTGAAGTGCAGCAGGTAATAAGCAGGTAAATTCCACAGATAATGTGGCAGAGAGATATGATCTCCTCCTAGACGACAGTAGAGACCAGTTTGAGCTGAGGTTTGACCATGAACAAAAGTCAGTGTGCTGTATGGGACCTATTTGATCAATGCCAGTGGCTCCCCATGGCCCCACTGAAGTCTTTCACTCCTTTTCACTGGAGAGACCCTTGTGTACATAAGTAGTTGCATACCTTGGCACCATTAAAAGGGCTCAAGACTTCATAGGGTCTCCTGGATTTGGAGAGGAATGACTGTTGCTGTTTTTCTGTTCCAGTCTGCTCTTGCTTTCCAGTCTCTTCCTGGACATGTGTGTGTGTCTGTTGCAAACCTTGCCATGTTTTGTTCTTGAAGAGAAGTTCAATGTATCTGAAAGGAAGCAAAGATGTTGAATCCAGTGTGAGAAGACAGACTGCTCTCACCGGAGTGCAGTGGTTCACTTCAGACCCTGTGCTGTTCTCCTGTGAGCACACAGTGCCATCTGCAGTGAGGTCTTTGTTTGGCCCAAATCCTGTACAGCCCTTTGGCCACTTGACTGAAATGAGTTACTTTCTTCAGATAACTTTGAGAGGGGTCAGGTGGAATCACAAGTGTTGTCCCAGGAGCCTGCTTGGAGGGTGACACGTTTGTTTTACATTGTGATGGTTTGTTTCCCAGAAGAATGACCTTGTGCTCAGGTACTTGTGCTGACAAGGAACCAGTCAGTTTGATCCTTGTCAACACATGAAATCTTCAGTCCAACCAAAGGATGCTTTAAACAGTCACTGCCTTTCCCGAGAGGTGACTTCCTTTGTGATTTTGTCTCTCTGTAGGTATCTGAATTCCCTCATGAGAAGTGTCCTCCCTGCCTCTTATGTGCAGCCCTACCTGTTTATGGGTGGTACCAGCTTCACTGATGCCCTGAAGAGTATTCCTCACCATGGATAGTCCACCCAAACTGACTGGTGAGACGCTGATTGTCCATCACATCCCCCTGGTGCATTGCCAGGTCCCCGATAGACAGTGCTGCTCCGTGAGCAAAAGGACCAACCCCTTCTGCCAGCCAGAGCTCAGCACTACAAGGACCTCTGCCCTTCCAGAGAGAGACCTCTCACAGACTGACTCCTTGGTGTACAGCAGCTTTCTCCAGACCTCTGAAACCTCAGCAGAGGCCTCAGACAACAAAGAAAGAAAAGCAAGGGATCTGATTGTCCCTAGTGTCAGTAAGCGACACAACCCTTTTCTGCTGAGTGAGGGTGAAGACCTCAGTATTTTTGGGGATGACTTGGGTCAAAAGTCTTTCCACCTTCACAACTCGCTCGTCGATGGCAAACCTCCCTTCAATCTGCAGGATCTGGCCTTGCCCCCTTTCCACCTCCATGACTCCAGCCACATTGTGAAATCCTGGAACATGGCCAGCCGGTCTGGTGTGGTGGACGGGCAAGAGGACAAACTCACCAGTGACAACATCCAGAAGAGAAACAATGCAAACAGGTGCCATCAGGCCATGGAACGCATGGAGCTGGATGAATGCAGCTGCCATCGTGGCAGCTCTTCCAACTTCTCCTTTGACAGTGGTGACCAGGAGTGGAACCAGAACACAGGTGAGCCGCTGAGAAATCAGGATGCCCTGCACAGGACATGCAGTTGTTCCAGCTCAGAAATCCAGCACTGTCGCTGCTACAGTTCGTCAAGTCAGTCTGAAGTGATTGACCAACAGATGGGCTACATCAGTGACTCTTCTTGCAACAGTTCTGATGGGGTCCTGGTGAACTTCAGTGCTCTCTACAACAAAATGAATGGTCAGTCTCAATCCAACCTGAATTCAGCTAACCTGTCCTGTGACTCTTCCTTCTGCAGCCACTCAGACACAGGAGCTTTCTACCTGGATTTACATTCATCACCCACTGAATCCAAGATGTCTTGCGAGTCGCATAACCCAGAAAGTTCAGGGAAGGTGTGTGGGTGTCAACACTCCTCCTCACCTGTCCTTGATGCTAACTGCAACTCCTACCACCTCCACTGTGAGCCTTGCACATCAGAGAGCTCAGACCTCACTGCCTGCTTCCAGAGCCAAGCACGGCTTGTTGTGGCTACTCAGAATTACTATAAGTTAGTCACGTGTGACTTGTCTTCCCAGTCATCCCCCAGCCCTGCGGGATCTTCCATAACTAGCTGCTCAGAAGACCAGACCAAGGGTAGCCCAGCACAGCCCACAGAATACTATCTGTTCAGAAGGCCCGACCTGAGACAAGAAGAAAGCAATGTAGAGTGCAGTGAAGAGGGGCCAAAGGGAGAATCCAGTCAGAACATGATTGAGGGTCAGGTCTATGTCAATGTGTCACCACCGAACCTCAACACAAGCCGGCAGCGCTCCAGGAGCTATGATCAGAACCTGGACAGAAGTCCTGGCAGCAGGCTGGGCTCCTTGGAGCGCATGGTGAGCTGTCCAGTCAAGCTGAGTGAAAGTCCAGCAATACCCATTCAGAGCTCTCCCCCCAAGAGGGTGACATCGTTCGCTGAACTGGCTAAAGGGCGAAAAAAGAACGGCACCTCCCCACCGCTCCGCTCTAGTGGGGATTCTTCCCTGGAGTTCTCTCCTATTCCCGAGACTCAGCGGGATTGCCCAACCTTCCTTGAAGAAAGAGCTCGGCGCAGTCAGAGTCTTCCACCCATGCCCTTCATCCATGGCCTGAACCGGAGCTGCGAGGGCTTCTGTTTGAATCATGCTTTTGGGGACAGCCAGGCTTTGTGTTCCACCAAAGACTCGGTCTCCAGTGAGAAGGTTCCCAGTGGGCATGGGGCAGGTGAGCAAGCCTCTCTCTCCCTGCTGAAGGAGGCAGATGCCAGCTTCTCAGGTGGCTCTGCCAGTGGCCATGGACAAAAAGATGTTAGAGCCCAAGCAGACGGTAAGGAGCCAAACTAGTCAGATGGGTGAAGTAAAAAGGAAGGCGGCTTCTTGGGATATGAAGGGAGCAGCAGGAAAACTTGCATGGTGATTAGAGACCAGTGCCAGGGCAGTTTGGTTCCTGGTCTGCCAGTCCCTGGCATGTTTGTGTTTTGGGCCTGGAACTTTGGGTTTCCTTGGTCTCAAGCTGGAAAGAGATTGTTTGTCTACCTACTCTGTGAAGAGACCTTATTAATACTTAAATGAGGCTCAGAACTATACACCTAGGCAGCACAGAATCTGAAAAACATGAAAGCTGAAACTTAAAGTATCATGGCCATTTCTCCATCATTGTGGGAGACTTCTGTCTCTGCCTTAGGCAGGTATTTTACCTGCTTCTAAAATGCCTCTAACCAGACCACTGCAGTAAATAGCCCCTACTATGTCAAAAGATTATAATGCCGTAAGACTGCCTCCACCTAATGTTCTGAAAATATCTGGCATGAGGTTAGAACATGTGGTTTATTGCCACAGCAGGGGTGGGAGAGATTTTAGCCTTTGGAGCAAAATTTTTTTAGTTATTGTCCTGTTTATTGAGCCTTGAATGTGTGCTTGATGTGGGATGGCAGTGGAAGCAGGTCTCTGCTGGGAGAGGGCAGCATGTCAGCAGCCCTCTTAGCTTCAGAGGGAGGGCTTGGAAGGAGCAGGCCCTGCTCAGGGAGGAGGGGGCAGACAGGAGCTTTCATGATAATATATCTCAGCAGTTGCTGCCCATCACACTGTGGGGTCCCTCCTTATGCACTGTGACAGCAAGGCAGGCATCAGGGCTGTGCAGGAAGCTTCTGCCTGCAGCTGGAGGTGGGGGCGTATCTGCCTTGCTCCAGCCCAGAGCAGCATGCAAGCCTAGAGGCTCTGAGAGAGGCTGGAGGGAAAGCAAGCCCTGCTAAAAGCTGGCTTCAGGGAGAAAGGTCTGGAACACCCAACAGGGAGCAGGTAACACGAGGGCTGATCAGGGATCTCAGTCAGCCCCGCATATGCACCCAGTGCAGTGTGTGTTTTGCACTAAGTGCACAGGGTGTCACACTTCAGATGTGTCCCTCAGGATATTTGTGGCCCCATCAGGAGCTGGAGGCATCCACACATGCACATCAGCCCACCACACTCCCTCAGAACATCCTGGGACATAATTTGCTGGAGCAGACTGGCACTTTCCAGGGTTGGAGGCAGGGTGTTGGGAATGTCCTGTTTAGGTTTGGTAGAGACAGGGGCATGATGGAAGCTCTGTTCCAAAGCAGGGACAGTTACAGGGAAAAGAGGAGGGAGGGAGAAAGGGAAGCAGGCAGTCTTTGCAACAGCACCAATATGTTGTGATGTGGGATGCAGAGCTGCAGTGCTATTGCATGTAATGCTTGTGCTGGGCTGTGTGAGTCCACAGTGCATGTGGGAGGGGACGGTCCTTTGGGGTGAGAAATCTGATTGTACCACGGAGTGTGGGGCCTTGACTTTGTGGTACTGCTTGGGCAGAGGCAGCTCAAGGACAGGCACTTGACCCCATGGCTTTGTGCTGTCCAGAGGGCAAGAGATTGGGAAAGGATGTGAAGCTGGTGACCCTACATGACAGACAAGGTCCTGGTGCAGTGCTCTGCCCTTCCAGACAGCTGGAAACTCTGCACTTGGGGGCCACATATCTTTTATCTTGCCAGCTCTTGATGTGTGTAACCGGTTCAGACTTGAGCTGCTCTGTAACTGGCCTCTAGCTCATCCTCTTCCTCCTGCAGCAGAGAGCACATTCCCTTTTGCCTGTATTCTGCTTGTCTGAGGATGATTGTTGCTCTGCCCATCCTCACACTTTCTTCCTGTCTCTCTCCCTGAAGGTGGTGGCACAGACAGCAAGCCTGTGGTACGCTACAGCAAGGACCAGCGTCCCACGACTCTGCCCATCCAGCCCTTTGTTTTTCAGCACCATTTCAGCAAGCCACCAAAGGCACGTGCCCTGCACAGCCATTTTGCCTCCAGCCTTTCCCAGCTCTACAGTTTGTCCAGCAGCCGGCCTGCCAGCCAGCAGATCTCCAGCTCCCAGTCCTCAACCTGGGCCACCTCGGCAGAGCAGGCGGCAGTGGCGGGGAGCCAGGCCCATGCCACGCTCGTGACCCAGCGCTCAGCAGACGGAGCTGCTTCGCGCAGTGATGGGGGCATCAAGAAGCCTGGCCCTGAGACAACACGTCCATCCCCACTGGGAAGTTACTCCCCCGTGCGATGCAACGTGCCTTTCTTCCAAAGCGTGGACTCCTCTTCCTCGCCCACCACAGAGAGAGCTGAAGACAGCCAGCCCCCCAGAAGCAGATCCTGCCCCATCTCTGCTAATTTGCTTCCCACGAGGTCATCACCTGCTGTCAGTGCCATGCAGCCCTCAAAAGCCACCAAAGCTGACACCCTGAGGCAGAAGGAGAACCCCAAGCTGATTCTCAAGAAGGAGGCCCCCATGGATCCAAGCCCACCACTCTCTGAATACCGACTCCACAGTGGGTCCCTCCCGCCCCTCTCGGTGGGTGGCATGTCCATGAGCAGAGTAGGAGGCCATGCAGATTCACACTGGAGAAGTGGCAGTGAGACCAGCAGCTCTGGTCCCCTGAGCAGCGTGGGAATACGGCCTGTCAATGGTAGGTACCCATCCTCCAGGACTTGCTAGTCTGGAGTATCTACAGCTCCCTGTAGCTGTGGCTGCTCCCTATAGTACCACCATTTCCTATAGCCACAGACCAGGATAAAATTGCGTTTGGATGCTGCAGGAAGACCTACACTAAGAGCATGTTCCTCCAGTCCTAACTCCTACACTGTGTCTCCAGAGAGGGCAGTGTGTGTAACCCTCTTACAGCACCCTATGCCAGGTGCTTGCACCCCAAACCTGCTGCCTTTGTGCCTGCAGCCACAAGGGCACCCAAGTTCCTGCCTGCTTTGCCAGGCAGTGGCCTCCACCTGTCTCCATGTGCATGTGCTAATGTCCTGAAATGCTGCTGGACCTCTGAGTAATGTGCTGTCTCTCTTTCTCTGTCCTCCATTTTTCTCTTCCTCCCCCTTCCCATTTGCCTTCCACATCCTCCCATGTGCTCTCGTCATCCTGTCTGGTGCTCACTGCCTGCGGCATCCCAGCGAACCACCTCTCCCCCCAAGCGCTGAAGTGGCGAGAGTACAGGCGGAGGAACCCCCTGGGTCTGGACCGTGTTTCAGGGCTGCCCAGCTTAGCGGGCAGCCTGGACAGGAGACAGCAAGAGCCTCGGCTGAACCGGGGCAACCCCATCTTTGAGCTCCCTGGCGCCCTCAGCACCAGCCATTTCCACTGCAAGCTGAACGGTGCGCAACACCTCTCTGCTGGGGGGTCTTGGGAGGTGGCCTTGGGACTCAGCCTCCGTTTCCTTGAGGCTCGGGTTAAGTTTGGATTCATCACTGCTCTGCCTGCTCAGAGCAGGAGAGATGATACATCTGTTCAGAGTGGGCTGGAGGGTTCAAGAGGAAGGTGAATATTGCTTCACTGGTTCAAATCTTTGTGGAGCCTTCTTTCTCCATGAGTTGAGAGCAGTCAGGTCCAGCTGTGAGCTGGATTAAAGGGCAAAGTGAATAGCCCAAGAGCTTGCTTAGACCTCAGTAAGTGCTTCTGGACTGTGGTTAGCTTGTAGTTTGTCTTACACAGGAGTTGGGGCCCTTGGAGATCTCAGGTCTGTGCCCTGTGGTGCCTGACCATCTGCCCCAGCCCAGACAGTGTGCTGGGTGCTGAGCTGTAGATTTCATGAGGCAGCTTACAACACTAAAGATCTTCACAGGATGCTATCTTCTCCAGGCTTTGCCCTTAAGGTCTTCTCTGTCCTCCAAAACCTGTGCAGGAAGGGCTGACAGTGGCAGGCTGCTTTTGACTGTACCTCCAAGACTCCTGTTGGGAGAGCGGTATGGTCTGTCTGTGGGAGGAAGAGCATTCTACAGGCTGGTCTCAAGCCATGGCGGAAATTCCTCAAAGCCTTATAGCTCACTCTGCCAACCCAAGCAATTTCTCTGTTGTTCTTCAAGGGAAAATTCATAGCACAGAATCAAACAGATTGAAGCCAAGCACCATGGGAGAGTCATACATGGGAGAACTCCTATGGATGTCACCCCTTGGAGCCAGAGGCCATCCCAAAAAAAAGGCAGCAAACATGCAGTTTGTTGCCTATGGTTGCCAGTGTGTGACAAGTAATGAATTTCTCTGTGCTGACTTTTGACCCTGCTTGCAGCAGCATGGGGAGTCTGGTGCAGCAAGGCTTCCCTTAGCCCCAGCCCACAAGAGTGAACCTCCCACAGCATCTTCCAGAACCCGTAGGCCCCCAGTCAAGCTGGAGGTTGATATTGGGTAGGCTGTGGGGATCAGTTGTGCCAGGCACACATTGCAAACCACTGCTGGGGTAGCAACAAGCCTGTAGCTTTGCTGTCTCAGCAGAGGACAGGCTGTCATGAAGACTGCTGCTGGTGCAGGTTGCTTCTGGGAAAAGCAGACAACATGGAAGAGGCTTTGGTGTGCAGGATTGGGGCTGATCTTTGTTCCTGCTGTCTTGTCCCTGCAGGACAGTCTGTGAGGCAACTCCAGCTTACCTACAATGACTTCTTCCCTGACTACTTCTCCCTAGCGGAGAAACCCCCTGCTGAGTTCTGCCTCTCCCCAGATGGCAACACAGAGTCCATCTCCATCGACTTGCTGCAGAAAAAGGGTGAGTCCATGCATCTCTCGTGGACCATGCAATGTGCCACAGAGTGTGCTTGAGCTGATTGTCCCAGGAAGTATGATCAGAAAGGATCTTGGATCTCTCCACAAGAATGGGCAGAGAGAGCATTCAGGCACAGGAGTGTAAACCTAAGGCAAGGGCATGCTGCCACCCCAGGCTCCACATACAAAGGTAGACCTGTGTGTATCTGTGTGATGTTGCAGATGTGCTAACCTGAGATTTTGCAATTTAGGTAAAAAATCTGCTCAGTCCTACATAAGTAATATAAAATTGTATCAATTACATAAAAAGGTGGGAGAAAGGATTCCAGAGCAGGACAAGATACAGCTGTGGTAGGATCCGTGCTAGAGGTAGGGTTGGCAGGATTTGATTTGGTTGGCTGTTTTGTTATTATTTCAGAGGCAAGGGATGTGTAGAAAGGTTCCCATGCCTTTACCAGCTGTGTTCATGATCACCAGATAGCAGCTTTCCCTTCTGTTTCAGTTCTGTTTTCTCACATTATCCTGGTGCAGATGACAGATTACACGCCACTGGCTTGTTACTGGAAGTCATGACAGAACCTGCCAAATGCAAGGCTTCTGCCCTGCCACCGTGTGGCACCAAGGCAGCAAAAGGCACACTGCCTCAGATCTCACCTCTGCTGCCTCAGGGTATGGGGTGTGGAGGTGATGGTCCCTGTCCCTTGGGAATATTGACGGGCTGTCCTGCTAGCAGGCTGATAGGTGAGTGCTGGAACCAGCAGGGAGTATTTTGGTGAGGATTTAGGAGAGTCTCTGCATGTTTTTTGGCAGAGAGTGCTTGTGTGTAGACATGGGCTTGCAGTGCCAGTAGCTGATTACTTCGAGGAGTGTTTTGTTAGAGTCTGTCCCAGCAGCCCCTCAGGCAGCTCTTTGACCACTTGTTTTCCTCTAGGTCTGGTGAAGGCTATCAACACTGCTGTTGACCTGATTGTGGCTCACTTTGGAACCAGCAGGGATCCAGGGGTGAAGGTATGTCTTGCATCCAGTTCCATTCTGAGTGGCACAGCAAGTACAGAGCAAGATTGCCTCTCCCTTGTCTTCGAATCAAAAACTACAGGTTTTCTAACAAAGGCAGGAGTACTAAGAACAAATCAAACAAAGGTGATGGCACACCATGCAGCAGATAGTAAATCTGTGACAATTCCTACTGCATGATGCAGTAAGTACATGTATTTAAAGGAAGATCAGAAAAACACAGGGAAGGGAAATTCACTGATGTTTACTAAATGCATAGGAATAATGTCCAGCTTAGTCTTTGCATTGGAAGTAGTTGTAGGCTGTGAAAGCATAAAGGGCAACTATTATGTGTGTTTGTTCTGGCTTGACTCTTTCTTATGTACTTACTATGGCTTTTTTTAAGAAAAAACACCAGACCAGCTGTCCTTCTGGTCTGATGCAGCACACCAGCTCTTTTTTCTCACGTAATGGAGAGATGTATCTCCTTTCTCCACATGTCCCATGACTCTGGCCTGGCACTAGTGCCAGGACACAGTGCAGTGTTCGCCATCCCTCAGCAGCTCACAGGGCTTAATAATGATAAAAAAGTGCATGAGACTTGCATCTGGGGCAGTTGGTCACCCTTACCATGAATACCTTAGAGTATTTAGAGTACATCTAAGGGGCTGGCTGTCTTAGGACTGTGCTCACCTCATGTCCCATTTCTGGAATAACACAGATGTGCATTTAGGTTGCCCTGGGGCTGGCTGTCTTTGGCCTGTGCTCCTTCATTTCTGGAATAACACAGAAGCAGAGCAATTCTGTTTCTGTTTGTACCAGGCATTGTTTGCAGTCCTGTGACACCCAGCATGTTTGTGGTGCCTCCTCTCAATGCTGAATGCTTGGCTTCAGTCAGGCGATGCTGGGCAGCTATGTGACACTATTTGGACATGACAACTCCCCTGGCATGCCGTCCCCAAGGAGGAACCTGACGAGACAGAATCCAAAACCATTCAATCTTATCTCAGAGCCCAGTGTAATTTTCTCCTAATTATGGCTGTTGCTGATGCAGAGATTGCTGTGCAACATAACTGGAGCTGTTGAGATTTCCATGGCTTTTAGGACATCACTGTGAATTTCCAATTCTTGCAGTGTAGGTCTGGAGAATAATTGCAGCATTCCCCCATTACTTTGCTTATCAGACAATGCTGTGGTTTTAACCTTGGGTTTCTTTATGCATCAGTGTGCCAGGGGCTGAGCATTCACCTGTCAAAAGGCAGCATCCATCCCTGCTGCTGCCGTGCTCAGTGGATCTGACAGGATTATTCCTGAGCCAAGTTCAGTTTCAGTTCAGGGCTTTTGTGAACCTGTGCCAACTGGTCAGTATAATTCCAGCTCAGCTGGTAAAAGCAGTGCCCTGAACACCACTGCCTGACCCATTTGGATAGACCCCTTGGCAGGTCAAGGACTGTAAGCAGCAGAATGTGTCCCTGCTCTTCTGGTGCTCAGCTCTTACATGCTTCCTCTTCATCTCAGTCTGAGCTCTGGCCATCCATTTTGCCCTCGTCTGTTTATTTATAGTAATCCCTAGGAGTTAGAGCTTTACATGTCACTGAATTAAGTATTCCTTAACCCCTCAGTGCTGGTAGTTCTATGGGACTTGGTGCTTCCTGCTCCAAAATTAGTTACAAAAAAAATCTACAGCAGCAGGAATATCCCCAGCTCTTCCTCCGGCAGGAGAGCCTTGTTATCCCTTTTGGGAGAACCAGGCATCCTTTCTAATTGGGATTATCCTCTTCCCAAGATAGGATATTCTTTCTTTCAAGTTATTGCCTCTTCTCAGCCTGCGGAAGAGCTTGTAGAGAGCAATCCAGAACTGGTGTGTGAGGCATCAGGAGTGAAAGCAAAAACCCTGCATGTTCAAGGAGCTGCTGAGCTTGGTTGTTGCTTGCTGGGTGTCTGTAGTAGGCAAGTGGGGCTGAACTGTTTCCATGCATCTGTACCTTGAAAATAGTTACCAACACTGTCCCTGTTGCCTGTTGTCCACTAGGCCAAACTTGGGAACAGCTCTGTGAGCCCCAATGTTGGGCATCTCATCCTGAAATACCTGTGCCCAGCTGTCCGGGACATTCTGAGTGACGGGCTCAAGGCTTACGTCCTGGACATGATCATTGGCCAGAGAAGGAACATCCCCTGGAGTGTGGTGGAGGCATCCACCCAGCTAGGTATGGATGTTGTGCAGCAGTGCCTGTGGTAGTTGTGGTTGGGAGGTGCTGGAGAAGGTTGGCTCTAAGGATGGGAGTGCAAAACACCCATTTTCCTGCATGGAACAGGGTGCATATTGCAAGAAAGGAGAGACACTGCGCTATTCTGCCCAAGTATTTATTGTCATTTCCCCTGAAATTTTCAAATTCTCCCGTATGAGGCCAAACCGATAAAAAAAGGGATTAAAAAAACCCCAGCAAAATTATTCCACATTGGTTTCTGTATCATACTGGGGAGCCTCATAGCCTGATTATGGAAAGTTTTAAGCTCTGTGGTTATCTTTATGATTGCAGACACCCCAAATAATAATCACGCACCACAATATTCTCTACGTGCTGACTTTGAGCCAATGGCTACGATTGTTACTGAAGTGTGGGAGACACGTCTTTGTGGAAATGAAACTCTCCCAGAGTTTTGGAGTGGTGGTCTGGGATGGATCACAGCCTACCTCCCATGTGTAGTCTAAGTGTTGATGTGGAGTGAGCTCACATGGTCATGGTGGAGAGGCAGTGCACACACAGACGTGGACACCCAGACAACATCTGTCTTGCCTTGATGCCCCATGCTGTGGTGCAGTTTTGGCTTTGCTCACCACAACTAACCTCAACAATTTGCTTCTCTCCATAGGCCCCTCTACAAAGTTGCTGCACAGCCTCTACAGCAAGATCAGCCAGTACACAGAGCTCACCAACCACACCATGAGGTTCAACGCATTCATCTTTGGCCTCCTCAAGTAAGCAGGACCCCTGGGGTGGCTGCATGTCCCTGTCCAGGGCTGGCAGCAGCTGTTGGTCCTTGACTGCAGGCAGGCACAGCTGACCATGAAAAAACCGTAAGAATCTGGGAAGCCACTTCCCAGAAGTAGGCAAGGGAAGGAAGAAGCTGTAAGCCTCAGGGAACTCCTTCCAGGTCAGGACTGAGAACAGGTGGCTGTAGCCAACCAAAGAACACGGTGAGTCTGTTTTAGACCCAAAACATTAGGTGAGAAAACTCTCCCTGTCCTGCTTCATATGAGGTTAGACATAATATATGCATGAATTATTCTTGGAAATTCCTCTTTAAACCACTGTTTCCTGGAGCTGCAGTGGATCCCAAGACATGAGGCTCTGAAGGAGAAATTGCCCTGGTCCAGGACTCTATACTGGCCCTTCTAGTTTGGATAAGGAGTGTGCACACTCTGCTGTGTTTAACAGAGGAAGGCAGTGATTCGTTTTTGTGGGTGAAGGGATTAAGCACTGTTAGGATGGTGTTTCCCTGCTCCTCTCTGGTGGTCAGCAAGAGCTCTGGCAGTGGTAACAGCGTTCCCAAGATCTCCAGATGTTGTAGAACTTCTCCACGCAGGAATAAGCTCTGCCCTGCTCTCCCCACACAGGGTGACCCAGCTCTCCCCCACTGGCACAGGATACTGGCATAATTTGGGCTGAGCCACCAGCACTGGCCTTAGTTTTGTAGGTAATTTGCTTCTTCCACAGCAGCCTCTTCTCAGCAAAACAAAGCTCTATCAAGGACATAGGAGCAGAACAGTGAGGAATCTTGCTGCAAACATGGTTGTTTGGGGTTACAGTTGCACATGTAAAGCCATGTAGATGCTCGGTGATGGGCTGAGTCTCTGTGATCAGAGCATGCTCGTGGGACCGAGCCACTGTCCTTTCCCCGAGGTTCACAAGCCCATGCTTTGTAAATGCCCTTTTCCAGCCACACTTCTTGTGGCAGAACAGGGAGGATGAATGGGGTGAATAGATTTTCACTGTTTCTTTTTTACCCTACTGATTTTCCATCCCTGCAGTATCCGGTCCTTGGAGTTCTGGTTTAACCACCTTTACAACCATGAAGGTAAGAGCCTGAAGGCTGTGGGCTGTAGTGGGAGCCAAACCCTGCACACAAATAGAGCATGAGATGGAAATGTGTTTCTCTTCTTGCTCTCTCAGCTTGGGATGCTCTTCTCTGCCCTTAGGTGAAGGACTAAGCCATACATAGTCTCAACACAGCAGGGGAAATCCCAGGTGAAAGTGCAAGCACCATGCAGCCCCTTCCACCTTAACCTGGACTTCGATTCCCCGTCCCACCTGCAGCTAGTACCCAAGGCTGTCAGTGCAGATCCCTCAGTCTATCTGCAGGAGATCAGATTTAAACCTTCCCAAATTTCTGTGTTCCTTGCCCAGTGCCTGAGAGTTTTGTGTGCCTGGAGATATGCACACTTCCCTGGAACTTTTCAGGCACAGAAGATAGGAAGAAAAGGAAAGGAAAACCTGACATACAAAAAGCAGGTTTTACTGGATGTATCTGTTTTATAGCAGAATAGACTAGACTAGACTGGACTAGACTAGACTAGATTGGACTAGACTAGACTAGACTAGTGTCTGTGCTTATCCTGGCTTTCTGAAGCAGAAGACAACCACCTATTTCAAGGCGTCATTAAGAGCTGGAAGTGTGAGCAAAAGCTGGGGCTGTCAGGGTGATGAGAGCTGAGTAGAGGGTTTGGAGGTAAGTTGCAAATCCTGTTGTGGTGTAGAGTTGTTATCTCGCTGGGCTTGGGCCACAAATCCCATTGCCAGCTGTCTCCCTGGTGGTGAGATCTGACAATAAAGCAGGACAGAGGGGTAGTGCAGATGTGGTCAAATCAAGTGAACAATTAGTGCTGCAGATAGAAATGCTAATTCATTCTCTGCTAAGACCCACAGTTCAGCCCTGACAGGTCCCTGGAAACTGTATTCACCTGTCCCTGACACCTCTATCTACAGGGGGCTGGTACTGGCTATATCCACAGCTCCTTGTTCATCTCCAGGAGCTGAAGAACAGGATTTTCACGTGCCAGCCCTTTGGTACTCTTTCTTCCCATACTATTTCCATGGCATTTGGTGGCAGAGGTCATCTGGGTTGATAGTGTGCCAGGCAAGTCCTGGCTGCAGGTACAAGTGGAAAGCTCTGTCTGGGCCAGTTTGCTGAGAGGTCACAGAGCATCTGGTGCTCCCTGGCCCAGGCCTGAGCCTCACATTGCGACTAAAAACTGGTGTCCCTCTCCTTTCCTCATAGCTTCAGCAGCTTTGTGGTGGCTTGGCAATGGTAGCAAGAGCATCTCCTCTAATTAATGTCTGTTTTCCTACAGACATCATCCTGGCACACTACCAGCCAGTGGGCTTCTTGTGCCTGTCTCACAGTGTGTGCCAGCCTCTTTTTGAGGAGCTCCTGCTCCTGCTCCAGCCTCTCTCTCTGCTGCCCTTCAACCTAGACCTCCTCTTTGAGCACCACCTGATGCAGATGGGCAAAGAGCAGCAGCAGCAAAAGGAGCTGCTACGTGTGAAGCAGGACCTGCTGCTTTCCGTGCACTCCACCCTGCAGCTGATGCGGACCCGGGGCAGCAGTGAGGATCCCGACGGCTGCAGCACCACCCCTGAAATGTGCCAAGGGGGTGCCAGAGATGGTGACATCTCACCAGGGCACAGCCCACAGCAAGCTGTGAGTGAAAAGAGGGTCAAGGGAGTGGGGGCCTCCTGCGGAGAAGGTGAGAGGGAGGAAGAGCAGAGCAAGATGCAAGAGAGCACATGGGAGGGGAAGAAGGACAAGCAGGCAGGCTGGTGGTACCAGCTCATGCAGACCTCTCAGATTTACATCGAGAGCTCAGCCGAAGGCTCAAAGTTCATTCGCTCTGAGAAGAAGAAGACAGCTTTGAATCCTGCACCCAGGTCAGTGGAGACTCAGAAGGCACCACCTCCCCGAGAAGGCGTGGTGGAGGGTGCAGAGGCTTGTCCCATTGCTGAGGGCACCTTGGAAGAGAGGCCCAAGGCAGCCAGCAAGCCAAGTCCTGAAGCCGTGGAAGAGCCCTTGGATAAGCCCCAGCAGGCAGTGGTCGGCGAAGAGGTGAAGGAACGGAGCTGGCCCTTCTGGATGGGCAGTCCCCCAGACTCTGTGCTTACAGAGCTAAAGCGCAGCAAGGAGAAGGAAGCTCAGCAAAGAGTGGGAGCAACAGCAGCAGCAGCCTCCCAAGAGGACAGCAGCACCAGTGCACCAGAGGGCAGCCAGCCCATCAAGTGGGGACACTTGTTTGGGTCCAGGAAGGTACAAAAAGAGCCCAGGCAATCAAACAGGTAAGGGCAGGGGTGGTTTTGGCTGAGAAGGGCTGGTTAACCTGGAGTATGGCAGTACAGGTGGAAGTCAGACCAAAAACTGGGCTTCACTGCGGTGGTACATCAAGGGTCTGTAACCCTGCTCAGTCCCACCAGTCTGCCTTAATTCCTCCCACACCCTTTCTCAGTCCATCTCATAGGCTTTCCTCTTCTGCCTAAGCTCTACCACTGCCTTGGCATCTAAACCGTGCTACATGGCCTCATCATCACCTCATCCCTCCCAAAACCACATGAGAACAGAACATGGAGCCATCCCTGTTGCTTGCAACAGGTGAGGGGGAGGCATGAAGTTACCCCCAGTAGCTGAGACACCTGTGCACTGCCTCGCTGTCTATACACCTTTACTGCTTCTGAAAATGACCACTGGAAATGTCCTTCCCAGTAAGGCTGTGGTGTTATATCTGAGCCCTCATCGCCTGGTGACCTGGGGCACTGCCTAGCAGTGCACTCTGTGCATGAAGCCAAACCTCTAAGGCGTGACCTTGCCATGAGAGTGGCTGCTCTGTTTCCCTGGGTGCACTTGCCTGCTGCTGACTGCTTCTGTCTCCTCCTTCCAGGTTGCCCTCCGGCTGGCTGAGCTTGGACAAGTCTGTGTTCCAGCTGGTGGCCCAGACAGTTGGGGCTAGCATGTGGCGTGAAGCAGCCCCGGAGCCAGACCCTCCCCATCCAGAATCACCCGAGGCACCTGCTGTGACACGACCAGCCCGGGGGATGTCTCCTCCCCCTGCTTGGTGAGTGACACCAAGTGGACAATCCTGCAGGTGCTGGTATGTGTTAGGTTGAGGGTGGCACGGCTCTTACTTGTTGCAGTTTGCCTGGCCCCCTTCATAGTCATGGACCAATGACTATGGTCATAGTCAATGGTTTGGGGCAGTGATGCAGCTTGTGCATCCATCCACCACAACTCCAAAGACTGCAGGTGATGGGGAGCTGGGGGGGCCGCTGGGGGAGCCTTGCTGGGGAGGGAAGCGGGGGGTCTTTTCCTCTCTCCTCTGGGCCTGTGGTGGTCCCTGGGTGGGGTGAGTGTCCTGAGATGAGCTAACCCTACTTTCCTTCTGTCTGCAGTGAGGTGAAAGCTCTTTGCCATCACATTGCCACTGAGGCAGGACAACTGAGCTTCAACAAAGGGGATATTCTGCAGGTCATCTCCAAGGTGGATGGTGACTGGCTGCAGTGCAGCCTTGGCTCCGAGAAGGGACTGGTGCCCATCATGTATGTCACCCACCCCGAGGACGAGGACTATTGACACATTTAGGAGGCCAAGCACAGTTCCCTGGGCTGCTGAGGCTCCTCTGGGGTAGCCTACGCTGCCAGAGGAACAAACACAGCTTCTTGCTAGTTTCTTACCTTTCCTGCCATTACAGAATACAGTAACCGTAGGTGGTTCCTTCTTGCTCCTCCTTGTGCAGCTGCCAAAGGCCAACTTAGCCCCCCGGGGTCTTCTGAGAGCTGCACCTCGTATTGCCAGGCATCACCATGCATGCAGCCACACCAGGGACCACCTGACCCCCCCTCCGCCCCACACTGTGTCCAGCACCTACAGGCCATGGACTTGTACATTACAGGAACCCAAGCAGTCCCTGCCAGGGCAGCGCTGCCCCGCTGTCCAGCTGCTGGGGGCTGGAGGGTGCAGGATGCTGGCCGTCCCCTCCCTGGAGGTGGCAGTGCATTCTGCAGCCTCCAGCATCCCCGGCATCCTCAGGGAGCACCCTGCGTTGGCAGGGTCCCTGCGAGGCTGGGCTGATGGTTGTGTTCATTGGGGCACTGCAAGGTGGGCTCCCCCACATTGGAGCATCCCTGTCCTAGTATGCTGTAGTGGTTTCTGCTGGGTTGTACCGGGACCAGTGGCCTGGCAGTGCCACGCTGCAGGGCTGGGGCTGTGCGTGGCCACAGCCAGGGGAGGGGGACGGGGTATGTGTGTGAGTGTGGAGCAAAGGGGTGTGTGGGGTTGTGAGGAAGGCACGGGGTTGTTCAGTGTTATGTGGGTTCAGGATGGGTAGTACCACCCTGTGCAGAGATGGGTGCTTTGCGGGGAGGCCCTGTGCCCTCCACACTGAGCTGGGAACCAGTGCCTAGGAAGCCCTGGGGTGCTCAGTGGAGGGGTGCTGGAGGGGAGGGAATGAGGGCAGGGTCCCTGACTGGGCTAGGGATGTGGGGGCAGTGCTCCCAGCAAGTAGGTTGGGGGTGCTCCTTGAGGGAGCTGGGGAGCCTGGGGAGGGAGGGGTGGTGCTCCCTTTGGCACAGGGTTTCTGGTCTTGCTGAGCAGTGCCATGGGGTGGGGGGGATAAGTGTTGTGCACAAACACAAGGGGATACTGGAGGTCCTGGGGTCCTTGGTAGAGGCAATTCCAGTCAACCCTTTCCTTGCCATGTTCATGCCGCCTGCTGTAGTGGGGATCTTCACCTGCCTGTCAGGTGGGGAACAGTGTTAATGAAAGGCCATGCCAGTATTTGGTGCCATGGCCGGCTTGACGCTGTTCACAGCATCGTGCCTGGGCTGGCTTCACCATGGCAAGGGGCCCTGGTCTTGCTAGGTTACCTCCTGCTTGTACATGGCTTAGCGGATGTTGCACCGTATTTAATTTGTATTTCCCTGTTAGAATGAGGTGTCTCGCCTTTATTTATTTCTTTATTTATGATGCATATTAATAAAAAAGGTGCTGATTGAGCTCCCTGCTACCCAGACTTTTCATTTCAGCGCACCCCTGTGAAGGGTCTGTGGGTTACCTGTGCTGGGACACTGCACTGCAGGCTTCCTCCTGCGTTCACCACAGCCTCCCCCAGACCTTCAGGAGGACATAGGTTGCCCCCAGCAGTGACACCTGTCAGTTCAGGCCTGAGGGGTGGGGGGAGTGAGCACTACAGATGATGATGCGTCTTCGAGATGCAGCACTCTTTGGGGTTCCTTGTGCATTGCTTGCAGGGACCCAAGCAGGTTTCAGACAGGAGATCATGCCATCTCAGCCTAGAATCTGCTTCTCCTGGGTCATGGGAAGGTGAAGGAGAAGTTGTGGGCTAGGACCCATAGCCTTGGACAATGTGGCCATGAGTTTCAGTGGCTGTGGGTCACCCACAAGGATTTTAAACTTAGACTGAAACATTGGGCCTCCAAGTCCACTAGGAACCCAAACAGCCACCTCTTCTTTTTACCTCTCAGCAGCTCAAAAGGAGAAGGGAAAGAATTCTGCTTGTAACTCCAGCCTTCACTGCAAGAACATCGCTCTGGAGTATGTTGCATCCATGTGGACAAACGATCAGCATGTGTGCAGTGCATCAAAACTGCTGAAAAAAATCCACAACTGAAGCATCATAAACCCTTGCTCTGGCTGGGAGCAGCACAGAGCAGCCAGCGCCTGTACATGAGCTGCTTTCATTAAGCTTTCAGAGGGGGCAATGGTCAGGACTGTTCACAAGTTCCATGGAGCCAGGCTACTCTCCCTGTGTGCACTGGCTGGTCCAAATGAGGAAGGGGACCATGTGCTGGAAAACAGTCTCCCCAGAGTGCTGAGTCAGCCCTGGGGCAGGAAAGGGGATTTCCAGCTGCCTGCACTGCGGGCACAAACACTGAGCAGTTCCCTGGGTGCTTGCTGCTGGGGTAGCCTTGGATGCAGGGGACACACAGAGGGGGGGTTAAGGTGTCAGAGGCTGGATTTGGGATTGCTGCTATGGAACCTGCAGCTGCTGAGGTCTTCTTTGGGGTCATCTGGCTAAAGTCAAGCAGATTCGAGTTGGTGGCTGTTAGATAGCCTGTGCCAACAAGGAAGTGGCCACGGGGCACAAAGCCCATGAGTCCTGCAAGGCTGGAAGCACACAGCAGTGTGAATGGAACATTGGGACAGTGCGGGACAGTACTGGAGCTGTGACCAGGTGGCCCTGCTTGGTGGCCTTGTCCTGGAGGGTCCGCTGTAGGATGCTGATGGGGACATGGGCCTATGAGCTCTGTCAGGGTCATACAAAGCAGGAAGACGCTGGGTGTCTGTAGATACTTATCTTGGGGGCTCCTGCTGGTCCGGGCCCCTCATCTGTTTTAAGGTGCAGAACCAGGCCACGGGCAGCTCTGGACCAGCATCAAGATGGAGTCAGTCCTGCCTGTCTCATGACACCTGAGTAGCAGCAGTGTCCTCCTCTCCTGCTCCTTGCAAGTGTCTGAGCTGCTGCTTAGCCAAGTTGCTCCTGGCTTCCTTTCAGATCTCAAAGCAGGTCTTAGCAAAGAAGTGCTGGGCTCTGTGGGTGAACTGTGGGAGCAGAGATTAATCATGTGGGAAGCAAAAAGGAGCCCACTTTCATGGTACAGGAATCTGCTCTGCATGGTACAGAAGCTGGGGAAGGATGACCCACATGACTGTGCGACTCAGTGCTAGAAGGAGTAAAGTCACGGGGTGACAGCAGGGCTGGGGCAGATTTAGGGTGCAGTGGGAATCCAGAAGTACATGAAAACCTGAGGGACATGTGCAAGCTGAGGGGGGGGACGTGCTGGTGTCAGGTGCTAGAGGGTTCTGGCACGACCCCTTTGACCTGAGGATGAGCCAGCTCCTGATGACCTCAGCAGAGAAGGTCTAAGGCACTGACCATGGACCCTGGGTGTCAGTGCTGGAGGAATTCTGGAATGTGTGTGTCCAATGGAAAGGCCTGATACATATTGGAAGAGAGAATGGAATGCCTTTCCTTCCTATGCCCCTCCTGGCAGCCAGATCAAAGCTCAGACTGTGAGTGTGCAGCAGGCAGTGACACACACAATTCATAGAATCAAAGAATGGTTTAAGTTGGAAGGGACATTAAAGATCATCTAGTTCCACCCCTGCTACTTTGGGCAGGAATGCCACTCACCAGACCAAGTTGCTCAAAGGCCCATTCAGTCCAGCCCCATCCCTGGAGCATTTCAAATCCCACAAGTTTCCATTCAGAAGCTGTGCCATGATTGGCAGGGCCTGCCAGGCTAGGGATGGGCATGCAGGTGACTCTGGCATATTTGTGGCCACTAGTTTGGGGTCATAAAACTAAGTACAAGCTCATATTAACCCCTGAGGGCTGTATGTGAGCTCAAAACACATGAACATCAGCTTTCAGACCAGCCCCGCTGCAGCCTAGCCTGGGAACAGGCCAGCTCCCTGCATTGCCTCTATCCCAGCCCAGAGTCACAGGAACCACTTCCCAGGTCTCTGGTCAGTGAGACCTTACTTGTGGCAGCAGGCTGAGGAGGGCTGATGCTGGGTTGACACTGGGGCACAGCCTGGTTCCCCTCCAGCTGGAGGAAGGACAGTGCTGCTCTTGTGGCACCATCATGGGGCTCGGCACTGAAATTGTCTCCAGCTGTACTGACTTCCTCCCCGGGCCCTTTGGTGACCCCTTCTCTGCTTTGGTGCCTCCAGCTGTACACTGAAACCCACAAGGCCACCTCTGAGTGAACTTCAGTGGCAGCATGGCCCATGAGCAGCTTTCATGGCCCAGGGCCCTTTTCCCCTGGCTGTGATGCTCATGGGGCAAAGGCCAGTCTGGCACCAGCAGCTGCGTGTGTTCCATGTCAGGGGAGGGCTGTCAAGCCAGATACCACTCCTGGAGAACATCATGCAGGGGAGGAGCATGTGCAGGTGCAAGCACTGACTTCCAGCTGCAGGCAGAAGACCTTTCAGACGCTGGTTTCTTCTCTGTAGTGACCAGTGACAGGACCTAAGGGAAAGGCCTGAAGTTGTGTCAGGAGAGGTTTACATTGGATATTAGAGGGTGGTTGGGCACTGGAACAGGCTCCCCAGAGAAGTGGACGCACCATCAAGCCTGACAGAGCTCAAGGACAGTGGACAGTGCTCTCAGGCACATGGTGTGACTCTTGGGGAAGTCCTGTGCATGGCAAAAATTTGGACTCGATAATCCATGTGGGTCCTTTCCAACTCAGCTCATTCTGTGATTCTCCATGGTATGGCCACAGGACCCCTGCTTCTGAGGAGGGATGCAGCTCTCTATGCGCTATGGATATACCTTTGGGAACAGAAATCCCAAATAAAAGAAAAGACCGGGATATAGTGCTACTGCTGTTGGTCTTCAAGCACTCTTACGACTGGCTTACAGTACCAGGCAGAAGCAAGCAAGGTGTCAGTGTGTGGCTTTCCACATGCACCATGAGACTGGGAGGAAGATGAGGAACTGAGCTCTGTAAAGGAAATATGGGCCAAGCATGTTCCCAGGAAAGGGCTGCCTGCTGGTAACAGCCACAACATGCTTTGTTTCCCTGACATTGCATAATTACCAAATACTGAAAAGCCCAGGGATATCTTAATCAGCATCAAAAAGGGGAAATATGTGGAAATGAGGAACAGATAAAGCAGCATGGTCACAGTGTCTAGCAATTCTGCAAGGAGTTAAGGCAGCCCTTCAGAGCTCCTGGTATCAAAAGGTAGAGACAAAGCAGCAGGAATAACCACCAGGGCCAGAGGTTATTCAAAACAGAGAGGCTCCTTCAAAGAGAAGAAGTCATGTCTAGAGGACAAAAATAGTATCAGGCAGGTAAGACATAAATTCTTGATAAGGCAAACAAAAAAGGGAGCAAAGAACAGCCTGAAGAAGCAGCTAGCAGCCCTTTTTGCAAACACTTTAAGAAGTCCAGATCTGCCACAACATCTGTAGGGTTGACAGGAGAGTGTGTCCTCACAGCAGAGTGATGTCCCTGGGGTGACAGGATTGCTGCAAAATGTGGCTCCAGTGCCAGAGCCCTGCAAGGTTTGTGGTGAAATGGGACACACTTCTGGCAGCATGCCTGGACCCTGGCATTGCAGCAGGACACAGCTCCTTGCTTACACCTGCTGAGATCCAGCCTGTCCATCCTCCCAGCTCAGCCAGACCTGCTGGGTGCAGCTGTCTGTGTGGCTTTTGGTCTGCCTGGTGTGACCAAAAGAGGTTGGACCCTCTGGAGAAAGCAGAACTGTCTTACAACACCCCTCCACCCTCCCTGCCAAAGTCCAGGTGACACTCAAGGCTGAATTTTTGTAATGTGGACAGGGAGAAGTGTGGAGAATTAGAGAGCTTTCTGACAACTGCTTGGGCCACACTTTGTCGGCTTTTGAGGTTTCATGTGGGGCCATGAAGGATTTTCAGAGATGCCAGATACTGGTAACAGGAACTGAGAGCCATTGTTCTGCTGGGAGTGGTGCAGAGTGGGACCAGGGATGTGATTTTTTTAGACTTTTTAAATTTATGGAATTCTGCTACTCCTTTTGCAAAGATCCTCCAAACTGAAGAACCTATTCCTACTGACACTATTTGCTTTTGCAGATCTTTAACTTTTTTCTTGAAAGGCCCAGACACACCAAGAGGCAGCAGAGGTGACCTCTGAGTTGCTGCTGTTGCTGGAGGCAAAGCAACAGTTGCTTCCCTCCACTCCCCAAACCTCCCAGGTATCTTAGAGCACATGTATCTCCCAAGTACCTCCCAGGCTGTGCCCTGCTGCCATGGCTGCACTTGCAGCCCCAGGACACCTTTTCCAGGGCAAATATGTTTGAGTACAGTGAACTGTCTATGGCTGAGCTTCATATTTGAGCAAAGGAAATAAAAAGGCAGGTTCAGGGAGGTGGTTACTCCTGGCCCTGCCAGCTTTATTGCAGGAAGAGGTGAAACACAGACAAGGGAGACTGATTTTCTGAGCCTAAGAGGGAATGTGTCTGGGCAGTCTCCTGCTCTGTCCCTGGGAGGTAAAAGACTGCAGGAGTGTCTGCCTCCAGGCAGCTCCTATATTTGCAGAAAAAGAAGAAAACAAGAATTCTACCATGATTTGCTCAGGGTTAGTTTTTAGGGGTGGCTGGGAGGAATATGTTTGGAGAGGGCCACCCTGCACTGGCCTGCTCAATGCTGCTGCTGTTGCAGGGTGTGCATATCAGCAGAAAGCAGAGCCTGAACCCAGGTGTGCAAGCGCCAGTCCTTGCTGAGGAGCACAACAGAGGAGAGCCATCACAGGGAACTGCAGCCTGGCTGTGAAGCCTCAGAGGAGACTTGAGGACTTGTTTTTCTCCTACTTGTGGGTTTCAGTTGGGATGCAGGTCAGGCACACACAGCAAGGTGGCTGGGGAAACACAGATTGATCAGCTCCTGCCCTGGAGCTCCTCTGATGGTTGGGTCTGCTGCTGTGGCCAGTGCCATCAGCCTCCCACTGCACAGACAGCCTCACCAGAAGGCCCTTTTCTGTCCCACTGCCTGTGCTGGGCTCCCACCCCTTCATGGCATTCCTGGTCCCACCAAGAATTGACAACATGTGCCATAGCAGTTGAGCTAGAGGCCTCCAGGGCTCTTGTCCCCTTCTGCCCAAGCATCTGCTCTCAGCCCAGTCCTGAGCACCCCACCACTCCTGCCAAAACCTTGGCTTTCCCATCCATGGCACACACTGCCAGGTAATTAAGATCATCTGTGCCCTTCAGAGGTCCATTTTATCACAATCCTTATCAAGGCAGTAACAAGGTGAAGATTGTCCTGATGTAGTCACTGCTCGACTTTCTGGGTGAGTATGGAAGCCACATCCTCCTGCTAAAGCCCAGCCATGAACCAGAACACCTCACAAGTCCTGAGATCTGTGCTGGGAGAGGAGGCAACCCAGCTGTGGTTAATAGCTGGTCCTGACAGAAGACCTAAAAACTGTGATTTTAGACAAGAAATTAGAGACAGCAAGATTGCAAAAGGGTCATGGAGCTGAAAGAGAAAGAAGGCAGTGCTGACACGACGGAGTTTCCCTCTCCAATGAGGAAGCCTCTTGCACCATATGTGATTTCTCTGCGTGCCTATTTCCTTTCCGTGCTTGCACCGCTCACAATCAGATGGGCGTGCAGTGCGGCAGCTGGCATAGCTGAGACCTCAACCCTGCCCTGGGAACAGAGGCAAACATGGCCCTGCAATGGATGTTTCTCCTGCTCCTCACACCTCTGCTGGTAGCACAAAATCATGTTAAGCCATATCCCAACAGCCATGGAAAACAACAGGCAAAAGGTAAGCAATGCTCCCTCCTCTGGTCCCAAGAGAAGGTTTTACTGTGCTCCTTTTGCAGAGCTGCTGTGCAACTTTATGGCATGCAGGATACAGCAGCTGTATGAGAGAGGTCTGACATCCACACTGGTCTGAAGAGGTCTGAAGTCCACCAGCTGGGTTGTGGTTAGGCAGAGGTCCGTTTGGGGATCAGAGCAGCAAAGTTTGGGGTGCTGGGAAAGCCTCTACATAGTCTGTAGTGTTCCTCCATGGAGCTGGAAATACAAGGTGTCCATCTGTCCTTGAAAAATGTTAGGTGCCCTGTCCTCACCAGAGAGGAGGTGAGTGCTGGTGCCCAAGAAAGACCTTGGGAGCCATGAGCTGAGCCCCTGGGTGTCCAGGATTGCTCTTTAATGGACTTCCTTGGTGCTGGAGGGATCAGGGCACTCCCAGGGTTCTGCTGGGCTTCTCCTACACTGGCTGCACACTTTGATGCCAGCAGAGTCAGTGGGAATTTGCAGACCCACATGTTATCTGTCCTCCTAGAAGGCTGCACTGTTTGGCAATTGAGCTGTGGGTCCAGGAACTGTGACCTTGCATTGTTCTATATCTGTCTGAATTGGAGTATTTCTCTAGACTAATTTTCTTGGAGCTAGGTGATAAAAATCTTTAAACTAGCACCTAATTATGTCATCCTGGCCCACTGTGGTGTTTTATTTGGGTAGATTCAGGCTAGAGAAAACAGGTGATCTAGTGGCTGTGACAGAGTACAGGGAATGGGATCAGAAACTTTAATTGCTGATGTGATGTGACATCAGGGTCTGTACTATATGAGAGGTGTCACAGGAGCCTCTTTCCAGGGAAAATGTGTCTGTCTGGTTGCAGAGAGTGTAAGACAGCACACTGTCACGCAAAAAACAAGGGCTAAAACCACAACAGCAGATATTCTCCTGCCCAGAGTGTCTTCCCATTGCCCAGATCCCTGATGAAGATGTTCTCCCAGGCCAGCATGTGCAACCATGTCCAAGCGTTGTGTGGCTTTCCTGTTTGTTTCCAAGGTGCACACTAAGATCGGGTGTCATGTGCAGTGGGATGCAACAGGGACCTGTAGGCCTGCAGACTCTTGTCACACTCTGCAGATCTCAGCCACCCAGCCATTCCCAGAGGAGTCTGGGGCTGCCTGTGACAGACATTATATTGCTGAGTTTGCAACTTGGTGCTTGTGAGAAGAGGAACCAAGACAAAAACATGTGGTGGCCACACCTAGCAGTGTGAGCAACCCTGCCTGCATCCTCAGCATGTGGGCTCATCCCATCCTGGCACCTCTGCTGAGGTCCAACCTGAGGGATCAGGGTCCTTCTCTTGCAGAGGGAAAGGGCAAGGAAGATGGCCTGAGTGAGGCAGGAGTGTCTCTCTCATCCCTGCTAGGGTGGAATGGGCTGACAGGGTGGTGGGGCAGGGTAAAGCTGTTGGACAGAGAGAGGAAACAATAGGGTGGGATCCCTGAGCATATCCCACGTCCCTGGCAGGTACAGGATACAACCCACTGCACACAGTGCCACAGAGAACAGTGCAGGGAACAGCAGTGCAGCCACAGGCACAGGATGTGGTTCGCAGGTGTGGTTGGCCCTGCTGCTCTGCTCACCCCATCACAGGGACACTGTGTACTCAGCAGGGTGCATTGTGTCGTTGTCCTATTGTCACCTTATTGTCTTGCTGTGCTGCTCTCACGGGGTGTTTTTCCTCCCTGAAATGCCATACCTGTACAAAACTCTCCTCCCTTTGCAGTCCCAGTGCACCAGGAAGGCAGGTGGAGAAGCTTCTAGGGCATGTCTTCTGTGCAAAGGAAGGGTCTGGGATCCAAACTGGCCCTGACCGCTTTTATATCAGCCTTGCTTGAAACTGTGTAGTGATCTAGTGGTAAGAAGTTCTAACGAGGAGCACAGCTGCAATGACCAGGGGGTGGGAGCTAAAACTAAGCCATGGCCAACCTGAAAAGTTTTGTGTCAGCCAAATTCCAAACAGTGCCTAGAGTAGATCGTATGGGGAACATGAGTGCTAAGAGATACTGCAGCGGGGTGCTTGAGGCTTGACGCCTTAGGGATGGTGAAATGTGTGCTCCATCATGCTTCCACTTCCCATAAACAGTGCACAGATTCAGGAAACACAAATTTTGCCTCCTGTTCTTAGACACATGTCAGATGTCCTTTAGCATCTGGGGAAGCAGTACAAGTGAAAGTGCCACCATTTCCCAGCTCTTCTCACAATGCCTTGTTCAGTGACTTGCTTTGCCACCCCTTTCTCTGCCATGACTCCCAAGCAGAGCTCCCCCAAGGTCTCTGTGCTCCATCACTCTTAAAGACTTACTCAGCAGCTTTGGTTGCTAGTAAGAAGTACAGAGACGCTCTAAGACCCATGTTTGTGTTCTCAGTGCCTTGCAATACAACTCTCCACTGGTGGAAAGAGTGACTGCTTTTCTTAGCTCCTTTCAGCAGGCACATGGCCTCCAGCACAGCAAGACTGCATTGCACTTTGCTGTCACCACTCTCAGCTGCTGAGCTGCCCTGACAAAACAGTTGAACTTCACGTACTGTTTCTTAGATTTCACCTTGTCCTTTATTCTTTGTGTATGAGATAATATAGTGTAAGAAGGGACACCTTTTGCTGTTTAGCAAAGGGCTGAACCCAGGACCCTGACCTGAATTACCAGCATAGCATAGCTGTTTCTCCTTTCTCCTCACCCTCCCCTTCTGGCCCATGCTGGGGCTTTGTTTAGCCTGCCAGGCTCATAACTCCTTGCAGCAGGGACAGGCAGTCCAGATATTTCTGAAAAAGCCTTTCTATATTCATGGGCAATAAACAATATCATGGAGGAAGGTATTCATTTAATAGCATCAACTAGGAAAAAAACCAAAACAGTAAACATCTACCTTTAGGAGGCAAATAGACCAACTTTTTGTTACCACTCCTGTCTTAGGCATTCAGTATTTCCTATTTCACAATGAGTACACATTGCACATTACAAAAGGTGCCTATTTGGTCACATCTACACCATATTTTCCTTGCTGAGATTTCAATTGACTCAGCCTCCTTCCTTTAGCTGGGGCGGGGAGCCTGTGGGTGGCTCTCTGCATACCACTGGGTAAAAAACAGTGTGCACAGTAAAAAACAGTGTGTACGGTAAAAAACAGTGTCTGAGAACTGTTCCATTACTCTCCCACTTGCTGTTAATCCCTACAAGGTTGGAAGCTGAATGTTTCCTTCCCCTTTCTGTCTGAGCATTCTCCTTTCTCCATCAGTGTGCCAGCCCCTCAAATACACCCAACTGGTTTGCACAAGTGGGGAGTTCCATCTTTCTAGTGGAGGTCCTTTGACAGCTTCCCATGGACACCTCCAAAGCACACAAAAAGCCACCCTGGGTTAGAGCACAGGCTTCTGTGCTTCAAGGTGTCCTTTTCCCACGGCAATTTTAATGGAATGATTTTGAAAGGAGTGTAAGGAGGGTGAGGACAGAGGTGTCCGTCCCAGCCTGTGCATCTTGACTGCACCCAGCAGCCATGGATTAGTTTCTCCCAGTGAGCCTCAAGTGTTAATCACATGCCTGACGCATTTGGACTTATTGGAGAGGTGAGGCCATGTTCGATTGTAGTCACCAATGTTCTCCAGACAAAAACAGGCATGGTCTCAAAGTGTCCTCTCATCCCCATTCTGCAGAGAAGCAGAGCTTTCTAGGCTTTACTCTTGAACAATCATCAGAAACGCCACCAAGGACTCTGAGCAGCTGTAGATGTGTGGATGCAGATGGTGTCAGTGCTGTGACAAGGGGTTCAGCTCCTCTGCAGCCACAGGAATGTGGGCAGGAGGCAAACCCTGGAGGGGCTGTGATGTTTGGGCACTGCTGGCAGGGTGCTCTGTGTGCAAGAGTAAATGGCTTTGGCAGTCCCTAAGGCTGCCCTGCTTGTGTACACTGCCCCTCTGCAAAGCAAGCAAGCTTTTTTTGCCATACTCATCCCTCTGTCAGACTGTTAACTGTTAACTCCCAGGATAATTTCTGATGCTGGTGCATTCCCCTGTAGTGGTACTCTCCAGTCACTGGACTCTTTGAGTATGGGAATGAGCTGTGGACTCTGCCTGCCTTTTCTGATCTCTCCTACCCAGCCCTTGGGCTTTGCTCAGTATGGTCCATGCCCATCTTGGATCTAGGTGCTGTATCAGCCTCTGTCTGCCTCTGAGCACAACAGGGGCACATCTGGCAGGTCAAAAGACACAGGGGAGTCTGTGAGGAATCTAAAAAGTGGGCCTGAATGATCACCTCCATTCTCAAATTCAGAGATATGCTGTAAGACTTATGTTTGTGTTCTCAGTGGCTTGCAGTGCAACTCTCCAATACAACTGGAAAAACAGTGCTTTTCTCTGTGGAAAGAGTGGTTGCTTTTCTTAGCTCCTCTCAGCAAGCACATGCCATCAAACACAGCTCAGAGAGCTTGGGAAGGAAAGGATGAGTAACAGAGGACAGGAATCCCCCTGGTGCTTGCAAGAGGCCCTGCGGCAGAGAAGAAGCAAAGACGGAGCAAGAGGGTTTGCCTGCAGGACTGCTGTCCTGTGTAGTCTTTGTGTCTGAAGGGCAAATGTGGCCACTGACACACTGCTGACACACGTGTGGTCTTTGCAGAAGCACATTTCACATTTCAAAGGTGTCTACGCTTGCCTGAGGCTGTGCTGGAATTCACACTGCATCCCAGCAGCACCCCAGAATTCCAGCTCAGCCGAAACTGACAGGAACACTGAGAAAACCCTGGATCAAGTCTGCATATCTGTGGAGGCCTTTTCACCTGAAACAAAGACAACAGAGAAGAGGCTGTTGTTCCTGCAATGGATTAAGTCTGATAAGTGCCCAGGTCTAAAAAAAATGGTTCGCTGGAGTCCTGGTGAAAGTGAACAGCCTAGTCAGAAATGTGTGGCTGTTATGCCAGGTCAGTTCATGCAATTCCTTCACACCCACTTCCACCCCAGCAGTCTTACACAACATCTATTTTCTTGTGCCCATAACCAAGGAAAAGCAACCTGAGTTGCAGGGGGGAAAAGCAGGGACTAGCAGAATGAAGACCATCCTGCTGTAGGAAAAGACCAGGTTTGAGACCATGTGAGGTACCTAAAGGTGCAGTTATCCATGGAAACCGATGAGATGCATGTGTGGGTCCTGAGGGTGGAGGAAGAGGCAAATACACTATCCATCATAGCTGAGAAGCTGTAGCAGGCAACTTTCAGTAAAGCTCCCACTGACTGTAAAAGTAGAAGCACAATCCCCTTTTTAAAAAGGGGAAATGAGGGAGACCCAGGGAGCTACAGGCCAGTCAGTCTCCCTTTGGTGCCAGGCAAGATCATGGAGCAGTTCCTGCTGGAAACTATTCTAAGGCACATGGAAATGATTTGCAATGGCTTCACAAAGAGCAAATCATAGCTGAGTAATTTGTTGGCCTTCTATGGTGGAGTGACAGCATTCGTGGATAAGGGAGGAATGACTGGCATCATCCACCTGGACTTGTGCAAGGCATTTAACACTGTCCTGGATGACATCCTTGTCTCCAAACGGTGAAGGTGTGGATTTGATGGATGGACCACTCAGTGGGGAAGGAGCTACCTGGATGGTCACACTCAAAGTGTTACAGTCAGTCTTTTGATGCCCACTGGCACAGGATGCCCAGAGAAGCTGTGGATGACCCATCTGTGAAAATGTTCAAGGCCAGGCTGTGGATGGCTTTGGAGAACCTGGTGTAGTGGAAGGTGTCCTTGTGCATGACAGGAGGGCTGGAACTAAGTGATCTTCCTTGGGAACCTTCCAGCCCAAGCCGTTATAAGCTTTTAAGTAAGACTGAATTTTAAGTGCCTGTAAAGAATAATTAGCATAATGCTAAACATGGCTAATTTCAGTTGTGCAGAAGTAACATCTTTTAGTAAAAGGAAAAATTACAAACTTTTTGAAAAGCCTAGCTCTCATTTGTGCTACAGTAAGTCTGCATTGTATTGCATCTCTAAAGCAGAAGCAATGAGATGTAGCTTTTTCAAACACAGAGTTACCCTTGGCCTCTGCAAAGAAGCCTGGTTAGTGTAGAGAGGTTCATTCACAGTTGTTTCAGCAGTAAAAGCTTTCCTCTATGAAAAGACTCAAAGAGAGCTGGAAGCAAGGCAGAGCTCTGTCGTGCAGCTGCAATCACCCTTGCCAGCAGAGCATCCATGTTTGTGGAAAGACAGAGCATCTATGTTTGTGGAAAGACACTGTCCCATATACATCTTGAAATCTGCACCTGTGTCAGTAGAGTGCCCACAAAGGATAATTTCTCTTTTCCTCCTGGTTTCCTCCCCAGCAGTTTGCCCTGTGTGATGCTGCAAGCGGATTTTGTGTGCTGTGGGAGCTCTCACAGCTACCAGGAGGTATGGAACAGTTACAAAAGGAAAAATAGTGAGGCCCCCTTGCACTGAAGTCAAGAGTGGGGCAATGTGGGAGAGGCCAGCCATGCTCATGAGCCCCCTCAGCTCCTAAGGCTGCTTCCACTGGAGACTTCCCATCCCCTCAGACTGCTTCTTGCTTCAGGCCAGGCCCCATATGACTCTTTTCAATCAACTATTGTTCTGTGCTGACTCTAGGATCAAAGAATACCCATCAATGAATAATCTTTATACAGCCACAATTCAAGGCTCTGAAATGCAAATTAAAACATGGGAAATGCTTTCATGAATAGCTCCCACCTGCCTGAAATACTTGTTGCTCAATTTGCCAGTCTGGGGGTATTTTTTTTCCACTTGTCAGGAGCTTCATTCTGTCTGGGGTGGTACAGCTATAGTGGTCCGCTACTGCATGAGGTATGCAGAGCAGTCTTGGTTTCCTTCGGAGTCCTGATGACACTTGGGTGTTGTAGGAAGAAGTGCAAACTCTCTGCTCCTGCCTGACTGCATCCTGGTAACTTTGGGCAAAGTTTGGGTAGCCACAGCTAAATTTGTATGGTGGAGGAACTCTCACAGAGAGTTAGAATTCTTATGTGAAAAGTGGGATCGGATCAGATGGTAGGGCCCAAATTAGGGCCATGCAGAGAACCAGCAGCACTGCTGTCTAGAATTCAATGAAAATTAATATGAAGATTTATTTCAATCAATTGTCCAATCTACATGTTGCAAGACACACCAAGTGTGCAGCTGGTGAAATACCTACGTGCAGTGCCTGTCAAGGCCCTTGTGGCAACTCAGATGAGGGCGTGTCACTCGTCTTGGGTGAGGATGGGAGGGATATGGGACGGGAGATAGCTGCTCCTAGGAGCCAGCAGATGTTTTGCAACTGGGATGGAAAAGAGGAAATAACAAGTGTACCATCCAGACCAAAAGCAAAGTGGCAACTTGAGTGGGATTTTGCCACAAACAAGTCTGCATGTGGGTGTGAGCAGATTGTGTCCAGCAGAATGACAGGAATGCCAATGAGTGGTGCCAGCAGAGAGTCTGCTGCACTCCCACAGCCCCTGTATTTCTGGGAGAGAGCAGCATCGCCCAGGCTGCTGGATCCCTCTGGCTGGGATGTCTGTGCAGCAGCGGGTAGGCAGATGGGCCTGTGGATAACCCTCCTGCACTGCCCCTGAGGGTGTGAGGGGCATAAAGCATCTGGGGGATGGGGCTCATCCTAGGAGGTGCCATCTCTTCCACCCCTCTGAAGAGAGGGGGACTGGCAGCCCTCTGGATGGAGCAACCTCATCCTTAAGGATGCTGCTGGAGCCCAGTCACGCTCAGGCTCTGCCTCCTGGCCTTTGCACACAGGAAAATGTAAAACTCCCTCTGTCTGGGACTCCAAACTGCGGTTTAACCCAAAGAAGGACGAGTATGCTTTGAATGAAGTGGTACAGCTCAGCTGTGCTGGGAAGGTTGTGCCATCCATCCCACAGATTCAGTGCATTTCCAGAGGGACCCAGATGCTGTGGAATGAGACTGCCACGTGCAAAGGTAAGCACAGCCCTGCACCACCCTGACCCAGGGTCCTGAGCTGGTGACAGACCCTCTGTGATCTGGTAACGCACATGACAGAGCAGGAATGGGAGACCTGAATGCTTTGGCTTTCCCCCATGTGCTGGCAGTGACAATGCTCTTTCTGTCTCAGCACCTTCCCGTAGGCATCTGCTGGGGTATGTGCTCCTAGGAGGGGTTCAAAGGCAGGAACAAGGGTCTCTGCAAGGTGGGGAGGGGGGGGCTACTGTAAGCCCTGTACCCTCAAACAATGACTGGGCATATGGCCAAGGTGGTGGGAGGGAATGGAATTCTGTGTGAAGACTGGAGAAGAATTCAGTCCCTGCCCAGCCTTATTGAAAAAGAGTCTTACTTGGGAAGCCTGCAAGACTGTAGTAGGCATGGATGGGACTTCCCTTGGGATTGTCTGCTGCCACCAATAACTCTGTTCTAGGCTGCAAGAGAGGGATCAGGGGTTGAGTGTGGTAACCACCCTGCTTACAAGTGCTCCTTCTCCTCTCCTCTGTGCAGAGGGATGCCAGCAGCCCCAGTGGGACTCACAGCTCCAGTTTAGCCCAAACCAGAGATTTTACCGGGTCAGTGAAGAGGTGGCACTGAGATGCTTTATGAATGACACTCCTCCCCTCGCTACAATCAGATGTGCAAACAGGACTTCTCCAAAGTCCTGGAAGAATGCTTGGGAGATGTTGGACGTTCGGGGAACATGGCAGAGACTGGCAGAGAACCTGACCTGCACCATGGGTAAGTTGGGAATCAGTAGGTCTCCCCTGCTACGCGCACTTCATGCTGTGGAGGGGATCTGGACATTCTGTCTTATCTCTGAGACACCTTGGGCAGAGCTCAGAGTCTGGTCGAGTTGGGAGCAGTCTCCAAGATGGAGAAGGTTAGAAGCCTTCAGTGTGGGTCAGGTTTTCTCTGCTCCTGCATCTCCTCCCAGTCTATTCCTTAGTTATATGTCATAGAGAAGTTGGAGGGGGACAGATCCTTCCCCTCTGTTCACCTCTCTCTGAGTGTCCTATATCACCTCCTTGGCCAGGCACAAGGTTTTTTTCTGCTCTTGGGTTTCCTCAGAGTGTTGAATGCTGACATTAACCACAGTTCATCATGGAAAAGCCTTGGTCCTTCTCCTGCTTGAGCATTCCCTCACTGAGAAGGACTCTTACACTTTCTCCCTGACAGCAAAATGCCCAAAACCTCAGTGGGATGCAAGACTTCAGTTTTCAGAGAACGAAATTGAATACCTACAGAATAGAGAACTGACACTGACCTGTCCCAGAGGTCTTGGGCCCTCCTTCCCCGAGGTCAAATGTACAAAGGAATTTCAGGGAGTGAGTTCTAGAAAACCAGTCTATGTGGAAGTCTGGTGGGGCAGGAACAGCACAGGTGCCTGGACGCGCATTGAGAGGGATGTCCTGTGTACAGGTAAGTGAGGCTGCAGCAGCTCTCCCATGTCTCCCCTTTACCTTTACCCTCCTTGGGGCTGTGTTGCTTATGCAAACTGCTGAAGAGGACAACCAAGCCAGGAGACAACAGACCTGGTAGAAACAGCTGGGCAAGCTGAAATCTCCTGCAGTGGTTTCTGAGCAAGCCAAGCTGGGGGCTCCCAGCTGGGTGCCCAGGCAGGATCCAAGGCTGGCAGGATTCAAGGCTGCCACCCAGGTGCCCATGGAGGTTCCATTATCTTTGCTGTGCCTCCAGGTGCCACCCTGGAATGCACAGGCCTGCTTGTTCCCCTGCTGGCACATGGATAAGGGACCTAGGGGACATCTCCTGTACCTGCAGAAGTTGGAGGAGAGGGGAATGAAGGGAACCCTGATGGTGCAGGGCTGGCTCAGCCCTTGGCACTGGAACAGGAGGCTGTATGGAAAGGACCCAGAGGAGAAGCAATGCCATCCATCAGGGAATGGGGATGCAGAGCTGTCCCAGGCAGAGACAGAGCTGTGCTCAGTGGGAACATGGCAGTACATGGCAGTGCTCAAGAGAGATGGGTAGGGAGAGATAAGTGCTTTGGGCTGTAGAAGGTGGATAGGAGCATCCACAGACAGAAGTGGGTGGATAGGGGCAGGTTCATGGATGAGTGATCCTTCACACTTTACAAGCACATGGAAAGCCCCTCCCAACAAGGCTTGCCCTCACATCACATCCCAGCAGACAGATGTGTCACCTTCCCTCCCTTCAGAGGCTGGAGGAGTTGCTGGGGATTTCTCTCCCACCACTCACCCACTTCATTATCTCATCACCCCCCAGCCCATCTAACACCCTCTTTCAGCTCTGATGGAAGGGTGCCAAAGGCCCCCATGGGACTCCAGACTCCAACTGGCACCAGACCAGAAGAACTATGAGAAGGATGAGAGAGTGAATCTGAGCTGCCCTGAAGGTTTCAAGCCATCCTTCACTGAAATCAAATGTCACAGTGAATTCCAGTACAATGATAATGGGACACCTGTGTACAAAGAATTTTGGTATGGAAGAAACTCCAGCGATGACTGGCTCCCCATTCAGTCCAGTGGGAAGTGTGTCGGTAAGGGAAGGATCAGGACCAGGGTAACACTTTGCGGGGGGGATCCTGAGAACATGTCTGAGGGGGAACAAAACGGAAAGGTCTGGGTTTTTCTTGGGCCACGCACTGTGAGGGTGGTGACTGTGGAAGCAGCTCCTGCTTCCAGGCCAGGAGGAAATATCTCCTCTTGTGCTTTCCCATGGCACCAAAGGATGACTGCAGCCACACACTCAGAGGGTTTGGGGGAAGCAGGATCCCTTTACTGCTCCCTGTGAGCTGTGATGTAGGCCAGCTGGGGACACACTCTCCTGGCTTCCCTCTGTTCTTCCCAAAATGTTCTGATGTTTGACTGAACAGGTGCAGCTGTGTCACTGGAGAAATTCACCCAATAGCTCACATCCAGTTTCCTAGTGCACCATAGCCCCAAACTCCTCCTGCTCCCCTTTGAG
>VXBN01009778.1:3244-15422 GCA_013397395.1 Sinosuthora webbiana | reverse complement strand
GGCGGGGGGGGTTTAGGGGTCCCTGTTTTAAGGGGGGGGGGGGGTGGTTTGGGGATCAAAATCCGGGAATAATCCCCAAATCCCACCTCGTTCCATGCTTTGGTGCAGCTGGGAAGGGCGTTTCCACGGGGAATGCCACCCAAAACCCCTGGGAATGGGGAACAGCCGGGATTATCCCGGTTTTCATGATTCCCAATTCCCATCCCAAGCCCCAGGGGTGGGTGGGGGTCCTGGGAATGCTCCATGGAGACCCCGGGAATGATCCCAGTGGGATGCAGGAGAGCACCAGGAAGGGGGGAGCTGAGGACTGGGAATCTCAGGACACGAGTGGGGGGAATTGGAAGAGGAATTTGGGAATTTGGGTGTGTCCAGGTGTGTCTGTGTGTGGCTCCCAGCGCGTGTCCTCACACGTGTGGGTTGGGAATATGGAGCTGGGAAGGGCTGCGTGTGCCAGGAACATCCCACGGGATGTGTGCCCATCCCATCCCACCCCATCCCATTATTCCATCCCATCCCATTATCCCATTGCATTCCCATCCCATTATCCCATCCCATTGTTGCATCCCATCCCATGCCCTTATCCCATTGCATTCCCATCCCAATCCCATCCCATCCCATTATCCCATCCCATTGTTGCATCCCATCCCATGCCCTTATCCCATTGCATTCCCATCCCAATCCCATCCCATCCCATTATCCCATCCCATCCCGTTATCCCATTGCATTCCCATCCCATTATCCCATCCCATCCCATTATCCCATCCCATCCCATCCCATTATCCCATTATCCCATCCCGTTATCCCATTGCATTCCCATCCCGTTATCCCATTGCATTCCCAGCCCATCCCATTGCACTCCCACCCCGTCCCGTTATCCCATCCCATTATCCCGTTATCCCATAATCCCATCCCTCCATCCCAGCGTGTTCCCATCATTCCCAGCACCCCGGCGCTGACCTGATCCCTCCCTTCCCTCCGCAGGCCCCAGGATCGCTCTTCCTGCAGAATTCCAAGGATTTCCTCGCCATGACTCTGGCCGGTACGGGACCCCAAATCCCTGGAATGCTCCTGGCATCCCGGTGGTGACAAACTGGGATCAACAGCCCGGGACAATCCTGAGTTCCTCCTGGGGAATCCTTGGATTACCCCGCTTGGAACATTGGGGGGCTGGCCACATTCCCGATCCCACCTCTTCCCTGGAATGTGGAAATCCCTCTATCCCTCTAATCTCGATCCCCCCTCTTCCCTGGGATGTGGAATTCCCCCGTCCCTCTGCTCCCAATCCCAAACTTTTCCTGGCACATGGAGCATCCACCACCCTCTGATCCCAATCCCATCCCTTCCCCAGCACCTGGAGCCGCCCCATTCCTTTTACCTCAATCCCAGCCCTTCCTTAGTATGGAGTGACCCCCCACATCCCTCTGATCCCAATCCCGAACTTTTCCTGGCACGTGGAGCCTCCCCCACCCCTCTAATCCCAGTCCTAAACCTTTCCTAGCATGGAAATATCCCCTCATCCCTCTGATCCCAGTTCCAAACCCTTCCCTGGCATGGAACAACCTCCTCATCCCTCTGATCCCAATCCCACTCTTTTCCTGGCACACAGAGCCCCACATCCCTCTGACCCCAATCCCACCACTTCCCCGGGAACATGGAATTTCCCCCACCCATCTGATCCCAAACCTTCCCTGGCACATGGAAGCCCCCCATCCCTGCGATCCCAATCCAACCCCTTCCCTGGAATGTGGTAGCCTCCCCCCATCTCTGTGATCCCAATCCCACCCCTTTCCTGGCACATGGAATTGTCTCCCAATCCTCCGATCCCCGTCCCCAAACCTTCCCTGGCACATGAAGTTCCCCCATCCCTTTTTCCCCCGATCCCACCCTTTCCCTGGCAGGGGGAAATCCCTTCATCCCCCTGATCCCAATCCCCCTCTTTCCCTGGCACCTGGAGCCTCCCCGTCCCTCTGACCCCGGTCCCAAACCTTTCCTGGTGTGTGGCAGCCCCCTCATCCCTCTGATCCCAATCCCGCCCCTTCCCTGGGACACGGAGCAGCTCTCCCATTCTTTTTACCCCAACCCCACCCATCCCGATCCCGCCCTGCCACTTCCCTGGCACTTAAAAGTCCCTCCATCCATTTTTCCCCCCATCCCAACCCCTTCCCTCTCACATGGAGCAATCCCCTCGTCCCTCTGATCCCAATCCCACTCTTTTCCCTGGCACATGGAGCCTTGCATTCCTCTGATCCCAACCCCAAACTTTTTCTGGCACATGGAGCCCCCACATCCCTCTGACCCCAATCCCATCCCTTCCCCAGCACCTGGAGCCCTCCCATCCCTCTGATCCCGATCCCAGCCCTTCCCTGGCACATGGAGCAGTTGCCCCATCCCTTTTTCCCCTATCCCACCCCTTTCCTGGCGTGGAGCAATCCCCTCATCCCTATGATCCCAATCCCAGCCCTTCTCTAGCACGGAACAATCCCTTTATTCCTCTGATCCCGATTCTACCTCTTCCCTGGCACATGAAGCCCCCACCCATCCCTCTGATCCCAACCCCAATCCACCCCTGGCACCTGGAGCCTCCCGATCCCTCTGATCCCAAACCTTTCCTGATATGTGGCAGCCCCCTCATCCCTCTCATCCTAATTCCACCCCTTCCCTGGCATGGAGCAATCCCCTCATCCCTCTGATCCCAATCCCACTCTTTCCCTGGCACACAGAGACCCTCATCCCTCTGACCCCAATCCCACCCCATTTCCTGGCACATGGAGCAGCTGCCCCATTCCTTTTTCCCCAATCCCACTCTTTCCCTGGCATGGAGCAATCCCCTCATCCCCCTGATCCCAATTCTCCCCCTTCCCTGGCACCTGCAGTCCCCACCCATCCCTTTAATTCCAATCCCACTTCTTCCATGGAACATGGAAGTCCCTCATCCCTGTGATCCCAAACCCACTCTTTCCCTGGCACCTGGAGCCTGCCCATCCCTCTGACCCCAATCCCAAACCTTTCCTGATACGTGGCAGCCACTCCCCCCGCTCTGATCCCAATCCCATTCTTTCCTTGGAACGTGCAGCCCCGCATTCCTCTGACCCCAATCCCAAACCTTTCCTGATACGTGGCAGCCAGTCCCCCTCTCTGATCCCAATCCCATTCTTTCCTTGGAACGTGCAGCCCCGCACTCCTCTGACCCCAATCCCAAACCTTTCTTGGCACGTGGAGCCCCCACCCAACCCTTTTATCCCAATCCCATCCCTTCCCTGGAATGTGGAAGTCTCCCCATCCCTCTGATCCCAATCCCACTCTTTCCCTGGCACATGGAGCCCCACGTTCCTCTGACCCCAATCCCATTTTTTTCCCTGGCACACAGAGCCCCGCATTCCTCTGACCCCTAATCCCAAATTTTTCCTGGCACGTGGAGCCTCCCCCACCCCTCTAATCCCAGTCCTAAACCTTTCCTAGCATGGAAATATCCCCTCATCCCTCTGATCCCAGTTCCAAACCCTTCCCTGGCATGGAACAACCTCCTCATCCCTCTGATCCCAATCCCACTCTTTTCCTGGCACACAGAGCCCCACATCCCTCTGACCCCAATCCCACCACTTCCCCGGGAACATGGAATTTCCCCCACCCATCTGATCCCAAACCTTCCCTGGCACATGGAAGCCCCCCATCCCTGCGATCCCAATCCAACCCCTTCCCTGGAATGTGGTAGCCTCCCCCCATCTCTGTGATCCCAATCCCACCCCTTTCCTGGCACATGGAATTGTCTCCCAATCCTCCGATCCCCGTCCCCAAACCTTCCCTGGCACATGAAGTTCCCCCATCCCTTTTTCCCCCGATCCCACCCTTTCCCTGGCAGGGGGAAATCCCTTCATCCCCCTGATCCCAATCCCCCTCTTTCCCTGGCACCTGGAGCCTCCCCGTCCCTCTGACCCCGGTCCCAAACCTTTCCTGGTGTGTGGCAGCCCCCTCATCCCTCTGATCCCAATCCCGCCCCTTCCCTGGGACACGGAGCAGCTCTCCCATTCTTTTTACCCCAACCCCACCCATCCCGATCCCGCCCTGCCACTTCCCTGGCACTTAAAAGTCCCTCCATCCATTTTTCCCCCCATCCCAACCCCTTCCCTCTCACATGGAGCAATCCCCTCGTCCCTCTGATCCCAATCCCACTCTTTTCCCTGGCACATGGAGCCTTGCATTCCTCTGATCCCAACCCCAAACTTTTTCTGGCACATGGAGCCCCCACATCCCTCTGACCCCAATCCCATCCCTTCCCCAGCACCTGGAGCCGCCCCATTCCTTTTACCTCAATCCCAGCCCTTCCTTAGTATGGAGTGACCCCCCACATCCCTCTGATCCCAATCCCGAACTTTTCCTGGCACGTGGAGCCTCCCCCACCCCTCTAATCCCAGTCCTAAACCTTTCCTAGCATGGAAATATCCCCTCATCCCTCTGATCCCAGTTCCAAACCCTTCCCTGGCATGGAACAACCTCCTCATCCCTCTGATCCCAATCCCACTCTTTTCCTGGCACACAGAGCCCCACATCCCTCTGACCCCAATCCCACCACTTCCCCGGGAACATGGAATTTCCCCCACCCATCTGATCCCAAACCTTCCCTGGCACATGGAAGCCCCCCATCCCTGCGATCCCAATCCAACCCCTTCCCTGGAATGTGGTAGCCTCCCCCCATCTCTGTGATCCCAATCCCACCCCTTTCCTGGCACATGGAATTGTCTCCCAATCCTCCGATCCCCGTCCCCAAACCTTCCCTGGCACATGAAGTTCCCCCATCCCTTTTTCCCCCGATCCCACCCTTTCCCTGGCAGGGGGAAATCCCTTCATCCCCCTGATCCCAATCCCCCTCTTTCCCTGGCACCTGGAGCCTCCCCGTCCCTCTGACCCCGGTCCCAAACCTTTCCTGGTGTGTGGCAGCCCCCTCATCCCTCTGATCCCAATCCCACTCTTTTCCCTGGCACATGGAGCCCCCACATCCCTCTGACCCCAATCCCATCCCTTCCCCAGCACCTGGAGCCCTCCCATCCCTCTGATCCCAATCCCACTCTTTTCCCTGGCACATGGAGCCTTGCATTCCTCTGATCCCAACCCCAAACTTTTTCTGGCACATGGAGCCCCCACATCCCTCTGACCCCAATCCCATCCCTTCCCCAGCACCTGGAGCCCTCCCATCCCTCTGATCCCGATCCCAACCCTTCCCTGGCACATGGAGCAGTTGCCCCATCCCTTTTTCCCCTATCCCACCCCTTTCCTGGCGTGGAGCAATCCCCTCATCCCTATGATCCCAATCCCAGCCCTTCTCTAGCACGGAACAATCCCTTTATTCCTCTGATCCCGATTCTACCTCTTCCCTGGCACATGAAGCCCCCACCCATCCCTCTGATCCCAACCCCAATCCACCCCTGGCACCTGGAGCCTCCCGATCCCTCTGATCCCAAACCTTTCCTGATATGTGGCAGCCCCCTCATCCCTCTCATCCTAATCCCACCCCTTCCCTGGCATGGAGCAATCCCCTCATCCCTCTGACCCCAATCCCACCCCATTTCCTGGCACATGGAGCAGCTGCCCCATTCCTTTTTCCCCAATCCCACTCTTTCCCTGGCATGGAGCAATCCCCTCATCCCTCTGATCCCAATTCTCCCCCTTCCCTGGCACCTGCAGTCCCCACCCATCCCTTTAATTCCAATCCCACTTCTTCCATGGAACATGGAAGTCCCTCATCCCTGTGATCCCAAACCCACTCTTTCCCTGGCACCTGGAGCCTGCCCATCCCTCTGACCCCAATCCCAAACCTTTCCTGATACGTGGCAGCCAGTCCCCCTCTCTGATCCCAATCCCATTCTTTCCTTGGAACGTGCAGCCCCGCATTCCTCTGACCCCAATCCCAAACCTTTCCTGATACGTGGCAGCCACTCCCTGCCCTCTGATCCCAATCCCATTCTTTCCTTGGAACGTGCAGCCCCGCATTCCTCTGACCCCAAGCCCAAACCTTTCCTGGCACATGGAGCCCCCGCCCAACCCTTTTATCCCAATCCCATCCCATCCCTTCCCTGGAATGTGGAAGTCTCCCCATCCCTCTGATCCCAATCCCACTCTTTCCCTGGCACATGGAGCCCCACGTTCCTCTGACCCCAATCCCATTTTTTTCCCTGGCACACAGAGCCCCGCATTCCTCTGACCCCTAATCCCAAATTTTTCCTGGCACGTGGAGCCTCCCCTACCCCTCTAATCCCAATCCCAAACCTTTCCTGGCACAGAGCAATCCCCTCATCTCTCTGATCCCAATCCCACCCTTCTCCTGGCACATGGAAGTCCCCCAGCCCCTCTGATCCCAATCCCGCGCTTTCCCTGGCACATGGAAGTCCCCCATCCCTGTGATCCCAATCCAACCCCTTCCCTGGAATGTGGAATTCCCTCCATCCCTTTTTCCTTCCATCCCAACCCTTTTCCCTGGCCCGGGTCATCGCTCTGATCCCAATCCCAACGTTTCTTCCCAGCCTACAAGGAGAAGATGAAGGAGCTGCCCCTCGTCTCCCTCTTCTGCTCCTGCTTCCTGTCGGATCCCCTCAACAAGCCGACCTATGCCTACGAAGGTGCGACCCCATTCCCAATCCCGGGAATTCCGGGATCTCTGGGAATTCTGGGGCTTCAACCCTTCCCCTTGGCATAGCACCCTTGAACTGAGCACGGTCGCTCTGGAATTTTCTGGGAATTCAGCAGGAGGCCGGGTTGGGATCTGGAGGGGCTTGGGCAGACCCAGCCCCCTCGGATCTCCCAAATATTCCCAACTTCAGCCCCATGGATGGGTTGGGATCCAGAGGAGCTCTGGGAACCCTTCATTCCCTCATCCCGGAGCGTGGGCTCCGTATTTTTCAGCCCGATCCATGTCCGGAGGCCATGGAAAAGGATGCCCAGCCCGACGGGAATCTACACTGGAAAAGGGATTCTGTTCCCATTCCCAATTCCCAAAGCAGGGAGAGATGGAGAGACAGGGATGTTCCCAACCCTCAGCTCTCCCAGATATTCCCAGCTTGGCCCCATGGCTGGGTTGGGATCCAGGGAGGCTCCAGGAGCCCTTTATCCCTTCATCCCATATCCGTATTTTTCAGTGCCGGGTAATTCATCCCGATCCATGTCCAGAGGCCATGGAAAGACCTTGGGGAGCTCCTCCGGGTTATCCAGGGGGGATCTACACTGGGAAAGGGATCACGGTCCCATTCCCAATTCCCAGAGGAGGGAGAGATGGAGACACAAGGACATTCGCAGCCCTCAGCTCTCCCAAATATCCCCAGCTCACGCGAATCCCGGAATTTCTACCCCACCACACCCCCGAACCCCCAGGGGATCCATTTGGCCTGAGCGCGTACGAAACTCCCGGACACCGGGAAAGGCGGAATTCCCACGGCGGAAGGCCTGAGCGGGGAATTCCCGGCGCTCATCCCGCGCCCCTTTTTTCCCCACCCACGCACCCAGACACGGTGGACCTGACGTGGTGCGTGATCTCCGACATGGAGGTGATCGAGCTCAACAAGCGCACCTCGGGCCAGTCCTTCGAGGTCATCCTGAAGCCGCCGTCCTTCGACGGGATCCCGGAATTCAACGCCTCCCTGCCCCGCCGCCGCGACCCTTCCCTGGAGGAGATCCAGAAGAAGCTGGAGGCGGCGGAGGAGAGGAGAAAGGTAAGGGGGTGTGACGCCCGGTGAATTCCCAATCCCTGGTTTTTTTTATTTGGGGGTCGGGATAAGAGGCGGGTTTATCCCGGGAATGTTCCCCCCCCAGTACCAGGAGGCGGAGCTGCTGAAGCACCTGGCGGAAAAGCGGGAGCACGAGCGGGAGGTGATCCAGAAGGCCATCGAGGAGAACAACAACTTCATCAAGACGGCCAAGGAGAAGCTGGCGCAGAAGATGGAGTCCAACAAGGAGAACCGCGAGGCCCACCTGGCCGCCATGCTGGAGCGCCTCCAGGAGAAGGTGGGCTGGCCCGGGAAAAGGGATCGGGATGGGTCGGGACCGTTTTCGGGATGCTGGGGGTGGCGCCACCGAAGAGGGAGGGTCCTGCTCCCCTTCCCATCTTCCCGCCGGGATATGGGGTTCCTGCCTGGGTGGATCCGTAGGTTTGGGAGAGGTCGGAGAGTTGGGATCCATGGGCGAGCAAAGCCCTACCTATTCCCGTGTCCCAGCACGCAGAATCCCAGGAATCATAGGATCCCGGGATGGTTGGGTTGGAAGGGACCTTTAGGATCATCCGGTTCCGCCCCCGGAACCTTCTACTATCCCAGATTTCTCCAAGCCCTGTCCAACTTTCCCTTGGACTACCCCAGATTTCTCCAAGCCCTGTCCAACTTTCCCTTGGACTATCCCAGGCTGCTCCAAGCCCTGTCCAACCTTTCCTCGGACACTTCCAGAGATCCAGGGGCAGCCACGGCTTCCCTGGGAATTCCATCCCTGCCTTTGTACTTTCCCCACCTCCGGGCTGGCGGATCTTCTCCCCCTGCTCCCCTTCCCATGGATCCGGCAGCTCCGCCGGGAGCCGTTCCCGCCCTTCCAGCCCTCTTCTCTCTCCCGAATCAGGTCTGTTCCCAACCTCCGCACGGAAAATCCCACCACCCTCACCACCTCCAGCTCCCTCCAAAACATCCGGAGCCCGCCCAGTGCCCTTCTCCGAGCGCCTCCGTTGGGGCAGAGGCGGAGAGCGCCAGATAATGCCGGAAAAAAATCCCAGCTAATCCCAGCTCCATGGGGCTTCCCGGGACGGTTGACGTCTCCCTCCGTAGCCAGAGGGCGAGGACAAAGTGTCCCCAAGTGCCACCGAGCAGCCCTTAAGTGACCCCAGGGGAGGAGAGGACGCTGCTGACCCCATCCGTGCCTTCGACCCCCCTCCGGAGCCGTGGGGATCCCGGAATCCTGGAATGCGGCTAACGCGTGTTCCCCCCCCTCCATCTCCTTCTCCCCTTCCTCCTCCTCCTCTTCCTCCTTCCCCCCCTCCTGCTTCCCGATCCCGCAGGACAAACACGCGGAAGAAGTGAGGAAAAACAAGGAGCTCAAGGAAGAAGCCTCCAGGTAAAGGAGGCGCTGCCGGGACTGACAGCTCCGGGGGAGGTTTGCCGGAGGCTTCCGCAGCTCCAGGTCGGAATGGTGTGGGGAAAATGGTGGACGTTCCTCTGCTTTCTTTGTTCGTGGATGTGACGAGTCGAAGGGGGGGTGAAGCCATCGGAGTCGTCGTCGTCGTCGTCGTCGTTCCGGGGGAGGGTGGGGAGGGAAGGGATGAGGGCGGGATTTGGGAATGCCCACCCACGGGTGGGTCCCGCCCCGTCAGCCAGGTCCGGAGGGGACAGCCGAGGTGACCCCCCGGTGTGGGGAGAAATCCCGGGAATGATACGGAGCGGGTGGGGAGGGGGAACTGTGGGGAATGTGCGTCGTGTGTGACTTTCGTTTGGTGCTGGGCAGGCGGGGCGGGCGGGAATCCCTCCGGAGTCTTCTCCGTCCAATCCCATCCCATCCGTGGGCTGCGGCATCTCTTTTGGTGTCCCTCCCTCCCTTGCTCCCGCCTGGATTTGGGATCTCTTCCCAGATCCGGCGTGGTTTTTTTTGCCCTTCCAACACCGTTTTGGGAAGGGGGAGAAGAGATCCCCCCGTTAGAGGTGGTCAGGGAGTGGAATTCCCTTGCTCCAAAGGTTTTTTTTCCCCGGCTGTTGGAGGCGCCCTTGGATCCTTCCCAAGGGTGACATTGGAAAGCCCCATGAATTCCCAAAGAAGCTTTTTTTGTAAGAACCTCCCCAAAAAATGATCCCGGTGGGAATTCTTGGATGCAATTTCCCCTTTCCAGCTGGAAAACCATCGGCTCCCAGAGACGGAGCAGCAGGAGAAACCAGGGCGGGGCTGTGGAGACCACGATGGGAGGGAATGAGGGAAAATACGGGAAAAACCAGGAAAATTCGGGAAAAATGTGGAGAGCTGGAGGTGGGATGGAGCCCTGTGGAGAGCAGGGAAAAATATCCATGTGAACCCCTTGGAGACACCAGGGAGGGTGGAAAACCCCCCCCAGTATTCCAGGAGACTTTTTTTGGGAGTTGCCGTGCCATTCCTGGGGGATCTTTGCCTCCAGGAAAGGCGGGAAAAGGAAGATCGGACTTTCCAGGGCGGGGGGTGGGAATTCCCTCCATTCCCAGTTTCCAGCTGGAAGCGTTTCCCAGTGCTGTGCCCCCCACCCCCCCCCACCCCCAAAATTCCAACCCGGAATGTGAACGAAGGGTTTGGTCTCCGCTATGTCTGGATAAGACTTTCCAAGCTCCGATCCGGGTCCGGAGGGAAAATCACGGCCCTTTCCCGGTGCCGGGAGATGCCCACCCTGATCCCGGAGCCCCGGGAGAATCCTGGGAATGGGGAAAAATGGGACTGGGGACGGATTGTGGCACGAGCTGTCCTTTTTTTTTGTACACAACGGTTGTAAATAAAACTGCCTTGGCCTTTCCTTTGGTTTCCATGATCCCTGCGGTGCTTCCCGTGTGGTTTTTTTTTTTTTCGGGGATCGGGGCACCCCGGAGTCGGGAAAAGGAGGGAGGGAGGGAATTAGGGTGGGAGGCTGGGCTGTTTTCCCCCTTTCCCCAAAAAGCTGGTGGGATTGGAAGATCTGGGCGCTCCAAACTCATTCCATGAAGTTTTCCCATCCCAGAGCCGGAGCGGGGAGTTGGAGCCCAACCCCATCCGTGTTCTGGGAAAGGAGGAAAATGGGATGGAGCTGGATGAGGCCGGATGATCCATCAGCGTATCCATGGAATAGCCAATGGCAACGCAGCCATTCCTCGGGCCCAGGAGGAGATCCCGGGAATTCCTGCTCCAGCTCCGAGGAGGAAGCAACGCGAGGATTCTTTTCCCGTCTTTTTCGCCACTGGAAAATGGCGTCAAAATTTAGGAATAGCGGCATTCCAGAGGGTCCAAAGTGTCCGTTGGTCCTGATCCAGTCAGGATAAGGAGATCCTGATCCCGGGAATCTCTGAGGATCAGTGATCCCACGGGTGTGGGATCGGACAAATCCAGGGAAAGGTGTTTGGGCTTCCCTATGGATTCAACTGGGAATCCTGTCGTGTCCGGGTGGGACAGGAAGGGGCTGTGTCCAAAGGGATCCAGGAAAAGAGGACATGGATCCATCCACACTTCCTGGAAAACCTGGGATGGTGGGAGGTGTCCCTGCCCATGGAATGGGATGAGCTTTGAGGTGCCTCCCCACCCCAAACATTCCAGGATTCCAGGATCATCCCGCTCCACGGCCTGAGGAGTCCTGAGGAACGAGGATTTGGGGAATGATTTTTCTCCCATGCCTTCCCCTATCCCAGGATGCTCCAGCCTTTCCTTGGACACTCCCAGGGATCCAGGGATTCTCTGGGAATTCCAGCCCAGCTGGGAATTCCTTCCCAAGATCCCACCCCAAACTCCCCTCTCCCCGTGGGAATTCTATTCCCTGGCTCCTGGCTCTCCAGCCCTTTCCCAAATCCCAGCTCTCCTTTCCCTTGGGAAGCGACTCCCAGGATTCCCTGGATCCTTCTGGAATGCAAGACTTGGATAAAAGGGAGGAATTTGCACCTGGGATGAGAGCTGTGGGAAAGAAAGGATGGAAGGATTCATTCCGGAGCAGCTGGAATGTCAGATTCCCAAGGTTTGGGAATTGCTGGGTTTAATAATGTGGTAAATCGGATGGTGGATTAATAACAGTAATGGGGACGTTAATTAATTGACGATTAGTGAATAATTAATGATTAATTAATAATAGGTAATTAATTAATTAATGTTGCTTATTAAGTGATTGATCAATCCCTTAGCAGGGTATTGATTATCCAAGAAGAATCACGGAATTTTGGCCAGCAATCCAACGGGAATGTTAGATCCAGGATGCGTCCGGGAGAGTCCTGGGAACACCTCGCACCCTTGGAAAACTTCCACGGAAAACCGAAAGCCAAAAAAACGTTGGTTTATCCTCTTGGAATTATTTATTTGTGGGATGCTTGGAAGGCAACTTGTCCATGGATTTATCCATAAAAAAACCCCGACATTCCAGGGAAAACAGAGTCTGGAATATCTGACAGAATCCACCAGGAGAGCACCAAGCGGGAAGGGAGTGGTTGGAAGGGATAAATCCAACTTTCCCTCCTCAGGAAACACGGAA
>VXBN01009777.1:2507-13288 GCA_013397395.1 Sinosuthora webbiana | reverse complement strand
GCCCAGGCCGGCTGGGCCCCCTCTGCTTCCCCCTGTTAGGCGGGGGAGTGGCCCGAGGCCTGGCCAGGCTCCATTGGCTCCCGTTGGGGGAGGGGAGGTGAATACAGTTTTATAAGTTTAGTAAATTAGCATAATTGACAAAAAGCACCAATTAGATACATAAGAGGTGATGCAATTTCCCCTCAGTTCAAGCCCCTCCTAAATCCTCTCCCCTCAGATGGAAACTGAACTTTATTGATGAAAATGTGTTTCGAAGAGCTGTTTTTCTGCCTTGATTCCCAGAAAGAACCAAGATAGGATAGGGGCTTTGGAATATGTTTTGTCTTTCTGCCTATCAGGACAGGGAAAAGTAGTGCTTAAACTACCTACGAATGCAATAATGGGCTACAGAGCTCCAAATATGTGCAAAGAATACAAAGAATATATAAAATAAAAAAGGCAAAAATTATTAGGCATCAATACACCCACTCATTGCCATGCTCTTTTGCCCAGGTAGTAACTAAACTATGATTGAAATTAGTTTTGTTATCTGACTCAGTTTGCTCTGGGGTGCCATGTCACTTCAAGACTTGTTTTTCCAGGCCTGGGATTGTGTTCCAGACAGTAGCATGAGGCACCAGGTGCGTGTCCAGCCATCCTGTGGTGGCTTGCCTTGGCGGGTTTTCAGCAGTGAGACATAATCAACCTGCCAGGCCTCTCCATACCTATGTGTATTTTATTGCCCACCATACCACAGAGGCTTTACTCTCTTAGCCTGCTTAATGGCAGCACATCTCACACTCGTGCATAACCTGGGAGATAGTATCCATGGTTAAATCCACCCCTCGGTCTCGTGCCCACTTGTAGGTGGTATCTCTGCCCTGATGACCTGAGGCATCATGGACCCATCGAGCTAGGAACAACTCTACTTTGTGCTACCAGTCTAGATCTACCTGTGACACTTTGACTTGGGCAGCCCAGTCTGCCTGTTTGATGTTATGATTTTCCTCATTGTCTCAACTCTTAGACATGTGTGCATCTACATGGCGGACTCTCACAATCAGCTTCTCTACTCGTGCAGTGATGTCTTGCCACATTTCAGAAGCCTAGATGGGTTTCTCTTTACGTTGCCAATTGGCCTTCTTCCATCTGTCTAGCCATCCCCACAGAGCATTGGCTACCATCTACAAGTCAGTGTAGAGGTAGAGCTTTGGCCACTTCTCTCTTTTAGCAATGTCCAGGGCCAGTTGAACAGCTTTGAGTTCACCGAGTTGGCTTGATCCACCTTCTCTTTCAGTAGCTTCTGCAACCTGTCGTGTGGGGCTCCATACGGCTGCTTTCCACTTTCATTTCATCCCTACTATGCGACAGGAACCATCAGTGAAAAGAGCGTAACATGTTTCTTCTGGCAGTTGATTGTACAGTGGAGCTTCCTCAGCACACGTCACCTATTCCTGCTCCTTTTCATCTATCACACCAAAGTTCTCACCTTCAGACCAATTAGTGATTATTTCCAAGATCCCAGGACAATTCAGGTTTCCAATACGGGCGCGCTGTGTAATCAAGGCAATCCACTTACTCCATGTAGCATCAGTGGCATGATGTGTGCAGGGAACTTTTCCTTTGAACATCCACCCCAGCACCAGTAGTCAGAGTGCCAGGAAATCTTGTGCTTCTGTGCCATTCACCTCTGAGGCAGCTTGAACTCCTTCATAAGCTGCTAGGATCTCCTTCTCTGTTGGGGTGTAGTTGACTTCAGACTCTCTGTAGCCTTGGCTCCAGAATCCAAATGGTCAGTCTTGAATCTTACTAGGCACCTTCTCCCAGAGGCTCCAGGACAGACCATTGTTCTTGGCTGCAGAGTAAAGCACATTCTTCACATCTGGTCCTGTCCTGACTGGGCCAAGAGCTACTCCATGAGCGATCCTGCTTGATCTGGGCGAAGCCTTGTTGATGTTCTGGGCCCCAGTGGAAATTGTTCTTCTTGTGGGTAACCAGGTAAAGAGGGCTCACAATCTGGCTGTACTCGGGAATGTGCATCCTCCAAAAACCCATGGCGCCTAGGAAAGCTTGCATTTCTTTCTTGCTGGTGGGTGGAGACATTGCTGTGACTTTGTTGATGACTTCAGTGGGTATCTGATGCCTTGTCTTGGCACTTCACTCCCAGGAACTGGATCTCTCAGGCAGATCCCTCAATTTTACTCTTTTTGATGGTGAAGCTGTCTTCAAGGAGAATCTGGATGATTTTCACTCCTTTCTCAAAGACTTCTGCTGCAGTCTTCTCCCACACGACAATGTCATCAATGTATTGCAGATGCTCCGGAGCCTCACCCTTCTCTAGTGCTGCCTGGATCAGTCCGTGACAGATGGTGGGACTGTGTTTCCACCCCTGGGGCAATTGGTTCCATGTGTACTGCACACTCCTCCAGATGAAAGCAAACTGGCCTACACTCTGATGCTAAAGGGATGGAGAAGAATGCATTACGAATGTCAGTAGTGGCATACCACTTCACTGCCTTGGACTCTAGTTCATACTGAAGCTCTAGCATGTCTGGCACAGCAGGACTTAGTGGTGGAGTAACTTCATTCAAGCCACGATAGTCCACTGTCGATCTCCATTCTTCTTCAGACTTGCGCACTGGCCTGATGGTGCTGTTAAAGGGTGAGTGGGTCTTGCTAAACACTTGGCTCTCCAGCTCAGAGATCATCTTGTGAATGTGGATCATGGCATCTTGATTTGTTTGGTACTGCCAGTAATACACTGTTGTATTGGTTTAGCACAGATGGAGATTATTCCGTTATTAGGAGGCTTTGGAGGAAATTTTTACCAGGGACGAGATAAAGATATCAGAAGAGGCCCTTTCCCCAGGAGCTTATTCCCAGGCGTTTATTCTTGAAATTCCAGGGGAAAAAGAGAGAGAACAAGCAAATGCGAGGCATTTTATAGCCCTCCGCTCAGGGAAAAGATAGTTGGACCATAGCCAATAGGGTCAGAGGAGGAAGGAAGGGTCATTCTATGTGGTAAGGAAACTCCAGGGGGTCAGAAGGAAGAAACCATTCCCCTAGAGAATTACAACACAGATGGTAAAAACTAATTAGTGATTAACTCTTAAAATTGATGGCCAAATTGGCCAATTAAATACAGATATACACTTCTGGGTTAAACACCTTTAAATTAGAAGAATCGAAGAATCTTAAGAAGTGGGTTTTGTTTTTTTGTTGTTGTTGTTTTTTTTTTTTTTTTNTTTTTTTTTTTTTTTGCATTGAAACAGGTAACAGGACTGGTTCTAGTCTGCTGTGTGGCCTCCAGGGCCTGGTGGCCCGGGCTGGGCCCACTGCTCCTTTTGCTAAAGAGAGAGTCGGCCTGAGACTGGTTGTGCTTCTGGGCTTACTCTTTATCGGCTCCCAGTGGGGGAGACAAAGAAGCTGCAGCTCGGCAGTGCTGGCTGTGCGCCCTAGGCCGCAGCAGCTGGCAGAGAGGGGCTGGCCCTGGCTGAGTCGTTCTCTTTGCCAGGCCGTGCCCTGGCCCTGGCTGCTGGCATCGCTAGTCTGAAGAGAAATAAAATCTTTTTTTCCTTGAGCTTTAGGGAGCAGCTTTAAGTGAGCTCATGCTATAAAACCAAAAAAGAAAAAGTTTACTAACTTTTTTCATCAACATGGCTTTAAATTTCTTCAGCTGTGCAGCTAAAACTTCAGTCCGGCAAAAATCACACAACTACTGCAAACTTGAGCAAATTAACTCTTTCTTAACAAATTAAAGCTTTGAAAGCTTAATTTTTCATTAAGAGAAAAAAAAAAAAAAAACAAAACCAAAAAACGAAGTAATGGTTAAACAAACAAAACATAAAATAAACAGTTAGTCAAAAAAAGTAAAAAGTTTTAAGTAAAAAAAAAGATGGAAGAGTAACTTCATTTAGCTAAACTTTTCTAGTAAACTGTAAAAGATAAACTATTTCTTGTAATATATAAATGCTGTTTGAAAAAATGCATAGCTCTAGGTAAAAGTTATGAATTAAAACTCTTTGTTTTAAAAAATATCATCCAAATTCTCCTAAAAGCCAGTTTTGCTATCAAAAAGAACAAAATTTAAAAACCTGCTCAAAAAATCCAGTTCCTGAAAGTAAAATAAAAAAATAGACAGTGTCAAATTCCCCCCAATGTCATCAACAAAATCACAGCAATGTCTCCACCAACCAACAAAAAAACCCCACAAGCTTTCCTAAGTGCCATAAGCTTTTGAAAAATACATATTCCTAAATACAGCCAAATTGTAAGCCCTTTCTACCTAGTCACCCGCAAAAAAACAATTTACAGTAGAGCCCTTAAGAACATTCCACCTTTACCCAAATCAAACAGAAAATTGCTCATGCAGTAGCCCTTAACCCAGTCAAAACAAAACCAAATGTAAAAAACATGCTCTACTCTGCAACCAAAAACCATAGTCTGTCCTGAAGCCTTTAACAAAAAGTGCCTCATAAAATTCAAAACCAACCACTAAAATTCTAAAGTCAAAACTACAAAAAGTCTAAAGCCAACTGCACTCCAACAAAAAAAAAAAAAAAAAAAAAAAAATTAGCAGCCTAAAAAAAAAAAAAGNAATAAGCACTAAAACACAACTCTTTTTAGCACCCCAACTACCAGTACTAAAGTAAATGTTCAAAACAGAAGTTCCCTCTATCCACCATGCCACCAGTGCCACATAAAGTAAGTGAATTGCTCTTATCACACAGCATGCCTGTATTAAAAAACTAAATCACCCTAAAATTTTAAAAATAATTACAAATTAGCCTAAAAGTAAAAACTTTAGTCTAACTGATAACAAAACCAAAAACAGGTAACGCGTGCTGAAAAAGCTCCACCGTATAATGAACTACCAACAAAAAAGCCATGTTATGCTCTTTTTACAAATAATTCTTATTGCATTGTAAAAATAAAACAAAAATAAAAAGCAGCCGTATAGAGCCCAACATGACAAGTCGCACAAGCTACTGAAAAAAAGTAAATCAAGACAACTCGCTAAACTCAAAACCATTCAATTAACCCTAAACATTGCTAAAAAAAAGTAACCAAAGCTCTACCTTTATACTAATTCATGAATAGTAGCCAATGCTCTATAGAAATAATTTAAAAAGTAAAAAAAGCTAATTAACAACATAGAAAACTCAATCTAAGCTGCTGAAAAATAAAAAAACATTGTTACCAAAAAAAAACCTACCTGTAAAAGTCCACCCACCATGTAAATGCCCATGTCCCCAGGAGTAAAGCTAATAAAAACCACTAAAACAATAAGCAAGTAAATCAAGCTGCAAAAATAAAAATGTCAAAAATAAACTTTGATTAGCAACACAAAAAAAAAATTGTTCCTAACTCAATAAACTCATAATGCCTCAATTCATCAGAGTAAAATTACCACCTATAAGTAAACACAAAACCAAAAACTAAATCTAATCATAAACAGTATTTCTCAAGTTATCCATGACTCTAAGACATGTACTGCAATCAAACAAGCCAGAGGTAAAACCCCTATAGTATAGTAAGCAGTTGTCCAAATATAAGTACAAAAAAACCTGACCAATTAATTATATTACACTACCCCAAATACACCAAAGTAAACACTATGTACTCACAATAGTAAAAACCACCACAAAATAACTAAAAACCTACCCTGTGCCTCACACTACAGCCTGTAACACAATTCTAAGCCTTAAAAAGCAAATTCTTTAAAAGCATAGTACCCCTAAAAAAATTAAGTCAAACAATGAAACTTATTTCAAAAATAGCCTTTTCAACACCTAAGCTAAAAAACATAACATTAAATAAGTGTACCATATACCCTACCATGCACCAGCTGCCAAAAAAGTAAAAAAATACAATAGACTATTAAAAACCACCTTAAAAACACAGAGTAAAAAATCTTTCAAAAATTGAAAGCAGCTTTTAACAAAAACCACCTTGCTAATTAATACCCAAAATTCCACCAACAAAGCCAGCCCTGCCCAGTCTAAGCTCTTTCATACAGTAAATAAAATAAAGTCCCAATAGTACATATAAAAAATTTGTTTAAAAAACCAATTTAAATCAATTCTGCCTCAAGTACAGACAAACCCATCCGTAAAATTGTCTTTGCTCAAAAACCAAGTTACACATAAATAATGCAAAAAAATAAAACAACACGATGTGTACCTCAAAAAAAAATCTGATTGTTAAATAAAAACCATGTGTAAATATCACTGTTTGCTAAATAACACTATCATTGTCTATATATAGCTGTATACTGTATATGTATATACATGCATATGTGTTTGTAAAGTTAAAATTTATTTAGTTTTAGTAATAAGTTAACAACATAAAGATAAAAAGTAAAATATCCTAAAGTAACTTTATAATGCTTGTATCCCAAATCATCTCTTCTGTTTGTACTGTATATTAAGTTCTGTACCTTCAAAACTAGTTCTAAAAGCAAAGCAAAAAAAGAAAAAGTGAGCAGTTTATTTTAAAAAACGGCGTTCACTCCTCTGCATTCTTTCTCAGAACAGTAATGTTCAACTAAAGCACAAACAGCAGCAAAACAAATTTTTTTTTTTCTTTTAATTAAACTAACTAGAAGCAAAAAAGCTCCCTAAACGGTTTTTTCCTTTTTTTCTTAAAATTGTTTAAACCTGTCCTAAACTAAAAAACCCAAAAAACCAGCAAAATCTCGTGCCTGCAACCCACCGGAGCCCCCAAACAGCCCTACCAGCAGCGAAAAAACTAAAACTAATAAAAAACTAAAAAAACTAAGCTAGCCCACAGCAAAAACTTCTCTCAATTTTGCCATCTCTCTTCAGAACAAGTTTTGTTTTTTTATGTTTTTCATTTCTATGCTTGTAAACACTTTATTTGTTATATAAATAATTTTTCCACTTTTCTCCAAAAAAGTTCTTTCCCAAACCAGTTAAAAAAAAAAAAATAAAAAAATTTAAGTTTACTCACCAAAAAAACCCTATTCAAAAATTTTCTCCCAAATTTACTTTAAACCAAAACAACTGTCAAGGTGGCAATTGGTACTTGCTGTTCCTCTACCTTCAAGAGTCCTACCACAGAAGAATGTTCTGCCAGTCCAGGCAAGGTGTTCAGTTGCTTCATTCCTTCTGTGTCCACAGCAGCAATTCCAAAAGCCCACTGATGTTTCTTTGGGTCTTTGAAGTATCTGTTCCTGAGGTAGTCAATGCCCAGGATACATGGAGCATCTGGGCCAGTTACAATGGGATGTTTCTGCCAGTCCTTCCCTATACAGGTCAAGCTCACTTCAGCTTTTAACACCGTTAGCTCCTGAGAACCCCCTGTTCCCCCAGAAATGGAGACTGTTTCTGACCCCACATGTCCTGATGGCATTAATGTGCATTGTGCGCCAGTGTCAAACAAAACTTTGTGTTCTTGTGGTTCTGATGTGCCAGGGCATTGGATCCACACAGTCCAGTAGACACAGTCGTCCTGTGCCTCTGCCTGGCTAGAGGCAGGGCCCCTCTATCTCTGGTCTTGTGAATACATATGGGAGGTACTTTCCAGTGGGTCGGATCCTTGTCCACAGGAACCTGGCACTGCACTCACTCTCACTGACTTCCCTTTTTCTTTCTCCTTCATTTCTTGTACTTGGGCTGCCAGGACATGGGTAGGTTTCCTGTCCCACTGTCTCATGTCTTCTCCATGGTCAAGTAGGAAGTACCACAAGTCGGTTCGTGGGGTGTATACTCTCTTGCTAGAGTATGTCTGGATCTGACTTTGGGGGCTCTGGTTAACACTGGTGCCACATGGAAACTGTTCTCCCTAATCTCCTCTGAGTTTTTTCTGTTCATCCTTGAGACTCTCAACCAATGCCTCTACAGCAGAGATATGGGTCTACATCGGGCCACGAACCATTCTGTCATACGTCCTGAGTTTGCTTGCTATAGAGCCCACTGTCTCTCGATTGACCTGGAAATTCATCTTCACCATGAAACTGGAGTATTCAGATGGCCTCTGCTGTCCAAGGCTCCACCACATTTGCGATGTGCACGTGATCTTTTTGGGCTTGCTATTGGGTTGCCCATCCCTTTTGAAAAGTACCTCCAGCAATGCCATTTCTCTCAGGTGTAGAATCCCTTCCTCTATGGTCTTTCAGGACTTATGATGGTGGTCCTGCAGTCTATCTGTAAACGAACATTTCTCTTAAACTTGTTAGAAGCCTCTCCCAGAGAGAAAGGCGTCCTGACTCCCTCATGAATGCCTGCTTAATACCTGCATCCTGGGCCAAAGATCCCAAAAACCTTGCTTCAGTACCATCAAGTTGCACGCCTTCACCCATAAGGTCTCAAACTTGGATCAACCAGGCCAAAATGTCCTTGTCCACATATTGTGTAATGAATGTCTTTCCACAGGCTGTGGAGATTGTCAAACGACAGGGACTCAGTAATTATCTCGGACTCTGGTTCCTCTGTTTGTTGTGAGGGCCCTGGTACCTCATTGTCATAAATCTGACATACCAATTTGGCTTTATATTTCCTCCTTTGCACAGGGATGACTGCTGCTGCCCGTGGCTGCCCTTCTGGTTTGGCTGGAGCCTGAACAGTTGTAACGTCTGTTGGTTGTAATGCTGCGCTATCCACCTTTCCCTCTGACTTCAGCTGGTACTGTTAGGAAGTGTCCCTAGCCCCTGTGGAAGGTTTCTGGGCAGCATCCCTAGTCTGGGGCAGACCTTGGGGTGATAAACCTGAGTTGGTGGTGAAATCAGTAGCCCATCTGAGGTGCATGTATACTAATGCATGGGTAACAAGAGGAGCTGGAAGCCATGGTACAAGAGCAAAGCTGTGATGTAGTCGCCATCACGGAAACATGGTGGGACAACACACAGCTGGAGAACTGCACTCAATAGCTACAAGCTCTTCAGAAGAGACAGGGAAGGGAGAAGAGGTGGAGGGGTGACCCTTTATATTAGGGAGGCTTTTGATGCCATGGGTATTGAAACTAATGGCTATGAGGTTGAATGCCTATGGAGAATTAAGGGGAAGGCCAACAAGGCTGACATCCTACTGGGAGTCTGTTATTATCCACCCAACCAGGAGGAAGAGGTGGACAACTTATAAGCAGCTAGAGAATGTTTCAGGATCACCAGCCCTTGTTCTTGTAGGTGATTTTAACCTACCAGACATCTGCTGGGAACTTAATACAGCAGGAAAGTGGCAGTCCACGAAATTTTTAGAGTGCATGGAACACAACATTTTGTCACAGCTGGTAGGTGAGCCCACCAGGGGAGGTGTCTTGGTTTGGATAGACAGGTGTCTGCCAGGGAGGGTTGGAGTCTCCCTTGAAATGTAAGNNNNTCTGCCAGGGAGGGTTGGAGTCTCCCTTGAAATGTAAGCCCCTCCCCCTTTTCCAAATTATTATAAATTTGCAATTAAAAGGCTGTCAGGCAAAGATTTTGGGAATAGGTATAGCAGTTCTTTACTAGGGATATAAAAATACAGATGTTGTAGTACAGAAGAATAAGCAAGCAAACAAACAAACAAGAAATCCTAGAAAACCCTGACAGAGTCAGAAGTACAACTTGACACCCTGTTAGTCAGGGTATTGGAAGCAGTCCAAAGTAAGCCCTCCTGGAGTGGCAGATGTGGTTCTGTTGGAGTAGAGATGGTCCCGTTGAAGAAAAAGGGGTCCAGTAATGGTGAGATGGGTCCGGTCTTCCTCCACGGATCCCGTGGAAAACTGGAAAAACTTAGTGGCACTGTGGCTCCTTTTTTATCTAGGTTAAGATGGTTTGGCTCCTCCTCCGTGTGTGGAGCATCTTAATGGTCCATTAGCAGAAGATAATCCCATGGGCATAGTGAAACAGTGAAGGGAGATAAGTAGCACTCTACCATCTGATAAGCGACACTGACCCATTTGGGCAAAGATAAGCAATTCTGTTCCACTCAGATGGAATAGAATAACATATTCTTTACAAAACCCACAAGAGGAGGCACTATGTTAGACCTGTTGTTCACAAATAGAGGTAGGCTGGTGGGAGATTTGGTTGGAGGCTGCTTGGGGCATAGTGATCATGAAATTATAGAGTTATCGATATTTGGTGAAATCAGGAGGAACACCAATAAGACTTTTACATTGGACTTCCGGAGGGTAGGATAGGGGCCTATTTAGGAGACTGATTCAGAGAGTTCCTTGGGAAGCAGCCCTAAAAAACAAAGGAGTCCAGGAAAGTTGGACATGCTTCAAAAGAGAGATCTTGAGAGCAAAGGAACAGACTGTCCCTGTGTGCCGAAAGACGAGTCGACAAGGTAAATGTTCAGCCAGGATGGGAAACGAGGTATTGAAGGAACTTAGAAATTAAAAGAGGATGTATCATCTTTGGAAGGAGGACCAGGTTTCTCAGGAAGTATTTAAGGGGGTTTCTAGGGCATGTAGGAAAAATATAAGGGAGGCCAAAGCTCAGTTCGAACTTAATTTGGCAACTTTTGTAAAGGAGAATGAAAAATGTTTTTACAAATATATTAATGGTAAAAGGAAGGGTAAGACCAACATTTGTTCTCTATTGGATGCGGGAGGGAACTTAGTAACTGCAGATGAGAAGGCGGAAGTGCTTAACGCCTTCTTCGCCTCAGTCTTTAGTGGGAAGACAGCTTGTCCTCAGGACAACTGTCCGCCTGGGTTGGTAGATGGTGTTAGGGAGCAGAATAGTCTCCCTGTTATCCAGGAGGAGGCAGTCAGAGAACTGCTGAGCTGCTTGGATGTTTATAAATCTATGGGCCCAGATGGGATCCATCCCAGGGTGATGAGGGAGCTGGCAGATG
>VXBN01009776.1:280241-303467 GCA_013397395.1 Sinosuthora webbiana | reverse complement strand
TCTTCCCAAACCAAGACAACCACCTTCATTTATCTTTCATGTCCTGTACCTTGCTTTGCTACTGACAAAATACGCGAGAAGTACAGAAACTGTACAATTGTGCCTGTCTAAATCTTTTATGGAGCAGCGTGGAAATGCCAACACGGCCGTGAGTCTCAGCTCTGGTGAACAGGGGATGAACAATAACCCAAGCCTTGTATGTGGCAAAGACAGAGGAAGGGAGGTTCCTATTGCCAGTGCCTCCTGTCAGGAGGAGGAATACAGTAACTCCTGTTTGTGTCAGCTCATACCACTCCCAACAGTGCACACCTCTCCATGAAAGCATGATGCCAGCCTAGACCTTGCCCCTTACAGCATCTCCACAGACTCTGCCCTTGAGGATTCACCTGCTTGCCAAAGGAAGCTCAATTAAGCTTCAAATAGAGGAAAGAGGAATCCAGAAGTGAAAAAGATGAGCACCTGAATTGAGAGATTTAGCTGTGAAACAAGCGAAAATACAAGACAGAGTCCCCAAAAAAATATACACACACATATATATTTTATATTTGATGTCATATTTCAAACCATGAGACAAGCAACAAATATAAAAAACTGGTTTGTGAATCCCACTGGCATATATTTGAGTTGATCTGTGTCCCTTGTTCTGGCTTCCCCATTTGTGGAAAAGGCTCTTATTCTAACCTTCTGGAATATTTAGCATGTTTTGAGAGACCAGATCTTTCAAAAGGATCCATAGATGTTAGAAAATGGTTTAATTACATTTCATGCACTTTTCTTGAAACTGTTACAAAAAGCGTAAACAAATGTGGGGAAAAGTTAAAGTGTAGGGTACATAACTTGTATCTCTTCTGTTTTTGCAAGTGTCACGGTTTGACATTGGCCAAGTACTAGGCATGAAAGTTGTTAGCTTACCCTTTCCTGCTACAGTTGGGCAGAGACGGGAAAAAAATAATGAAGGGCTCATGGGATTATTAGAATTGGGTGGGAAAAAATAAAACACTCTAAAGCCGAAACAAGTTCAAATTTAAAGGCATAAAATAAATTTATCATTGAGAGTCAGAGGAGGATAATAAGGATAAAATAAGCCCTTAAAACACCTTTCCTCCCCCCAGCTCCTCCCTCCTTCCCACTGACAGTGCAGGGAGGCAGGGCATGGTGTTTTTGGTCAGTTTGTCACTCAAGATCTTCCATTCACTCAGGGTGAGGAGTCTTTCCTCTGCTATTCCATGGGGTCCTTCCCACTCAAATAGTCTTGCCAAAATTGTTGTGGCATGGGTCACTTGTCCACAGGATGTAATCCTTTAAGGATGGGCTGCCCTAGGTTGGAAGCAACGACTCTCTCTCTCTCTCTGGAAGCAGAGGCCCTTTCTCTCTGTTTGTGTCTTCCACCACATCACAGCTTTCATTGGTATCTACCCATTCCAGCATGAGCACTTTTCCCATGGATTGTGAGTGGATCTCTGCATGCCCCATGGACTTCATGCATTAGAGGGAGACAATTTGTTTCACCATAATCCACACCAGAGCTTGCAGAGGAATCTCAGCTCCAATGCTTGGAGCACTTCCTCCCCCTTTCTTTTCCACAGACCTTGGTGCTTCCATGTCGTTTTTCTCTAAAATGTCTTCACTTCCTCCTCTGACTAGAAGAAAAACTGTTGCTTGTAGGTACTGTTGTCAACAAGTTCAAGATCCTGTAGCGCTGAAAAGTCGATCTTGTCTAGGGTCTGTGTCAGGGAGACACTCATCATGCTTTTGCTGCTGGCCAGGTGGCCCCATCGTCTGGGCAGTGGCTGCTGCCGCAGTGTTAGCACTATTTAATGGTTCTCTTCATGCAGGGCACCACTACATGTGGGGAAGGAAAAGCCACCTCCCCTGCGCTTTCTCCTGCAGCTCAGGAGCCTGGCTTCAGGTTCCTGCCCCCTGCTAGGGGCAGCCAGGCAGGCAAAGCTTGCTGCAGGCCATGCTGGCCAGGCAGCAGCCACAACCACAGCTGCAGCAGTGCCCCACCCCTGGGGAAAAAATATGCATGTGCTGTTTTGATTTTCTTCTTAAATGTGTCATGACATCTTGGATTTTATAACCATTAAAGGGACAGGGTAACTGAGAGGCATTCCATGAGTTTTTATTTCAGTATCAGTCTCAGTGAAGGCAAAGACATAAAAGATGGTAAAACTCAAGCCATAACAACAGAAGCTAAAGTTTTCTTTGTTACAAGGCCTTCTAAAAGTTTTTTAGACAATAGGCTAATGCTAAAAGCTTACAAGCATCTATTTAAGCTAATCAATAAACACTACACATACACCTTACAGCATACAATAGTTGCTTGTTTTATATTTCTTAACAGCTCAGAAATTTTCTATGGTCCAAACATTTCAAGGCCTAAAATTCAACACTGTTTCAATCAGCTTACTTCTATCTATGCAAGCTTATTGCAACGCTGTCGAAGTCCTCTGCTTTTTCAGTTCCCACCATGTTCTCACAATCACAGAGGCATTACCAACCTCTCTAATTGGGCCAGCAGCATGTCCATCTTCAGAGCCATCAGAGATCGGCTCTGCCAGACATGGTGGGAGTTTCTAGCAGCTTCAGAAACTCACAGAAGCTACCCCTATGGCTCTCCCCTACTACCAAAAAATCAGGCTGTGCTAAATTAACACAGTAAGCCTACCTCTGAGAATGTGGCACAGAAAATATGTCTGCCCTCTCACTCTTTTGTGAGCTTCCAACACTCTCTGCAATTAGGAAAGATCCCTTTATGTTCCTAAAGATGCTGACAAGAATGGAAACGGATCTATTATTGGACATAGGTTTATGAACACAAGCTATTGCTAGATGTGAAACTTACATCCTTCTGCAATAAATGGCTGCTCTTTAAACAACCTGATGCCGTGAAAGCATATGTCTTTTGTATTATTTGATGATCTGTGACGAATAGTTAGGCATCGGAGAATATTCTTTCTTGGGAGACATGACATGTGGTTGATGAATAGTAACATGAAAAAGCTGTAATTGTCAGGGATGGATTTGACAGAGGCGAGATGAGATAGGAAGACTTCACCACTGATATTTTATTTCATAGGGCAAGTCTACACAGTCTGGTTTCTTTCTTCAAACCAAGCTAAGAATGTCCTGGTAGCTCAGGTCTTGTTTTGGTCTCAAGATTGTTGTTCAACAAATGAGACTGTTCACTCCTAATAAATTTCACCTGTTATGCTCCTCGGGCAAACAGTCCCATTTTTCTTTTACTATCATGCACTAATAAAAGTTGAATGATATTTGTAATAACTTATTTTCTTTCAGTCAAGGCATAGAAGAAATGAATTTAATTTTAATCTTCCAGTTTTCCATTTCAGAAAACAGAAAAAAATTGAAACCTCTTTGTTTCAATTCAAAAAGTAATCTTATTATTTGCATACAGAGCATATTTTATTATGAAGTTTTTATCTCTGAAATCTGCAACATTTTATGACTCCCCTAGAGACAGGTGTTGATGTATTTCTTTCTTCCATGCAGTAACATAGGTTATAGGAGGTGTTATTCCTGCTTCAGGAATTACCATTGATAAAATACACAAAACTCACATGAACTGGCACTGGGATTTTTGAATGGAAAATTTCAACCTATGTACTCTGCTTGGAAATATTTTGGTTTCATTTAAATCTTGTGAATTTTCTTTTCTTTGTAGTGACTGCATGGCCACATCCTGTCCAGATGAAACCTGTTCTTTACAAATAGAACCGTGCTAGGGTACAGTAGGAGCTCCTCAAACTTCGGACCAAATTTCAGACCCTACCAACCACAAGTCAATATATGCGGGCAGACACACAGGGAAACCAAAAAAATGATTGTCGACTATGCTGATAGATCTCACTTAACCACTTTGCTGTGTTTAAGGGAAGCTTCTTTTTTCTTCAATAACCACAGCAATTAATTTGGAATTCAAAATACCACTGGAATGCAAAATCATAATCAAGAGAAAAATCGAAGCATATTGTTTCTGTCAACTGAGATGGTTTTTCTTCCATATTATGCTTGACCGTAGTTTATATCTTTGCCAGACTTCTGCCAAAAATCTTTTAAGACCTTTCCACTTTTCATGGTTGGAAGAGGTCATAAGTTTTGGATAGAAGAAAGAAATCTTCCCATGTGCCTTATGGTATTTAATTTAGGAAAATTCAAATTCTGTCTCTATTTTTGCAATGTTTACAGTGTCTTGATGAAGCAAGTTCCCATAATATGAACATCCCATATCATTATTCAGGATTAATCAAGTTGGGGAAGGTTTTTTATTAATTTTTAGCCATTTGGCCTCAAATTGATAGTACTACAGGTAGCATAAGGGAGCTAATTTGTTTAAGTAGAAGTTGAAGAGATAGAGGAAAATAAGACTGGTTTCTTTTGCCGAACAGAGTGCAATGTGTTGTTTCAGTTAATAAAATTTTGTTTAATACCTAAATGAAGGTAGAATAATGCTAACAGAAAAAGTGGACAATGCTCCCTAGAAAGAAGCAGGTTCTTTTCTACTTTGCAGGAAAGTACTGTTTACCCATGACAGTTAGCCCCTCTGTTACTTTACAGGATATTAATAGTTTACCACCATTTGTGGCTTTTCTTAATTAATGTGCCTTTTTAGTACATGGCTTTAAAGAAATAATTTATTTTCTCATAAAAAAAGAAACTTTTTTTTTTTCTGTTATACTTACCTTTTTCTGTCTGTGTTACATGTAAAAGTGCAGTAAAATATGTATGTATAGACAAACATGCATAATTATTTAACACCTTGCACATTGCTTTAATAAAAAAATGATCCATGCATGTGCTCAAAACCCTGTCACCCTTGCGGCAAGAGCATTTCAGTCAAATGAATATTTGTGTAACTTTAATATAAGAGAGTTTGTGTGAAATTCAGATGAAATTCAGATAATTTTGTCTCTTTTACTTAAGCGTCCTTTCATTTATTCTTGAAGGATTTTGTCACTAACCCGCTTTCACCTGTGACAGCCACAGGTAAATGTCAGATTAAAATTTATGTTCCAATCTAAAATGGATCCTTTCTAATATAGCCCGAAGCTGCATAGGTTATGAATTTTGTGGTGTGATAGGATACTCTTCAGTGATAAGAAAAGAGTAGAGATTAGATATGTTCCAAGCTGTGTGTACATTATCTCAAACAGCTGAGAGAAGCAGTCTCTAAAGGAATGTTCCAATTTTTTTTTCTCATGAATTGATAGTGGCGTATTTCTTTCGTACCAAGGTGACAGCATGTGTGAGATGTAAGGACTAGTTTGCTCAGGCAATTACCCCTTGTTGATAGCCGATTACTTCCTCTGTCAAACTTGAAAATAACTTGTTGGTATGTAAGTTAGTGCTGGTCAGGGGATGCAGTAGTTTAGTCTCCTGTCTTCTGTCTCCTTTATGAGCACATTTATTTTAATCAGTAGAGTTTGGAATGGCTCTTTTTATGCACCCTCTTGTAATTTAACAAAGGAGAGTGTATTTGCACGCACAGGAGAAAAAAGATTTTATATATTGCAGAAGAGCATGCCTTATGGGAGAAATCATAACCCATGCTCTTTTTCTATGCAAAGAATGTAATGTTCATTTTTTAGAGCAGTGGCCCAAATTATTTTTCTGAATAAATGTTTCATATCAGTGAGTTACAAACAGTATCACTTATACTTGAGAACAGTGTCTGACAAAACAGTGATCACATACAATTGGTCTATGAAATTGTGACACAGGAAATCAAGACTTGATTTCTTTTGGGCTCATTGATTATTTTTGTTTCTTGCTTGCTTTTCTTTCTTTTCTTTTATGGAGTGTTTTTGTTGCTGTTTGGTGGGAGGGGGAGTTACTTTAAAGGCTTTAAAGTAAAGCATGCCTTTTGTGGAGTATCTAATGAATGGGATATTTTGAAGAAAAATCAGTTACCATAAATGAAAAAATACCTGTCAAACAAAATGCTTATTGTATACTTTCACATGAAAACAGAAATTAAAGTGAAAATTACCCCTCTTGCCACTGGACATCTTTCTAAATGTAGAAATATTTAAAATTTTCTTCTACTATCTGAAGTTCAGGACTCATTGTGCTGAAGAATATGGAGCCATTTCCATGGCAAGTTGCTACTTTAGCTGTGTGGCAGGCACTGGCCTAAATAAGAAATAAAATTTTACCTTGTAACAGTTTACGATTTTGGGTCAATATACAATTATAACTTCATTAATTAACATATAAACACCAAAACTACCACAGTACATAGTTTAATACATTAATTATTAAAAATATTGCCATATAAGCACATTTTCACTTCCTGTTTAAAAATTAAGAGTCTTCCTTGATGCATGTTTATAGCCCATATCAAAAATAATGGTACTTTTGTCAACATTATTATAGCTTTTTAGAATAGCAGATAAGTGTTATCACACATCCTGTGGGGGAATTGTGGCTAAATATTGTCTTTTCTAGTAACCTCATTATGTTTGTGGACACTTAACCTTTGCATGTGTCACCTGACTTGCATTCTGTTTTCTTAGTGCTGACATCACTTCTACTGGTATTGCTTTTCATGATGTTAAACAAAATCAGGACTCTTTTGCACAGCATGCTTAGAAAGGAAGTGTTAAATTAGATTTTGCATCCATGTTCCTTTGCACTCTGGTGAAGTTTGCTCTGCCTTTAATCTCTTTTGCTTGCTGGAGTAACATTTATTTTCCAGTGATATGTGACATTCTTCTGAAATGTACTGTGGTTGATCTATGATTCAATAGTCATATGCTGTACTTTGGTGATGTGATAGTTCCCATGACTTGTCTTTTTCTTCTAACCTGCTGATGCATGTCCTCCATTACTGGTTTGTCCTGATTGTTAAGGGGAAAAATTACCCCTATGAGCACCTCTATTTATATCTCTTCTTGTCGATAAGAATAGTACTTCCCTGTATCAAAACAACCTGATATTTGTTGATATATGCAATGTCAGCTGCTTAATTTAATTAAAAGGTTCTGCATCTTTTCCTAAGAATTCTCATGTAAGGGTATCACAGTTTCTGATGAAAACCTATAGCATGAATTTTTTGAGATTCAAAAACATGCATATGTTTTTTAATAATATTTCTTTACATTTTAACTTTTTGGTTCTGACTTCTGTAGAACAGTCATACAGAAATGACAAAATATCAGAACACAAGGATCCTTCACGTTTGTGACTTAAGCCCTGAAAGTAACTGAAATATGCTTGAAAAGTTGTTATCATTCTTTGGCACATTGTTAAGAAGAAATTTGAACCAACTACAGAAGTCCTTACAAAATCACTTAATGTCAATTTGATATTTATATGAGACCAGGAGAGTTCCAGATGCAAAACAAATTCTTGCATCCATGTCAGAGGGAGGAGTAAACATTAGAAGAAAAACCAAGTTCTCACGGACACTTTTTCTGAAATATCAAAAGGAAAACCAGGTAAATCCTACCAAAGGGAGCAAAGTTCCTTGCTACAGCAGGAATACCACTGAAATGGCAACTCACAACTAAAGGCAAATTGGTGTCAAGATGAAACCAAGGTAGACTAGATTTTGAAGAGTGATTGCCAAGAATAACTGATGATCCCCTCACAGTGAGGGCAACGTGTAATGATAAACCACCAAAACAATTTATCACATTGAAATCCATGTGAATTCTAATACAAACACTGGAGCCTTCCAAAGTTCTGTTTGAGAAGGACTTGATGCAGTCTTGTGGAAGACTGTCTCACCAAGGACACTAAAGTTGCAACAGCAGACTTGAAACAAACAAAGATCAGAAAAACAGAACTGCTGATGTGCTTTAATTTTTAAAGGTTATTTTCCAAGTCTGTTATAGGCCACATAGTCCCTTTTTGGGCAAAATCCCATGGGAAGGTAAGCACAGGCACTGTGTACTTATGCAACACTTAAAAAGTTGATATATCAATCCCTTTGGACCAGGAGGCTCATGTCACTGGAAGACAAAGAGGTAGCATTTTTACTATAATATGGTGTCCTAATTAACTCAGGTGATCCTCCTTTGTTCATTCAGTTCCATTCAATTCAATTGGCAACTGCCAGCCCAGTGGTAAGATCTCACCTTGCAATCTTTTTGCCCTCCCTGACTTGTTCAAAGCCTTTGAGAAAGCTAGAAGCCACAGATGGGAACTTCTGCTCAGTGGAATAGTGGTGACTTACAGGGGAGATCACACAAGATGTTGGCAGCATTATGCTAAGGAAGCATGACACAGCGAACAGATGAACAGTTTTTCACAGCTTTTCCAGTACCACGTTTACTTCCATATATTCAGCTATCCAGAGTCTATCATTTGTCACACACTGAGCAAAGCCCTGCTTCAATGGTGGTGAATCAGAATTCTGAATACAAAGGACCTTTTTCATGTTCTCCTGTGTACGAATAGGTTTGTATGTCTTTAAATTGTTTATGAATCCTCTAGCTGCTTATTCAGTGCTATAGGCAAGAAAGAGCCAGAATATGAGAATAACTAGGGCTGGAACATTTGTGAATAACCAATCAAAGATATTTGTTTGAAACTTTCTCCATTGATATGGTTGTCTTTTATTCAATAAAGGCATTTAAAAAGCAACTTCGCTTTACTAAGACAATCCTCTTGTCTTCTTTCAATTGAAAAAGTTAATAGATCTCCCTTGCATCAACTGCAAATATTTTTGTCTGTGTGCATAGTAGTCCTATGAGTAACAATGCAATGCAGGATACAGTTACAATTCACACGATATTTTAAATACTATTTTTGCACCTCTGTGTGATACTCTAATAAAGTTCTGTACCCTGGAGGGTCTCGGTCGCTAGGAAACAAATAAAAGCTCCAAAATGAAAAGTCTCTAAATGTATGAGTGTTTCATAAATCAGTGATGGTTTTACACTTTCCTGCTATGTGTCAGACCAGCATGAGAGTCCGCAAGGAAGTCAGCAAAACTGCAAATAGATGATGAATATGCCTCTGGCAAAGCAGTTAGGTCTGGGGTGGGTGACAAACTCAATGTAATCACAATATTTGAAAGGAGAACACTTTTTCTTTTCCTTGGAAACACTTACTGCCAATACAGAAAAGACTCAGATCCTCTTTAATGGTTTTCACCAGTCAAATATCCATGAACCAGATTGTTTCCAAGAAAAACATTTACTAGCTTTGTCTCCAATATGGGAGTACCTTCCTACACTGTGAATATTGCTACTGATGGCATAGATAATTGAAGAACAGGAGAAGCTTCCAGTTCATCTGCAAGTAGGCATTTAACCTTAAAGTCTCAAGTGCACTTCATTTACATAGAGAGTATTATCATTTACATGAGCGTATATTTCAGTATACTCAAAACAGCAACTTCTAAATATCACTGAGAGGACATTAAAGCTTGTCCTCTTTGCATTTGTGTTTACAGATTTTTGTCTTCATCAGTAGGCAATTTGTACTCTACAAGCATTCAGCAAAGTCAGACCTGGATCACCTGGATCACTTTGGTCTGAGCTCATAAAATTTTTCCAAGGGTTCCTCAGAGAAGGCAAAATGCATTTGCTGAGTGCATGAGGACTCCAGAGAGATCAGCAGGTGTAGCTGGCAAGTTGAGATAAAATGCTACTCTGAGATACATCTTAAAAACACCCTTGCTTTTTTTTTTTTTTTTTAGAAATCAGAAATGCTCATAGCCGTTAAGCCTCAGTATGTCTGAAACACAGAATTGTATCAAGAAATGTTCTCACTTCAAAAATGTAAACTGGAATCACTATCCAGATAAAAATTATTCTTTGGACTAGCACAGATATTTGAAGATTAAAGGAGATAGGAAAACATCAGACTTGGAGGAAAACTGAACTTGTAATATTCTTTTTGATGTTCAAAGGTTAGTAGTTTGGGGATCACTGAACTTCAGACCCATCCAAGGCAAATGCTTCAACCTGTTCTTTAAATTAGCATGGAGGTAGGGTTTTTCATGCTGTTAAGAATTTTCATCAAGGGTGTAAATACACTGTTCATGGTCTCACTCAGTTCCAATAGTGTGGTTTAAAGGGATAATACGTTGTACATGAATAGGATTCTTAGTGCCTACTACTATTACCTGTGGCTCTGGTTCTTTGAAGACTCAATTGGCTGTTTAATTATTACTCATAAAACTTTCATAGATAAGTGTTTCCCAGTGTATGAAGCTGACACAGAACAGTCACTTCTACTCGTAAGTACCAGTGCACACTGGATTGAGACAACGCTAAATGGAATTTTGTGTCTCAGCTACTGATGTGCTGCATGGTTCTCTTCTAGTCACTTTGGTCTTGTGTGTGCCACACCAATCTAGACCAGAAAGCTACTATAACAGCTGCAGCAATACTTTTGCTAGGTATTGTTTTAGATTCTCCAACCTGTGGTTGTGAAACCACAAAGCAAGTAAGTCTTGCAAGACTTCTTAGTGTGTTTGATGCAATTATGACTACAGAATAAAAGGTTCCTTGCAAACATTGTATCCATGATTGCACATGAATATTAAAAAAAGAAAAGCATTTATGTATATGTAAAGATATCAACCTATTTATGTAGCTATATACATGCAATTAGTGCCACTAAATTGGAGATGCAACCAACTGTAAATACATCAAAAATTAAAGCAAATAGCCTACTACTCTGTGTAGTTCTCTTTCCCATTCAAAGCAAGCTTGATGATGAAGGCAATACTTAGCTAATTAATGACAGTTTGTCCTTGTAGCTAGTCTCAACCTACAGCATTATCTTTAGCAGTATACCAAGACCAGAAAGATACTGACAGATGCATTGTAACAATCCCAGTGCAAATCATATTACAGTCATCCTAACACTAATTTTGCCAAAGCAAGGATAATGATTCTAAATAATAGCTGAGCAAAACCATTATAGCACATCTCTAGCAGGTATGGAGAGCTCCTATGGCTCATTTATAACAATGCAAACCTGCAGAACTGTTATCTTTATCAGAACCATTTTCTCTTGTTTATGATTTGTGACACCAGCAAACAAAACAACCTTGGCACCAGCAACAGTTTGGGATCAATGTGGGTGTTAATGACATTGTGAGTAGATAAATACAAGGGTAGGAATTTAATGACATTGTGAGTAGATAAATACAAGGGCAGGAATTCAAATCCCACAACAGCCCTCTTGCAGTTAATGCCATCTCTGCAAATGACATATTCTTGGAGCGAGTCCAGGAGCCGTGGTCACAAGATGAACTTTCCCTGACTTTGCAATGCATTAACATCCAGCACACCCTGGTATCCACAACCCTTGCTTATGAATCACTCAGAGGCCCCTACATATATTTTCCAAATAACTGTCAGCAAACATGTTCTGTACTAAAGAGTTCAATTGTTTAACACTTTGTCAGGCAGTTCCCATGGGTTGTATCAACATGATATGTGTATTATATAATTCACTTGGAATAGATTTTTGACCCATGCACCAATGAGCAGGTTGCAGACTGCATAGTATTTGCTTTCTGAAAGGCAGTATGATATTGCAAGGTTAGTTTACTGTCATTTTTTTCCTTAAATAAAAAAAAAAAAAAAAAAGGAAAGAAAAAATATAAAACAAACTTAAGGGGCATTTAACATATTTTGACAAGGTGACCCGCAATTTTCCATTAGTGCTGTGTTTGTCTAAGCCCCCCACTGCATTGATATGCATGGACCATGTAGTCATTCACTGATGTCTGACTTGGGAGTGGAAAATAAGGCAAGTGGGACTTCTCCAAGGTCTTTCACAGATAGACTGCATCTAGCTATTGATTAAACATTTGGATAGTTAATCAACACAGCTAAGCCCTTTTAATCTGTCATGTGCTGTATAAAAAATATTTCATGAAAGAGAAGGAGGTATGAGGAGACAATTTTCATTTTTAAATTCAACATAAAAATATGCCTTAGTAGAAAATATGGACATAGAAAATATTGTGAAATTAGACTTGATCTTTGATTCAAATACCGAACCACAATACAGCCTTGAGGTGTTAGGCGATGGCTGTACCATGTAAACTCCACCAAGTTTTACCTGTAGCGATGATGGACTACATGCTGATATGCTGACATGAAGAAGGCCATATTTTCAGTATTTTTTCATGCACTGGAAAGAAGCAATGCTAAAGTCCCAGTTCTTCAGTTGGTGAAGATTTTATTCAGATTCTCAATTCTACCACATCTGTGAGATAGGATGGTTTTGAGAGGGTCAGGAGAGACCACCTGTAATGTGTAGAAATCACTATCAGAATTGGTGTTAGTTACATTAGGTCTTGCCAGTATGCCAGTGAAAGAAGCAGAAAAAAAAAACACCAAACACCTGGAATGCTGGAGTAATTATTTCACTGCTGTCTCTACTGTCTTCTCTACTATCTCTACAATCTTCACCTGCACTATGCACTTCACTGTATGAACTCCAAAGTCACCAGAACCAGGGGTGTTATTCATTACTTTAGTGATGTCTCAGAATTGCATTGGCTTCAAAGGGTCCAAAGGATTTACACCAGCTGGAGATAAGAAAAGTGAGGCTTTTGATACCTGGGAGAGCCTGCAAAGCATTCCCCATATTTGTTACTGGCTCTCTGCAAGACAAGAATCAGCAGAGGATGACATCAGTTGGTGAATATCTGATGAACATCAGTTGCCTATAGGAAGGATCACGTCCCTTTCCTACCTATGTGGTGTTTATAGTATCACATCTGTGAACCCAGTCATTGCATTAAGGATTTGTTGCAACTGTAAATCCCAGCTTCTATTCCTCATTAACCATTTCAAAACAGCTCTGCAAATACACTTTGCTCCAGGTACACATGCGGGGGTTCACGTCTTTGCACCGATGAAGACTGCCTTTAGTTAGAATACAGAAGATACAGCACCAGAGGCTCTGCAAATTGCCATAACTGAAAGGAAGGTTAATAGAGCAGGGGAATAGAGCAAAATTCCAAATTAAATAAGTAAAGGTGTGGCTACGAATCTATTTGAACTATTTTAACTGATAGACTGACAAAAAGTCTCACACATAATACATTAAGCACTAATACATTAAGTCTCACACATAATATATTAAGCACTTTGCACTCTGCAAACTGTCTTATAATGCAGTAGCTCAATTAGTGCACTCATAATTTGCATAGAAAGGTACTGGGGAAAGATGGAGTGAGAAAATAGCTGTTTCATTACTGTGGTTTTTCTATAACAGTATTGTTTAGGGAGTATAACTAAGTTGTGTGCCATAGAGAAATTAAACCAAAAAAGCTTGGACTGTAATTTTCTCCCCTTAGTGTGGTTGTGGCCCTGCATCTGTACAGCACATCTCTCTTCCATTCCATAGTAGTGAGGTTCATTGAAAAACCATGACAAATTATTTATAGCACCCACAGATAAAATAATAATAATTTAAAAATAGTAACTATGCTGTGTATATTATAATTACAATTGTAATTGGTTAAAATGAATGTGTAATAAAAATCTGAAAGGACATGCAAACAGAAAGTGAGTTTCAGTTTTGAATCAATAGCTGATGATGCATTCATAGTTCTCTTTCCTTTTTTTCTTCTAATTCTACATAGCAAAGAATCATCTAATATTAATAAAATATAAATAATGCATTTTTTTTAAGTTGGAATCTTTTTTATGATTGGGTTTAGAAAAAGTATCTCACTAATCTTTGTTTGCAATTTTAATGTTTGTTAACTCTAATTTCTTACTTAAAATAAAAGTTTAAGTCTTGACATTCTTCATTGTCACAGGCAAATATAACTGGAAAACAAGAAAAAATATCACATTTTCATTCATGGGCTCTGGCTACTCATAAAGCAGCAATTCACTAGTAAACCGGTCCTAACTTTTTTCCCCTCATCCAAAAATCCACCCAATCTTTCTAAGAGCAATCGAATTTGGAAAGCAACCACTCCCCAATGGCTTCATTTCACAGCTTAACTAATTAATGGGGACAACAATAAGTTTTGGAGTAGAAATAGGCCCTGTCACCAGGGACTGGAGGATAACTACCTTTCTACTAGGCTTGACCCATCATGACTTTCTAGAGGCTTTTGAGGGCTCTGGGCCTCCTCAGCAAAATGACGTGCCCCAGTGCACCTGGCTGCTGGCCCAACAGCAATCTACCACAAGATTAGGCATTATTTTTCAATATTTACTCCTACAATTTCATAGTACCTATTGTTTGTGTTATGGAAACGCCACATTAGAGGTCAAAACTAGAGTGTGCTGGAGGAAGTAACTCTGCTCACAGAAAAGAAAATCTAACTATGTTTCCATGGAATTACAAACTCAGCACATGTCAAGAAAGAGTAAGGAAATTAACAAAGGAAGAAGAGGCAACTGCCAGCTATCTCACAGGGGGAAAAAAGGAATATTTTTAGCACTATAAACATGGTCTCAGCCTAATGTCATGTGCAATAATAAAATTTCTATAGCTGGTTTTTGGCAACTTGTTACAAAGTTTTCTTTGTGAATAATTTGTGTGTGTGTACAACTAAACCGTGAGTGTGTGATTGTAAAATTGTCTGTATGGTAATCTATAAAAAATTAATCATTTAAATATCTTTTCTGAAAAATATCATCATTGTTATTGAGCACTAGGAAGTTATTTGTATGACCATGTTTTAAATTGGTACGTCATTGATTTCTATTTAATGCTCTTTACCACTCTCTATGAAGTACATTTTTATATGGTTCCAGAAGTGGAAAGATTTACATAATAACCATTAAAGAAATATACAAATGTCAGTTTAGAGACTGGTATTGAAACATTTGTCTTTTGGTGTTTTTTCTCTAAAATGAACTTTTATTAACTTGGCTAGTGATTTTATTATCAGCTACTGATATGAGAATGTTGTTCAGCCTTTAATATCTATCATTTTATCACTTTTATTGCACCTTTAATATTTAACATTCTTCTTATTATAGACAGAGAGCGTGAGATGCATGCGTGGTTTCCACACAGTTTTAAAGTTCAATGCACAGTCACAATTCTGAAGGGAGATTTCACACATTTATCAAAAACAAGGCATTTTTGCAGTAAACTTACAAAGTGTGAAAATATTCTTGTTTTATCTGCCTTACTTATCATGTTTATGAGTTATTTTGCCTGGAAGTAAATTGACAAGTTGTCAATGAACAATAGACACTGCTTCAGCTAGGCTTTTCACAGGTTCAGATGCCTTTGGGCAAAAGGGCTAAATCTGTAGTTTGCAATCTAGCATATGGAGTACTGAAAAAAGTGTCAATGGGGTGAGAGACATTTAGTGAAAAATTCATATGGCTGCTGAACCTTAACCAATTCATTTGGTCTGGGGTTTATGAATTCATGTATAAGTGCTCTACCCTTGCAGTTAGATTTCAATTTACATATAATGACCCAATTCCATTTATTCCTGCTGTACTTCTGATCTGCTCAAAATAAATACCTTTATTTTCACCACAAGCAATGGCACCTGCATCTCTAATAATAAGGCTCTCTTTAGAACAGAGTCTAATACAGAGTTTCTCCATGTTCCACCTTTTTGTTACAAGAACTGCATTATAATCCTCTAATTAACACAAACATTGATATCTTTATCCCTACCCTCATTGTAAGCGCACCTTCTTGAGGTGTTGAGCATGTTGTACACTTTACTATTAAATTATTTGCCATTCACATACTGTAGTAGAGGAAACATCACTGTCATTTCCTTTATGTGGTGATGTATTCGTCAAGAGACCTTAATGCACCAGGGTGAAAAAATGTAGTGTCAAAAGATTATCCAGTTTCCACATACTCCATTAAAGAAAAATGTATGTGATAAAACGATGAGGGGGTGAGCTCAGAATTTCTCTCTTTTTGAGGTTATGAACCTGTCTTTAATATCTGCCTTCTCTTTACCTTTCTGACTACTGTAGCTATTAAAGGGCAGAACCCATAAAATGCACTGTTTACCTGGTCAGAGATAAATTCACATTATTTTAGACATTTGTTATCCATGCATTCATCAACATATTTTTATAATAAGATGTAAGAAATGTTGAACTGTTTTGCTAGAAAGTATTTACACATGTATGTGGTTTAGGAGCATTATGGTTGATAATTAGCACAAGAAATAATAGTATGAGCAGTGAAAGTGATGATAAACGAATGACAAAAGGACACTAAATTAGACTGGTTATCACACTTAATTATGGGACAGCTGTGGTACTTGCTTGATGTTAGCATCTTATATGTGACATAAAAGGACAAGTAGCCTATTTTTGTTATTATCACGGCCAAAGGAAGTACAACTCAATCAAGGAAGGATATGAATTATAAATACATCACATCATGTAATGCACTAGTCAACCTGAGGAAAATAATGAATGCATTATATTTTAATGACTTACAAACTTTTCAATTATTAATGATCATAAAGACTCTTGTGGCTACTGTATTGAAATATTATTTAGATTTTAATTATCTGTATGCAGCAATGAAGCATGTTTTCCAAAATCCACAATTTGTACACCAGTTTTGACTTAGAGAGAAACAGAAATTTTATGATCAATTCTGTTCTAAAATTAAAGAAAGTTAAAGTTTAAATTAAAGAAAGTTAAAAATAATTATCACAAGAAAAATTCTAGAAAAGCTTTTGCTGGATGTTGTCTATCTTGCGCCAGCCACAAAAACCATGTATTTCCAAAGCTGTAATACCAGACTGCCTTTCAAGCAGTCTGTCTTTTCACTTTTGTGAAAATTGTACTGATCATAAAATGAAGCACCATATTTCTTCCAAAAAATGTTGAATCACCCTTAGTAAAAGAGAAGAGAGGAAACATGAAACCTCACTTTCAAAATTTGGCTAGATTTAAAGTAGATGGCCATCCTTAAAGTAGATGGATGCATACAGTAGTTGCTGTGAATGCCCTCATTGTTTCTGTAGGTTAAAAGCCATATTTTCCCCTTCAAAATTTTTTTGCTCTGTTGTGGCAGTACTGGATATTCCTGCAAACATAACAAACAAGCAAACAAAAATGAAAAGTAAAGAAAGCTTCTGACTTTAAGAGAGGAAAACACCAAATTTGTGAAAAGTCTGAGATGGTCAGTGTGACTACTTTAAAGATCTGAGCCATGACCATAGTCCTGCTTGTCCATGAAGAGCTGAGAGTGAGAGAGGCTTAGAACCTGACAAGGACCAGCTAAAGGAGACAAGCCCCACTGAGGGTCTAACATGCCATATCTCAAGAGCCAGAGGACCACAAGGGTTTTCCTGCCCCAGCAGCACAATCATCTCATGGGAAGACAGCCTCTCCCAGTACTGGGAGAGTGTTGCTCCCCCAGTCAGCAATAAATTGAAGCTAGCTGTCTAAGCAGCTGCTAGAAAGCTAGCACATGATATTCCCCCAGCTTATTTTTCTTTCAAGAGCTCCAACTCTTCCATCTATTCGGGATGCAACTTTACAGCCGATGCAATTTGCAGCTTGGTGCAATTAAGCAAAGTGAGGACGTTTATGATTTTGCAGCAAGTTACAAGTTGTAGAAACTTAGAAAATGCTTCCTGTGTGTTATTAATAACCAAATTTGTCTTATGTGTCATCTATTTATAACTAGTATTAATAACCAAATTGATTCAACTTTAATTCATTCCTGCTTGGAACTTCTTACCTTGGTTTGCTGTAGAAGCTCAGTAGTAGTGACAAACATAAATTGGGCAGGTAGAAAGTTTTGTGGTAAAGTACTCAGCTGGCCAGGCCTATGCAGCCATGACTGGAGGGAAGTCCAGGGGTAAGACTGAACTGTACATGATGGTTCCCAAGTACAGCACTGAGCCTCAACAGAACCTGGAAGACCTCAGCAGCCAACCAGGCAAGGAGGGGGTGATTCCAAGAGGAACCCAGGGTGATTTCAACAGCTTCAGGGAGCACAAGCAACTTGAAGTGCCACGAACCTACATCAACACCTCCTCTGTTAAGAGGAAGAGAAGAGTAGCTGTAGCAGGAAATTCCCGTCTGAGAGGAATGGAAGGCATGTTCTGCAGGCTGGACCCAACCCACAGGGAAGTCCGCTGTCTCCAAGGGTTGAGATAAGGGACATTACTGGAAAACTCTCCAGGGTAGTAAGGTCCTCTGATTACTATCTGCTGTTAGTTGTTCAAACTGTCATCAACAAAATAACAAAAAAAAGTAGAAGGGCAATCAGAAGAGAGACCAGCACTCTGGGATGATTGGTAGAGGAATCAGGAGCACAAGTGGTGATTTCCTCAATTCTTTCGGTAACAACAAATAATAGCAAAAGGAATAGGAAGACCCATCAGGTAAATGCATGGCTCCAAGGTTGGTGTCAGCGGAAAAATTTGAGATTTGTTGACCATGGGAGGACCTACTCCACATCTGATCTACTGACATGTGACAGGATGCACCTGTCTCAGAGGGGGAAAAGGAGCTCTAGCACAGGAACTGGTTGGCAGAACTTTTGACTAGCTTGGAAGGAGGAAAGGGACAAAACTCTCACCAGTGAAGAGCAATGGGTTTCTGTGCCAAAACTTGAGGAAACGAGCATTAATGGGATCCCTCAATCTGCACACCTCAATCAGGTGTTGGCTACAATATACCACACCTGAAATGTTTTTACAGTAATCCACAGAGCATGAAGAACACACAAGTGGAGCTCAAGGCTTTCGCTGTTTCCTAGAGATCTGACATCACATTTGGCATAAGTGAAACCTGCTGGAGTGAATCCTGTGGCTGGAGTGCCCTGTTCCAGGCTCTGCAGGAGCCTGAATCAAAGGAGTTCTTTCAAATATACTAATGGCAAATATATTAATGGCAATAGGCAGTATTAAAACAACATTGGCCCATTACAGGATGAGGATGGTCACCTCACAAACAGGGATATGTATAAGGCAGAGATGTTTCATGCATTTTTTTTTGCTCCTGTCTTCAACACAGGTGATGGACTAAGGAGGTCTCAGTGCCCTGGACTGAAGGACCATAATGTGAGCATGATCAACTCCCAGCTGACCCTGAAAGTGTGGGATATGCTGCTCCACCTGGATCTTTACAAATCTATGGGACCTGATAAGATCTATCCAAGAATCCTCAAAGATAGCTGATGTCAGAGCAAAATCTCTTCAGATGATTTCTGAGAGGTCTTGGGAATCTGAAGATCTCCCAGCTGACTGGAAGCTGATGAACATTGTCCCAGTTTTCAAGATATGCAAAAAAGACCCCAGAAACTACAGGCCTGTCAGTCTCTGGCAACTTCAGTTCCTAGTAAAGTTATGGAGAAGATTATTCTGGGAGGTGTTGAAAAACACCTGAAAGATAATACAGTTATCAGTCGGAGACGGCACAGCTTCATGAGAGGAAAATCCTGCTTATCAAACCTGATTTCCTTTTATGACAAGTTACCCACCTAGCTGATCAAGGGAAGGATATAATCTTTTCAGATTTCAAAAAAGCTTTTGATGCTCTCTCTCACAATATCCTTCTGGATAAAATGTTCAGCACACAGCTGGGTAAACACATCATGGGATGGGTGAGCAACTGGCTCATGGGTCAGGTTCAAAGGGTTAAAGTGAGTGGAGTGACATCAGACTNAATATCCTTCTGGATAAAATGTTCAGCACACAGCTGGGTAAACACATCATGGGATGGGTGAGCAACTGGCTCATGGGTCAGGTTCAAAGGGTTAAAGTGAGTGGAGTGACATCAGACTGGTGACCTCTCACCAGTGGGGTTCCACAGAGCTCCATCTCAGCCCTGTGCTCTTCAACATTTTCACAAATTACCTGGATGTAGGACTGGAAGGGATACTAAGCAAGGTCACAAATGATACATATGTGGGAGGATCTGTTGACTCCCTTGAAGGAAGGGAGGGCCTGCAGAGAGACCTTGGCAAATTACAGTGCTGAACAATCACCAACCATATGAAATTCAACAAGGGAAAGTGTCGGATTCTGCTCCTGGGATGGGGCAACCCTGCATGTATGGATAGACTGGGGAATGAGAAGCTGGAGAGCAGTGCTATGGAAATGGACATGGATGTGCTGCTCAGTGGCAAGTTGAACATGAGCCAGCAGTGCCCTGGCAGCCAGGAAGGCTAAGCGTGTCCTGGGGAGCATCAGGCCCAGCATTGCCAGCCAGGCAAGGGAGGGGATTGTCCCACTCTGTTCTGAGCTGGGGCAGCCTCACCTCAGTGCTGGGGGCAGTTTTGGGAAACACAATATAAAAAAGACATTAAACTATTAATGAATGTCCAGAGGAAGGCAACAAAGATCGTGAATGGCCTTGAGGGGAAGCTGTGTGAGGAGTAGCTGACGTCACTTGGTCTGTTCAGTCTGGATAAAAAGAGACTGAGGGGACACTTCAACACAATGACATCTTCCTCATGTGGGGAAGAGGAGGGGCAGACACTGATCTCTTCTCTGTGGTGACCAGCTACAGGAGCAGAGGGAATGGCATGAAGTTGTGTCAGGGGAGGTTTAGGCTGGGTATTAGAAAAACATTCTTCACCTAGAGGCTGTTGGGCACTCTCCAGGGGAGTGATCACAGCACCAAGCCTTACTGAGTTTGGGACGTGTTTGGATGATGCTCTTTGTTACACAGTGTGACTCTTGGGGATGGTGCTGTGCAGTGCTTGAAACTGGACTCAGTGATCCTTGTAGGTGCTTTCCAATTAGCTTATTCTGTGATCCTGTGACTTTTTTTTTTTCCCCCTAAAGACAATGTTTAAAAATACTGAGGTTTCCTTTTTCCCTTAGAAATCAAAACACATTGCTCCCTGAGATGCAAGTTGCATTCTCACTGCTGTTATACATTCTGTAAAAAAACAGAGGAAAAAAATATGTTTCCTGGCCTAGAACAGTATGTACCTATGAAAAGAAAAAATAAAATTAGCAAAGCAGTAATAATCTCTGTATTCTTGCAGATTAAGTGGAAAATAGTTATGTGGTACTGTGCTCTGACCACATGTCTGCCCCATTCTTTTCTCTTTTAACTGACAGCTCAAACCCACCAGAAATATCTGCCTTGTTACAGTTGTTTTCTTATGTCTTGACTAAGTTTTCCTTAATTATTTCTCTGATTCTGTCAGTGATGTTATTGCCCCACTAGTTTAAAGGTTAAACAAAGCACCAAACCTGTCAAAGTGAGTGAAACCAACTGGTGAAGAGCTATCAGAAAGCAATCAGTGCTAATAGGTACATAATGGCTAACAGTGAGCTGTTTGCACTGAGACACATCACCCAGACAGAACACAGAGCTCGATGAAATCACACTTAAACAAAACATAGAGTAACACAGCCAGCTTATAGCTGAAAACAACAGCACAAGGCTCTGAGTCCACATGGTCTTTTAAAAAAAGCACATACTCCAGTTACTAAAGCTTTGCTATATCTCAAGTTCATCAAATGGCTTTTCTTCTATTGCATGTTTGACACAAGAGTTTGGGAAAAAAAAAATAACTGTTGGAAAAAAATTCCTTGGGATAAAAGAGCAAATGTTAAAAATTTTAAGGCCTTCAACCTTTTCCTGCATTTTTCTAAAATAGTTTGAGGAAGCTGTCAAAAATGTCTTATAATTATATTCTCTTCTTCTTCATCTTCATCTTCTTCTTCTTCTGAAGATAAACTGTATAGCTCATTAGCAGTTCCTTTGAATTATATGCAAAGTAAAACTTCTGGCTGTAATGTGGTTTGTTTGTTTGTTTGTTTGTTTGTTTTCTGTTTGTTTTTTTTTGTTTTGGTTTGGTTTGGTTTTTTTTTTACTTCAGCATCACTCAAAGATGTATTGTGAGAAATGCCTGTAAAAATAAGTTTTCAGCACTCAGAGGCTGATCCTCCAAGCAGTTGAGAGTTGTAAGGTATTCATTATCATTAACTCAATGTAATTAAAAAATGACCAGCTCAGTGCTATGCGCAAGGAGCCACACAGTTTGTTCTATGGTATGACTTCATTTTTCTTTGAATTCATCTAAGAGCGCATATGACAGTACTATCCCTCATAGCATAACACATAGCAGACGTTTCTTCTTCCCAAACTAGATAGAGGAAAAGCACAAGCTAAAACGTCCCTTTTTTCAGCTTAGATTCACACTGCGTGCTACCAAGAAGCACATTGCACCAAAAACTTGGCCCTCTTCCAGGGGACATATTTTTGTATGGATCAACTATTTTCCAAGAAATGTAGAGCATCTTTTACATAAAATAGGGATATTTCTGTCTCACTTTCTGCATTAGGAATGATCTGTTAAGAAACTGCCATTTCTTATTCCTCATCTCTCCAAAAATACTGAACAAAATAATTTTCAGAAATTAATCTCTTTTATGAAATATCTGCCACTCCTGTTTCTGAATGTAAATAGAATCATTTAACTATTCTATTCTAATATAACTATTTCTTATAACTCTGATGGAGAACTTTCTGTCTCACTGGCACTTTTTAAGTAGTGATGTGGGCTATTTAATCTTCTGTAAAAAATGCTAATATATAATGGCACCTGAAATAATAACAGAAAACTCTTTTTTATTGAGTTTATATATATTGATCATATAAAGCAAAGTTCTGGCTTCAAATAGCATTTGAATAATTTGTTCTACTCCTACTATCCCAAGGAAACCATCAGAATAAAACATAATTTTGGAAAACTCTGTTTATCATGACACAGACTTTAAAGTTAGATAATGTAGATGTCGTCATACCAGATTACATGAGAGGTTCATTTAGCCGTTTTTTCTGTCCCTTGAAGTGACATTACTTATTGAACAATTTAAGTGAAGATGCAAGAACTTAGCTACAGAGAAACATTCACCTTTTACACTGGCTTGAGTGTAAAACCTGTCAGATTTTTAAAATATCTTCAGGTTTTTAATCATTGCTTTGGCCAATTTTGATGATCACATAGGTTTTTTTTCCTCCATTAAGTGGTTTGCTTCAAATTTTGTTGGTTTCACTAAATGCTGATATGTTTTCTTGCAGACAGAGAGAAACAAAAAATCCCAAGTTACCTTCCATTTAATCATAAAATTAAAAATTGAGTTACCCTCACTAAGCTTTTCTGAACACTTCTAAAGCTTTCTCATCTCTTGCAAGAATGTTTTCTAACTGTTAGCCCTTTTTGAGACTATATAAGACGTCCTAACCATACTGCATCACTGATTTATGGAGTAGTTTATGGTAGTAAAAATAAAATAGCTTTTTGGAAACTATAAAAAAAAATCAGAATATAGAACAACACTTT
>VXBN01009776.1:260729-277398 GCA_013397395.1 Sinosuthora webbiana | reverse complement strand
ATTTGACCTTTGAAATCTAAAGTTGCACCCAAAGCCAAAAAAACCAAGAGCTTGTTCATTCCTGGTCAAAACTCTTGCCACACAGCTAGAAGGGTAGTTTGAGTTTTGCATTGTGGTGATCCACTTTCACCATGATGAAGATTGAACAGCAGAATCTATTTACGGTTTAATATAAGAAGGAGGGCAACAGTTCAGACTTTACAGAAGAAGTGGTGGTCAATGAGCTGTTAAACTAATGATCATGCTGTAGTCAGAAATGAATGTTTTTCTAACCTGCACAACAGAGAGACTGCACATAAATGCCATAAAGACATTTTAAAAGATTCTTAAAGACAGTGGAGTTAATATAAATATTTTAATCATTTATATGCATTGTTGAGTTTCACTTAGATGTCAACCAACAACAGCTTTTACCTAGTACATTATTAGTCTGAGTACTTGAAGGGACATGAAGTAAATACCAGTGCCACTGTTGGGTGAGGTTGAAGACTACTGATACTAAGGACAGGTATTCAGAATCTGTTGATATTTTTCTGATTGATACATGATGTTCTCATCTAGTTTGCTAGTTTGAAGAACTCATTTGTTGTGCAAAGTTCAACATGCAAATTTCTGGGGGAGTAGCATCTGGTGTTAGGGAATCAAATCTAATGGACTGTACAACAGAGCATAGATGATTTGTATGTGTTCAAAGGAAAGGGATAAAAAAATGCAAGAACTAGGGAGAACTGAGGGCAGATGAAACTTTTAAAATCTTATGCATCAAACATCTATTTTCATGACAGACTAGAATCATATCAATAATGTCCGAATACAATACTTCTCAGAGAAGAAGTTACCTGAGGTCAGAATATTTCCAAGAAAGGCAGAAAGCAGGTATCTTCAAACTGAGTGCCTCCAGGTCACCAGTCTCTTGCAAACACAGTCTTGTTTAGTTTGAAATGAACACAGACCTAGAACCACTTCAGTTGGACTGACTTAATTTTAGAGCTCATGGGAGCCCTTATGGGAGAAAAAAAAAAAAAAAAAGCAAAGCATTTATTCAATAAATGCAAAACTCTCTTTTCTTGAAGAAAGATAGAAAAATTCAACTTTGTGTTGTAAAAAAGAAATAACATAGATGATGAGAAATAAAACACAGTCCCACGAGGAATCTGCTAACAGCATAGTAAATTCACAATACGTATGATTAGTACACCATCTGAAAGTACAGAAGCAAAAAATAGAAGTAAAACCCCCACATTTTCCTCTCTGTGTCTGTGTTTGGAAAATATTTGCTCTCAGCTACATCTCAGTCCAGCTCCAGACTATGAAAACTCCCCTTTAAAGAGAAAAACTGTGAGTTCCCAAAAACAAAAGGAACCTGAGTCACAGAGGACCACTTTCAAAAGACCAGAGACTCAGACTGAAACTCTGGTTCAGGAATATTTTTTTTGTTTTGGTTTTGTTTGGGGTTTTTTGTTTGTTTTTGTTGGTTTGGTTTGGTTTTTTGGAAAGGGGTGTTGTTTTTGTTTGGTTGTTTGTTGTTTGTTTGTTTTTTAGTGGTTTTTTAGGGGGTTTTTAGGGATTTTGGTGGGGTTTTTTTCTGCAAGTTTTTGTCCAGGCTTGAGTGCTGAGTCATTCACCAAAATTGTTCAACTGAAAAACTGTGTGAAAACCCAATCTCAAAACAGTTGAATTTTTTATAACAAGGATATTGGACAACATAACAAAACACAATTTTAATTTTCTGCATTGGACTTCTTCAACAGACATTTACAGATACAGCATTTGAGTATCACATGAATATAAACCCCCTGCCTTGCCCGAAACATTAATTTTCTGGTGACAGGCTGGAGTCCGCGTACATAAAACTACTATCGTTACGTCTTCTAAATCACTGTGTCTAAGTTAATAGATAGTAATAACAGAATAATTAATAGAACTGACAAGTTGTCATTTCTTGTTGGACATTGGGTCTTTCTCTTGTTCACTGTTAGAAATACCAAAATGAAATTTCTATCAACTTCAGTATCAAGTTTTGTCTTCAAAAGTCCTTGATTTTATGGGGCACCATAAGATTCAGTTTTAAAATCAACTTCTGTAATAGAATGGAAATAAATCTGCATTTAGGTGGGTTGGGTGGGTGGATTATTTTAAATTTAAATAGCAATCAAACAATTTTATTAAATAAGTCAGTGCAGGCTTGAAGACAGTCTTTTTTCTTAGTATTCTCCACGCATCTTCTACAATGTTGTACTCATATAGGACCCTTTTGATAAGAAAATTATTCACATGAGAAATAAGAAAAACAAGGTAACAGATTATCAAAAGCTATTTATACCAAAGAACTAAGTAGAGGATGAGAAAGCTGTTTTACCCTTCAGTTTAAATCTTTGCAAGAAATGCAGCCTGACATTTGGTTAGATGCAGGGAGTTTTATGACACAATATTGTATTCACTGCAGAAAGGGATAGGAATAGGAACAGCTTGAGATAGGAATGGGGATCAGTGCTGAGATGTTTTTCTGAAGGACTGCAAGGAAATTACCTCACCTTAAAATTTTTGGGAGCTATAAATTTGTTATACTGCTTTCATAAGCTTCAGTTTGCTTTATAAAGAGCAGCTTCAAATGCGGTCTTTTTCTGTTGTGTGTTGTTCTTCAAACATTTGCAAATTACAGACAAAGCTTGCCAAATTTGCTGCCTCTCCTGGATCTGGCCAGGACAGGGTTAATTTTTGCAGCAGCAGGAGGGACTTAGCCAGGCCCTGGGGTTATTGTATACTACCTCACACCATGCACAGCGTGATAGGGGACATTTTCTCTGTTTCCAATGTGTGAGCTGGTGCCACCAGGTTTGAATGGTGAGCAATTGCAGGTGAATAATTTGCTAATCTTGCACATTCTGCTCTTAAAATTGATGTTATTGGTAGCTTTTCTTATCTTATTGCTATTCACAGTAAACTGTTCTTATCTCAACCCACTATCTCTTACATGCCTCCAATTCTCCTCTCCATCCTGACAAGGTGGGCAAAAGGGGAAAGTGACACGTGGTCTGGGATGTTTCAGTGGGAACAATACATTGGGGAGTATCATTCCTAAACCATGACACTGCTAAGTCCCCAAAATTCTGCTCTCGCATTTCCTTCAGAAACTTCTCAAAGGAGAAATTCCTTCAAAATGTTCAGACCATACCATTCAGAAAGTGAATTTAGTTTCCAAGGCTGCACTGCACAGTGATCACTACAGCCTAACAGCATCCCACATGGACTGGGATATCTCAACCCCTGCCTTGGGTTACAATGGAAGGTGTAACCAAAATATGTATTCTACTACCACCTCCATGAGCTGTTAAAATGAGTGGAGCAGTGCCCTTTATCTTTTCCAAGACTCTCTCCAGGGAAGCATCAGCCACCCCGGAGGGGCCATCTCTGCTAAGGGGCCATGAAAGTGTCCCAGAATGACATCATCCCATTTCAACATGCCCCGCCCTGGGGCAGGAACTGAATATTCCTACCTGTATGCAATCTGGAATTTGGAACATCACAATACCATCATGACTGGATTCCCAGAGGAGAGTTCTTGATAACCACCACTGGACCTCCAGAGAGGGATCAGACCTTTCTACAGGATCACTGCTTCAACAGGAACACATCCATCACTCCAATCAGACTGCTGCCACCCTCCGGACCAGCAGGGTGTCAGGTCACATTCTGATTTTGTTGGAATAAGCCAGTGTTTCTGTGGTATTGCCTTTATTGTAATTTTTCCCATTAAACTGTAGTTCTGACTTGGAATCTCTCACAACATATTTGTGTGGAGTTAATTCCTCCCAGTGGTTTGCCTTGAAATGAGTACATCCAATGGCATGTTCACTGAGATGATACCCAGCCGTGGACCACACCAAACAGGAGCACAGGAAGCTCATGCCTCATAGATTTTACCAGGATAAAGGAATGACCCTAAGAAAGGGCTGAATTTCATCAACATCTTTCCAGATCCTAAAAACTAAGGGTAGTACGAACAAGTAATCCAGCAGTTTAATGAACAACAGGAAATAAATAAAAATTCCTGAATAAATTAATTGCTCTATGGCTTACTGGTAGAATACCCTGAAACCTCCTTAGGTGTTTTGAGTCAAATTCTAGGGAGTTCTGTAAATTTTACATGTGAAACTGCTATACTGCATGCAAACTCTCCTTTTTCTCCTGTTCCACCGTTACTGCCCCCAAAAACCAGGTGAGTTATTTTTGTTTATCAGGGAAGCAGGAATCAAATTGTATTAAATGGTAAACAAATAATATTCATCTTGTGGGCCCTCTGGTTACAGGGTCTCCCACTGCATCTCATTGCTGGGAACCAAATCATACAGCTCTTTGACAGGTTAGCACCCCAAATCCCCATTACTTAAAGTAACACTATAAATTTAGCTGGGTCTAAAAAGTGAAACAAAACCTACTGAAAATATAACAACTATTAATTATAGTTAAATATCCCTGGCAGTTGTCATTAACTTTATGAAAGCCTGTCTCTCATCTGGGTCAGGCATTTCACAGCACAGTTCATAGGTGCAATTCTAATCATAAATAGCTTATGTTGGAAATGAAGGTCAACTTCATTGTGAACTTATCACACCAAAAAAGTCAAACTCTCAGACTCAGTGTCACTTGTTTACCACCAGCCCATCTAGAAGCTGCTGTTGTTGGATTTAGCTTTCAAAGGCTTGCTGTCATTTGACACTTCAGAAAAAGTAGTGATACCATTAGTAATTGGAGAGCCCTGGCAATGACCTTGCCCTTCTGCTAAGCCCCACCTAATCCTATGTGTGATACCTCAACTTACTGGCAACGTGAATATTATCTGTGACTATTGCTTTTCTTACAGGTACACATGCTCCAGAAAGACCTGGGGAAGAAAGTAATAATACAGTGCAGAGATTAAATGCTTTTACTTCAACTGATCCTCATATATTTTGCACATTGTTTTCACAGTTTTTGGAATTCTCAATATTTTTCAATCCCTCTGTCTATTTAATTGATTTTTTTTTCTACTTTTATAATATTTCATTTAATTAGAAGCACCAAAAAACCCTACAGATGGCAGCAAGCTCTACTACTACATGAGCATGATATAAGCACCACCTTTCCAATACTGATTGTCTTTCACAATTGCTTTTGCCCTTCTGAGCATTCTATTTGAACAAACTAAGACAGGAAATCAAAGTTTTTTTGGGAAGATCTCCCTCCTACTAGAGAATTACAACTATTAAAGCAACATGAGATCCATATAATTTCAAAGCTTATATATAACCAAAAGCATACCTGGCAAATAACACAGATAATTTTATAGCGGTATCACATTTTATGTCAAAAAACACTTTGGAAGCTATTTTATTCCAAGGTTGCAAGAGCCATAGTTTGAGTAGACATACCCATTGGGAAAATAGTTATTGCACTGCAACTTCCAGATAGTAAGAATGTATAATCAGCAACAAAATACACATCCTGGTACAGCTGATTTTTCTATAAATCTTGGTTTCAGAGGAAAAATAAATCTGACTAAGCTCATACCAAATATTAGCAGCATCATATAAATTTCCAGTTTCTTACTTCTATGTTTCGAACAGAAACTTCAATTAAAAAAATTAAAACTATGGGAATTTTTGAAAGGCTGGCAAATTCTGTGTAGTGCCATAGAAATATTTTGCTTATCATTTTTTCAGTTTCTGGGAATGTACTGAATAATTTTATTGCATTATTTGTACAGAGAGTAAATAGTTAGCCATTCAATATTTGGTAGAAATATCTACAAAGACTAGTAGAACAGAATGTTTGAAAGTTGTTCAAAAGCACTGCAGATAGAAGTTACCTGTGCTAGTTATGTGACTATAGACCAGAGTTTTTCGTAGGATTTCTTAACAAAAAAATAAGGGTGGCAAATTCCCATTCTTCTAACCAAAGCAAAAGCACTCATAATTCTAATTTCATGGAAAATAATTTACAATATCTGGTTAGCTGTCCTTACTAGTTCTATGAAACTACCGCACTGTTTGTCATTCTGCAAGAAGAACATCCGTTCCTCTTCCCCTTACACCTGGACCAGTACTAATCCTGTCACAGGACATTATTCTTCATCTAAGCAGCTTCCTCAGCCAAACCAGGAAGCTGCTGGCACAGATATAAAGCTTGGAAAACAACAAGAAGTTACAAACAAGAGATATTGAAACACCAGCCTGGGGTGGCCACTGCTCAAATACAAACTTAGAGAATATTGCAAAAAACAAATCCAAAAAAATGCAAAACAATTCTGTCCTAGGGTGACTCTTTGAGGCTTCTATCCCCAATTGTCTGTTTTGTTTACGCTGTATGTTAATTTCTGTACCATTAAGACTGGTTCCAAGAGCAGAAGGGGGAGAAAGAGGTAGGGCGGAGTTTATTTTGAAAGCAGCAGTCACTCCTCTGCATTCCTGCTCCAGATTGGTTCATCGCAAGAACAGACCAGCAGCGGGACACAGAGATCTCCTGTGCTTTTAGTTAGTTTCAGCTAGCTGAGGCAGAGAAACTCTCTGGATCGTTTGGTTTTGTTTTTTTTTTCTTTTTTCTTGGGACTGAAAGTTTTAAACCTGCTCTAGACTGAAAAAGCCAGAGAAGCACTGGGAGCCCACGCCTGCAGCCCACCAGGGCCTTGACCTCCGGTGAGCTGAGCTACACCCACAGCAAGGACTTTATGAATTTACCAGCCCGCTTTAGAACAACGAAAGGTTATATTGTTCCATATTATCCATTCTTTATGCTTGTGGGCACTTTGTTTGTTAAATAAATAGGTTTTTCCACTTTTCCACAAGGAAGTTCTTTCTCGGACCAGTTGGGGGAGGGGCCATTTTGGGTTTGCTTCCCAGAGGCACCCTATTTGGGGTTTTTTCTCCCTAATTTGCCCTAAACCAGGACAAATACCTACAAAAATTTGTATATCCTTCACACTTTCCCTTGCCAGGAGCAATCCAATATGCCAACATGTAACTTCCTTTGCTCAGCTTTTCTCTGAGCTCAAACCAACATTTTCTTTGATGCACTAATATTTCAGTATTGCTAGGACAAATGTGTAAGGAGAAAAAAAAATATGCAATTCTTCTAAGATTTTTAACACCTCTATATGTTACAAACTTGACTTTGTAACAGTTTTGCAAGCATTTTGGCAAAATTTAGAGGAAACACGTCCCCAGTCTCTTCTGAAGAAGCTGGAGTCTGTGGGACACAGAAGAGCTTCTGTCACATCAACAATGTTCTGTGGACATATTTTCCTTCTGACATGATATAGCCATAATTTCTACAGTAAAACATTCCAGTGCAAATACATTCATATTCAATCCTCAAACCAGTCAGATACTTAGAAGAATAGCACTGAATTCTCTGAGACAGCTTTCACAATGTAGTGATTTGAGTTTCACATCAAATAAGCACAGATTAGATTATACTGGATTGGATTAGATTAGATTAACCAATTTCAAACCCCAGCTAACTGTTGCATATGTGTCATGAGATTGCAGCAGAATGTATAGAGAAGAAAAATGCTATTGTCAAACCTGTATTAGAAGGAAAATATTCTTATAAATTTTTCTCTTAAGTAAATCAAGCAATTTTTTTCTATCTTGGCTGCTTTCCTAGAACCTCTACCAATATCTGTTTAGTGCCACATGAAAATGGCATAGCAGAAAGCAGAGGTTGACAAGAGAGTTTGCTCAATAGTGGGCTTTTTTAATATAGAAAAGTTGAATAATTTCTCAGGTTCTAGTGCTTCACAGACATGCAGACTGAGAAAATTCTGACACAGAATCATGGAGTGACTGGAGTTGAAAGGGACTTTAAAGATCATCTAGCTCCAGCCCCCTTGCTTCTTTTGTTAGACCGGGTTGCTCAGAGCCCTATCCAACCTGGCCTTTAACACATTCAGGGATGGGGCATCCAGAGCTGCTCAATGTAACTTGTGCCAGTTACCACCCTCAATTTCTTCCTAACATCTAATCCAAACAGATTAGGTAATCATATCCAGAATGATGCCTGCAGCCAAAATTCAGTTTGGGCAGAAACTGGTGTGTTAGTTCTATGGGAAATTAAAGCTGAGAATCTGAGGAAATAAAAGCTTAGGTAACAAAATCATAGACTGTTTTTCAGGCCTATACTTGCTATGCATCACCTTAATTTACATAACTTTACATTTACTCGTTCAAACTTTTTAAAAAGTCCAGAAAAGGAAAAGTTGGGAAAGGGACAAAATATTTCTTCACAGGACAAATCATACCCTTGTAAAACATCAGGAAACTTTCAGATATGGAAAGCTAGACATGTCAGGTAGATGTGCAGATAAAATAGCATGTTTTGGTAGCCACAAGCCTTTCAGAAATGTTCCATCTTTATGAGTTGAACAAGAAAAATATCACTTCTCCTTACCTTATGCTTCTTATATGATTTCTTTGTATTCTCATACCACTACATCTAGAACATTATTGCACCTTCAATTATTTCTTCCATAGCTTTAAGTCAATGTACACCCTTATAGTCCAGTTATATTAAAGCTTGTTTGATGATTCAAGGAATTTATAGCAGTGTTTTTGTATTTGACTGTACCAGCCAGCATGCGCCAGCATATTTCAATAACTAGCAGCAGTGCATATGGAAATAGAATATGTAGGTCTTGCAACTGTAATAAATAGTTCCTGAAAGAAAGAGGTCACTTCAGTTTTTATTGAAGGCAACTGGTTCAAGCAGAACATGAAAAAAAAGTTTATCTGCATTGAAACTACACAAATACAACCACGTCATAATTACAGTGTATAATATATTAGGATGCCTCTAACTTTCCTGTCCTAAAATATGCATGGAAAGGAAATAAAATAGGTCAGTTTCTGCATACAACACTTCTAGCCTCACAAAACCTGGAAGTTAAGGGCACAGTGAAAATTTTAAATGCAGTCAATTAATTGCAAAGATTAATTTAAATGTTGTAAAGGAAATCATATCTGTCTCTTAAGCTGCCCACCATTTTATATAGATTTTTTTTCTTTTTTGATAAATATTTCTCTTTCCACTTCTGCATTGAGGGAGGCCTGCATAATCTGAAAAAGAATTTTTCAAATGAGCTTCCTATCTGCAGGGAAATAATGAAATGCACACAAGAGTGCTTTCAGGTTTAAGAAAAGGAAGATGTAAATAGACATAATTTAATAATCCTCATTATGAAAACCTCAAGAATTTACTTCAAAATAAATTATTAAATATTTTTACAAATACTTCTTTTTAGATGCAAGTATTCTGCGACCTTTACCTAAGTTTTACCATTAACTGGTTATTATGCCACCACAAAGTTAAAATAAGCAACGAGAAACAATTGCATCCCATAATTCTATTTGTGTTCAAGTCAGATGTGCAAAAACATGTAAAAAAAGAACAAAAAAGATGTTCCAAAAATGCTTATTTCTTCAACCTTGTGCTTTTTCTTTCACCCATACAGGAGCAGCTTTTGGTGCTTATCGATAGGAATTGAAATTAAATCAAGTTTTTAAACTTTTTAAGTCTCAGACTACTCTTAGGTACCTGCATTCAGCAAGGCCAAGCAAAAATAAAAGTAATTGTAATTTCACTTGCAGAGATCACAAGAGTTTTATATTTGTTACCTGACTATGCATTAAATCTTTTTTTTTATTATTATTTTTTATTCTATTAAGATTAAACAAAAACTGTTTTTACTGAAGGGATATATGTCACCTTGAAAAGCATCAATTAAGTCTATGCACTTTCCTGAAAGTGTTTCATTTTCATTAAATCAGCAGATGTTGCACCACCAAATTTTTAATTATTTCTTCCTAAGCTTGCTGGAGACTGTATCTCAGAAGGAGAGGTGCATGCAGAAATCTATATGAGCAAATTCATCAGAACCTACAGGAGATAAAGCTTTCTTCTGACCCAGCTCCTTTGTCTGGCTTCTGACTAGCAGAGGACATGACCAGGGGCATCAAAATACAGTACTGGCACGGAAGGACACTGGAGCCTTCTCAAAATATATGTGTCATCAAAGCTTAGTTCCATCTCATAGATTATAAGTTATTCTTTTTAGAAAAACCCGTAGACCACTGTTTACCAGATGAACACGCTTTCTCATCAATACTGCTTAAAACTAAATTTGAATGACCCAACTTCAGTCCCTACATACAAGGCAAGGTGGATAATGATTTTTAGGAAAAAGCCACACATTTATTAAACCAGCTGATTTTGTAGGGAAGAAGAATATTTGAGGCACACATACAGTCAAGGTAGACCTGTAAATTTTAAGGAGTTCATTTCTACTTATGTTACTTATGGAAATGAAAAGTAAACACTTTCTGTGCAACACAGAGAGGTGAATCAGTGATCCTTGCAGAAACAGAAATCCATATGAATTCTGGTGCCATTAATGCCTTCTGGAAATGACGTCCTCCACAATAAACACAGTGCCTCATTTTACTGTTTCAAGGACAACATAGCTAAAGTTCCAAGCCAGACAAATTTAACATAGGAAGGTGGATAACACTCAGGGTTCAGCCAGCCTTCAACTTACTCAGTTTTATCCCTTGTGGCTTAATTTACTTCTTCTCTAATAAAATCTACCTTCCAGCTGTGATCTGCTTTGCTTTGAATAGATACTAATATGGTTTCATGGTACTGCCATCTTGGAAAATATGATGGAGCACAGGAACCAATTCAAACATACTTTTCTAAGAATATCATTCAATGTGTGATTTTGTTCTTATTAGTTACTCAAGAGGGAAATTGTACAGAACCTCTAAAACTAACTGGTCATTTCAGGAAAAGTTTTGTCTATTGTATTTTACATAAGTAGCATAACTGTTTCTATCTGCTGAATGTAAATACAAAGCCAAGAACAACACAAATGGTGATATGAAATTCACAAGCAAAGAGCAAATTGGGGTAATCAAACTATGTGGTGGTGTCTGGAATCAGGGGTCCAAATGGAAAGTTTGTATCCTTAGGTTTGGTGGGTCTGAACCTCAGGCTGAAGTGTAGATAGAGCGTGGAAGAAGAAAGAGTGACTCTCACATGGGTTGAAGATAGATGTTTATTGCTCCAGAGAGAGCGAGAGAGAGTGTCCCTGGGGTTCTGGTTTCAGCTTTTGTATCAGGAACATGGGGAGGGGCAAGGGTAAGCCATAACCAATACCAGGTAAGGAGGGAGTGACCAAGACAGAAGGACAATACACAGGACATCTGATACACCATACGGGATGGAGATACTAAAGGCTTTGCCATTCATGTTAGCCCTTCTCACCCAGAATGTTTCAGGTTTCTGGACAGGGACACAGAATGATTGGCACACCCACCACCAGGGAAAAACCAAAAGGGTTAGTAGGGCAGGGGGTAATTTAGACTGCACCATTGTTAAATGCACTACAACAAAACTATATGCTTTACAAGCCAAAGCTGAGTTTTCAGTTTTTAAAGACAACTTCTGCTCCCAGAGTATATAGAAATCTGTATGGGGAGGGGGGCAGAGAAATATAAAGGTGGCTTTAAATACTCAGAAAAAATTCATAGCGCATATTTTAGAGTCCTGAACAATATGGTAACTAAAAATTCAGGTGAGAAAAATTTCAATTGTAGGTATTTCCTCTGCTCTTTTGATTTTTAAAAATTATTTGCTGATAAACTGTGAAATGGATGTTACATATTGGCATTGCCATGCTTTAGCTGCAGTATAAAATGTAGATACTGGCAGTAAATAACAACTAAATAACTGTTCATATTCAAAGCAAAATTCAACCAGAGTTTTGACATCAAACAGTAACTGATCCAATGCTATTAAAAAAAAAAAAAAAAAAAAAAAAAAAAAGTGACATTTAAATTTTAAAAAATCTATTTCAAATGTGAAAGTTTTCTTTAAAAGCAAAATGTAAAGCCCCTGAGCTGCATGTTCCAAATGCAGAAAATTCTTAGTTCCACGCTTGCACCTAGCACCTAGGGAGTGGGGAAGACACTCAAGTATTACCTCAGCTAATTAATGTTTATAGAATCTGTATATGTCAGGAAGTGGCCAATTAATTAGACTGAAAAAAGGAAGTGGACCTTAAAATGCATTAAGCTGAGTAGAAAATTATAAACCCACCACTCCCACCCCAGGCCCCAACACCATTGAGATTTTTTTTTACTTTTTTTCTATTTCACATCAGTTGCCTTCATTATAGTTGAGAGTAGTCCAAGGATTTCAGGCTATGAAACAAAGAATTACACCACTGGCATTTGGGAAAGAATATGTGATCATTAGAAGTCCTGAGCAGGGTATTGGAAAATATGATGGAGCACAGGAAATTGCTCCATCATATTTTCCAATTTGCTTTGCCCTTTAGCTGAAGTCCAGTATCTAAATCTATTGGACTCTTCTGATTCTCTTTGAAAAGCACTCCAGACTCTAAAGCACCTTGGTCAGGAAGCTTCCTTCTGTTTGTTTCTTTGGGGTGTTTTTCCCATTTTTGTTTTAAACCATGTCTAAATATTAGTATAAATTCTTAAAGTCACATTAAAGTTTGCTTTGGCATATATTCTCTTTTCATATCCTTGAAATATTTGAGAACAGTTATCAATTATTTTTTTCTGTACTCCATATTAATCACTGAAAATCACCATTAATCTCTCTTTTGTTCTGGTATCTTGTTGCTGAATACCTCTAATAAGGTCACTGCTTTTCTGTTTACTTCTGATTGCTTGGAATTAATTCCATGTATTTCTGCAAAAATCTCAGCACCATCGGATGCAAAATTCTGATGCTTTTGTAACTGCTGCCCAAAATCAGCAATCCTTTGCTGGTGTTTTTTTTTTTTTTAACCTAGTTAATTCCTGGGTGATTTTCTGTTCCCTGTACCTCAGATCACAGACTTTAACTTCCTCTCAAAGGCTTTGTCAAGCCTTCACCCATTCTCTCCTCTCTGTATCCGCGGTGTTTGGTGTTTGTCTCTTAAGGCTGTCAATTGAATTTCTGAAGTGATTATCTCCTTCTTACTGAACTTTCTCAACATGTTATGCAGCCACATTTCTTGAGCCATCTGTTATAAGCATATTTGAAATTCTTTCCAACACTGCCCCTTAGCCCAATCTTGCCACTTTATTGCATCTTTAACAGAAAAACATGGAAAACTTTGAACAATACCAATTGCTGTGAATCACCTTAAAAAACATTTCACAGAGGTGTTGCTCAGAAAGACTATTAAGCAGAAGTGTGAATGGATGTGGGGGATTCTCTCTGTAATTTGTGGGCACAGACTAAATTGTACTTATAAAGTAGTTAGAAATATATGCTAATTAGTTTTTAATTAAAAATAAAACTTGGGAGGAAAAAATCTTGTCATTCCCACTTCCTTCTGGATTAATTTTGTTTCAGCTGAGAAAGGTGGCAACACACCGGAGATTTTTCCAGTTCAAGACAAGGAGCAGAAAAGAGTTTTCACTTGAGCTAATATCAATGACCCTGCAAAAACAGTTGATCAATTATTTTCGATTTTCTGTCCATAATATGTTTTATATCTCTATCTCACTTCAGTAACCTAATATTATGCTCTGTTTTCAATTCATTTGCCTGCAAAACAAGACAGGCGTTTCCGCAAGGCACACACCAGACATAGTGGCCATCAGCAGAGGTGTCGCTGCTGCTGGCACAAGGATAATTAGAGTGCATGTCCTCAGCAAATAATAGCTTGTTAGAGTGACAGACCAAGAGCAGGTGAGTGCAAAGCTGGTGATGATGCACTCAGGGTGGGAGCAGGAGCACTACATTGGCGTGCAAACCACTTGCTCTGCACGCTGTTCCTTTGATTTTTCCACTCTTACAAATGGAAAGCCTAGGACATATGAAAAATCTAGTTCTGCTAAGAGAAAGGAGATGCCTTAGGACATCACCACAGCACTATCAGTTCCCGTAAAACACAAAAGCTTCAGCTTTGCCATTTTGGGGAAAAAAATGGGAATACAGATTCCCTTTATTGCTTTTGACAATTGCATCTTACATCTGTGCAATGAAGCTGCCTGACTGCATAACCGTTCCCCTCCATCAGTCTTTTTCACTGCACAGCAAAGTGGTCACCTGTTGCAGTGCATTTAATTTTCCAGACACCACCATAGTCACCAACCTAGGCAAGTACTATCCATTGCATCTGGAATGGAAAGCTGCCTCCATACTTCCATGTAGAACAGCTCAAAAGAAAATTTTGATGGACTCTAACAATCTTGCCTGCAGTGAACTGAAGTTGCTTGAATATAAACTAAAACCTTCCCCAGTTTGAAAACCTATTTACACAGGATCTTTTGAAGATTTCCAGTGCCAGCTTCCTCTCATCATTAGCCAAATGCTGCTGAAGTCACCTCTAGTGCACTTGGGATAGAGCTTCTATTTACTCTCGATTGAACTGTTTTCTTGTCTTCTCCTTTTCTCTTAAACCCTTTTTCTCTCTACCTTTTTAATGTAGAACCAGTGTCCTGTCTCAAACCTTTTGCAAAACACAAGAGTGACAGCTGTTAGGAGTCTTGCCTCTCTTGCAGAATAAATAAAGGATAAGCATGTGAAAACATGTTAGCACAGCAGGCAAAGGGATGTGTGATATGATTGCAGGTCTAAAATGGAATTAGTGGTGTGAAGGTTGGCTATGTGAAAAATCTTGTGAAGAAGCTGATTGAAAATGAATATTAGTTGTCTTTTTGAGAACACGTTATAGTCTGCTGTGTGATCCATAAAGCAGTTAAAATCAGAATTTGACAAGTTTTTAAACTCTCCAGAATTACAAGAATAAATTTCCAACAACAACAGGCAAGTGCCTTCAGCAAAGGATGGAAGTAAAACATCAGGATGTGCACAGTAATGCTTCACTTAAACTGTCCATGCAAGGGGAGAGGCGTTCTTTGCAATAGGAGGTGTCTAATTCCCTGATGTGCCTCTGTTTTGAATGCCATCTCCAGAGAAAGGCTTGAAACAAACTACAGTGTTGTAGCCTGAGGTTCTGCCTTGGGTGAAGGGGCAGTCCATTGACTTGCAGAACAGCCAGAAGCCGATGTGGAATGGTCTCTCACCATAAACTTGTTCCTTTCTTTCCAAATCTCCCTATCTCTAGTCTCCCTGCCACCATAGGATGCTGACAATGTGTCTGGATTTAACCTGCTCAATCGTCAGGGTTAAAAGTATAGCCTGGTGGCAATCATAGAACAGCTTTCTTTCAGCAAGAAGATATAAATTACAGTAGTCAAGTCTTTATTAAAATCTTTGTCAGAATAGCATGGGACACGAAGATGATTTTGGGGCAGAATCCAGTACATTGAACTCTAAATTTGAAATATTTTAGTAAGAGTCAGATCTGTTCCTAGGCCACAAAACAGAGTTGTTCTAACAACAAGTATGTAATTTTTGCGGAGGATGGATTGTAAGCAAGAACACACAAAACCTACAGTGAGTTCATTTCTAGAAATTTTCTGCATTACACTATAGCTTTCCAGATGAATTAACACAATGCAACATTGTGTTTTCTTATGTGGAAAAGTTGAAGTAAAGAATTGTATTGTTGAAGGAAATAAAATGAAGCTTAAGAGCAAAAAGTAAGTACGTAAATGTATTTCTGCTACCCACTCAGAAAAGGTTTTGTAGAAGTTGATCTAGGCTATTAGGCAAGCCCTGTCTTCTAATGGACTATAATATCTTTCTACATCTTTCCAGCAGCTGAAAACAAAAATCAGCACTTAATCACCTGTTGCTCGTTTCTGTCACTTGTAAAGCTGTAAAAAGATACACCTAATAAAATAGGTAATAAAAATTTGGGGTAAAAAATTTGTACAGTATTTACATTTGGGGTACTCTTTCTGAAGGAAAATCTTAGAGTCACCTTCCCAATAAGACATGAAATTTTCTGCCCTAATGCCCAAAAGCTCAGTTTGGGTCAGACAAGCTGCTTGGGACATAGCAACAGATACACAGGTCTTGAAAGAGAGCATTAAATTCCACCAAATAAATGCTGTGTTTTTAGCCGCATTGGAAAGGCTTAATTAATAGTGATTACAAACTAAAGTTAGAGGCCTGCTGGCACCTGACTTGACAGAGCAAGAAGCCAGGCCATGTCTGATAAAGAGAATTACTGGGGAATTCTAAAATGAGCTGAAGTACTTCCTGGAATATTTGATTGTTTATTCGACTCCATGTTCATTTTCTCTGTTTAGAACTGCAGCAAAGATTTCATTAATTTATTAACATTTAGATGAGTTCTAGTAGGGTGAGCACATAAGGTGTCATTTTTGGAGGTTGCTTCCAGTGCCTTTTGAGCACAAAGCACCAACACTTGGCATATTTCCCCTTTGTACAAAGTAGGGCTGATGGTGCTGTCATACAACTGGAGAATGCCTCAAAATCTACAGCACAAAAGGTTTTTATAAATGTCAGTGTTTAGGAAAAAAAAAACCACGCACAAAAAAAGTTCTGATGATCTTTAATTTCCTTCTTATTTATTTCATTTCATGCCACATGCAGCAAGACAAGGATGGAAGTGTACCTCTGATTTTAAACTAGTTATTTTAGGGATCCTGAGTTTTGCATTTAACCTAGTTCTGTGTGAAGTCAGAATAATGATAAGACCAAATTTAAATTAAATAAATACATAAATACATGAATAAATAAA
>VXBN01009776.1:250383-260701 GCA_013397395.1 Sinosuthora webbiana | reverse complement strand
TCCCTCCAGCTGGCAAGGTGAAAAGGGCTCTGTAGAAGTGGTCTAGGAAGCAACCTGCACCCTCCCTGGAGACCAATTACTTTTGAAATGTGCCTGATCGTTTGCTGCTGCCCTCTCCCCCTCCCCAACCTGCCCCCACCTTCCCCCAGTCGCTCATTGTACTGTTGTCATCGAGACACCTGATCAACCCTAATTCTTGCTTTTATTTGAATTAGGGTGCCACCAATCCTGGATCCATGTCAGGGCCCATGTAATGCCTTTGGGCAACACTGGGGATTAGATTAGCATTTTGGTGTTCTTCTAAAGCCACATGGTCGGCATTATAAGGATCCCATTAGAGATAAAGGGAGCAGTTACACAAAGCCTAAGAAATATAAGGGCCAGAGGAGGTTGATGTAATTGGCTGATATTAGAAAGTGCTTTGATGAAAGCATACTGTGGTTACTACCCCTTTTTCATAGTTTAACATGCCTCTTAATTACAATCTCAGTTGTTCATTTACACTGAGCGTGTCTTTCAGGACTGCCAAACTCTTCAGGGAAAATTAAGCAAGTATGTTGTAGTAGGTTGGCCAGCCTGACAATTAAAACCCCATTATTGGCTGGTAGAAGTAGTCTAACCAGAAAAAAAAAAAAAAAAAAAAAAAAGGTTGCCTAATCAAACAGTCCCAGACATGAGAGGATGAAGAAAAACGAATAATTGTCAAACCAGGGAGCATCAGACAGCTGAAGTGAGTTTTGAAGATACAGATATATTTCCAATGTCAGGGAAAGACTTTTTCCAGCAGCTTTGTACGTGAGGCTGCCTCAGCTCAGAAGGAAGGACCTTGGCAGTGGTACATCCACTTTGCAATACAATGTTTACCTGAATTTCTGTTCTTGACCCATTCAGTCCACCTGAGATATATCAGAGTTTGCTAAGTATTTTTATATACTTACACTATTATTTAATTGTTTGGCTTCCTTAATACATGCGATAACTTGATGCCATAGTAATCTCTTATTGCCAGGACACACTCCAGGCTTACCTTTTCTTGCTTTTCCTGTCAACATTCATGGTCTCAGAAAAAGAAGGATGTACACTTAGAGGAAAAAGCCGAAACTTTTTACAGAACCTTAAGCCTTAACATACACATGATGATTAGATTTAAATAAAGATCCTAATCTCTGCTTTACTTATTTAGGTGTCTGTCAATAGACCTGTTTTGATTAATTGTCTGTAATCCAGTGGAAAATAATACACAAACTATAAATAAAGGCTAGCATTGAATCAGTGATGAATTATCCATAAAATTAGTAAATATGAACTTACAGTGGAAACTACTGTGTCATAATAAGACGAATTCTGTTGCTGCTGCTTTTTTATGGTTTTCATATTATATATGTTTCAAAGCTGTTCCAGCAGCTTTTCTTACTTTCTTTTAAGGAAACACTTGAAAAGATATCTATATCCACTATGTGTTTAATCATTTGAATAGACAGAAAATAAAAATTCCTTCAACCTTACAACCACTGTGTTCATTACTATTAGTATGCAGGACTCAAGCTGTTGGCTTGAGGCCTTTTTAGGGCTTTCGTAGTAGACCACAACTAAGCAAAGCAATATTTTCCAATTATTAGAGATGATCAAAATACTGAACTTCAGGTTACACTTATGTTACTACAGAAAAAAAAAATCTAGAAAACAGGTAAGCATATGTTAGGGCCTGCATGCTTTGCTGTATGAAATTTTTTTTAAGTGGTATACGTAAGTTGTAACATCATATGTTTGCAAAATTTCCCATACAGAATTATGACTTGTGGTCATATCCTTGAAACAGTATCTTTGGTTGGTACCCAATACACTCACCAGCACAGCACCATACATAGTGACTGTAATTTCCTTCATCAATTTAGTCACCCATTTGGATATAGAGTTAATAGAAAATATTAAGAGAAAGGAAAACAAAGACACATCCCTTTAAAACTGCTTTTTAATCGAGCTCTGTCTTCATGGGTAGGGTAGGAGCTGAAGAAACAATAATTTCTAAGTGTTTTATAGATTCATCAAAGCAACAACAATGGTACTCCACAAAGGAGTGTAAGTGATTTAGTAGCTCTATCTACGCTGCTCTTCTAGATAAACAGACAAATTCACCAGTTCATGACCTTAATGTGCATCATAAGTTCCTTCTTGCTTTAAGAAGTTTTGTTTTGAATTCCCAATATTTGAATTAATTGCAGGTGTCTGCTTCCAATAAGATTACAGTGTTTAAATTATACGTCAATGCATCACTTAAACCATGTCACTTCCTGTTAAATTTCTTCTCACTGTAAGTTTGTGTAACAAAATGTGACATGATAGAAGTCTGCTGGTGTGGCGCAGTACCTCAAAAATAAATACAAAGCTTTAGGACATTAAACTCTACTGGTCTTTTGAGTTATCTTTGGGTGATTAACATATGCAGATGATAGAGTTTAGCGAGAAAGGTTTTAAGCAATAGCTGAGGGTAAAAGCTGTTGACCCTGAAGTTGTCACAATTCTGCTGTGAACTGAAAGCACCAAAAAAAAAGTACACATTAATAATGATCAGAATACCTGCTTGCCCACAAATATACAAAATACTAAATTGGAAGGGTCGTGACACTTAAATAGAGAAACAGAGAAATATAAACATGAAAAGAACTCCAACCAGATTGCTTCCATCAGAGTTAAGCTGTAGAGTTGACACTTGTCCTAAATAACTTTCCATCCCAGTTAATGTCTCCGTCAGGAACTTGTACAGAGCAAAAACCAATCATATACACTACCATCATGAGGCTTATAAAGATGCTGTAATTGCAATTGGATTTCTGGGATGCAGAGAATCTAATTCCTGTCTTGGCTGAACCGTGCAACTTCAATAGCAGAGTAAGACCTGGGAGCAAATCTTGTGAAAAAGGTAATCCTCAATCACTTAGGAACTGTGGTGTTATGAAAGGCTTAATTTCTACTGTGCCTAGTACAGGAAATAACTACTAATCACTTCAACTTTTATACTTAATTTTGGAAATATTTGGATTGCTATACTAATTGTGCACCAGTTTGTGCAGGTTTTGCCTCTGCAGAATCCTTAGCTAGAAAACTTTTCAACACTACACAGGATAAAATGCGAAATCTACCATTCTAGCTACAGTTTGCTGTTCTATTTAATATAGAAATATAAGTGTCTTTAGACATAAAAGGGAAAATTATCTGCAGTTATTCCACTCATCCACCCTATAGGCAGTTTTCTTGGAAAACTGGTCCTCACTGAAAATTAATAAAAGAAATAAGCTGAACTGAACTCAAGATTGTACTACTCTTTGTCACGTCTTTCAACATAGAGGCACTATCAATCTACTCCTCATTATCACTTGTGTAGATCTCACCTCACCCCACAGCAGCTGTCAGCATGAACAGTGAATGCATTCCCACTTAGGCAATGAATATGGTTAGCTATCCATGCACAGGGCCCATCTCTAATATCTTATCCAGCAACTAAAGCCTCTGCATTTAGCCAGGTGCTCAAATGAGCTGTTATTACTCTTTTAAATTAAAATTACTCTGTTTTCTCAGTAAAATGATATTCATCTGCTCCCCTCCCCTTATTGTCTATAGTCCTCAAAAAACTGCCAGTCTAGTGTTTGCACTTAACACACCACACCGTGGAGCCAGCTCAAACTCTTCCAGAAGTTACAGTCCATGCAGGAACATAGAGAGCTATTAATGGTACAGATCTAGTCTGATGGGGGTGTTTTGATAAACACAGTCACTGCTAGGCTACATCTGAAGATAACATTTATTTTGACAAGTGAGAGGATCCTGGTTCTCTCATCCTAAGAGAAGTAGGAATCTCACGGATTTTGNAAAAAAAAAAAAAACCACAAAAAAAAAATAAAAAAAGCAGTCAAGAATCAGAGGTGCCTAGTGAAGAAAATGGAGAACTATGAAGAGGCTAAAACCAGAAAATACCTAATCTGAAGATTAAAGAAACCTTCAAACCAAAATATCTTGAGTACCAGCCCCAGCGAAGTTTGTGGAGAAATGTATATCAAAGGAATTCATGATGCTGCACATTTTGGATGCATTCATCTTATTCATGCCTGACTATCTCTCCTGTTTGTTGAAGTAAATCTTCACAATGGCATTTAAGCTAACTTAAAATGTACTTATTTTTTGACCCTTGGATCCACATAAATCGTAAGCAGTCCTCCAACAAACTGGGCATTAAAATTACTTTGACAGAGCATATCCAAATTTTCTCTGTAAGGCTAATAATGTGGAATCTCTAATTATAAACATGGGGTTTAATCTGTAGGACCTGTAGCTTCAGTACCACAACAAATCTCAAACCTGATCCTTCATTTTCTATTTACACGAGAAAACTGTTGGCTTATTATGTTTGCAGTTCCTTTGGTGTTTTTTCAGTCAAACACAAAGTCTCCTTCTCTGATGTTCAAAAATGATGAGAATAGATGAGCTTTCAAATGTACCTGCTCTCTACACAGGTATTGTTGATATTCCCTTTACAGAATATTAGATCCCTCTGTTACTCATTTATCCTACAGTCTTCGACAGTGGACTGGTAATCAACAAGCATGTAGTTCAACAACATCCAAACATCCTGGCAGAAAAGCACAGTTCTTGTTCATACGGGTAATTGTCACCAAAAGAGCTGACTTCTCTGAAATCAAGAAAAGGCTGAAAGGAAAAGTAAAATAGCAAGGTGGTGGCAAAGGACACAAGTGTGGGAACTCCAGAAGCAATCCAAAGACCTAAGAAAAGATGCTTTTGATGTATCTACAGGGTAGTGCAAAACTTCGATAGCAGACATTGCCCTCTAATCAGAAGTTTGTATTACTGATAAGTAAAATATTTTGTTGAGCCACTTTACAGATACTTCTGTGTTTCTCTTTCTGTTTACCAAGGGAGAAATTTAATGAGAATTTGATTTAAAATGCTTCACAGTTAAGCACAGAATTATAGATGTCTTATAAATAGATAAATAATGGAGTTGAAATAGAACTGGGAAAAAAAATTGTGATTTGTTTAGTCATTTTGGAAACTGTCTGCATCTCTTCAACAAATTAGACTTGCTCACTTTATGAGTCCTCTCACCCTCACTGGTGAATCCATCTTTGAAGTTTCAGTATTGAAATTATCTCAGAATCATGAAGGAGGTTTTTTTAATACTTGGATCTGATGCGATTCTCAAAAATGCTGTAGGCACTCCATTGTGTTCTAGAAGAACTAACTTACTGTAGAAGTTGCCAAGTCTACTCACAGGAAAACTGTGAAATAATTCAAGTTTAGTACTTGAATTAATGATGCACTCCTATGTATGTGTTTTTCATTTCAACAATGAAAATCCTTGTAATCATTTCATTTGTTAGATTGGCATGAACTACCATCGTGTTTCTCTTTCACATGCCTAAATCTAAGGTTTTTCACATCAAACTTACACTGTCCTTAGTTCCAGCCAATTCAAATTTATGCCACTAAGTTGACATTTAGAGATCTACTTATATTAATGATTGCTGACCTATAAATGGATGAGGCCTGTATATGAGTTCTGACTTTTTTAAAAAAATCATGTTTGATAGTCAGACCCAAGCTTGGATATCATGCCTGATTTTTATCTATCTTTTACTGGCACATCTGGAGGAGCTGATAGGCCTGGAGGAAGATAAGTCTCTCTGAGACTATATAAATAGGTTAAAACTAGTGTAGACAAAAACAATTTGTCCAAATTAAAAACTTTATGCATATATATATATATATATATGCATATATATATATATATATATATATGCATATTTATACTACATCTAGATGTGATGGAATGCTTTCTGAGGATGCCAAATTTGTATTTGGAGGAAGTGCAATAAGGACATTCAGGGGACTCTTCATTTTAGTGTATCAAACTTAATGCAAACAAAATTTCACCCATTTCATCAAAACCATTTAATGCTTACCTGCTGATAACTTATTGGTCATGTCCAGTGAGCTCACATTTTACCAAAATAAGGTTGTCATACATGTGCCTCAGTTTGTCCATCTCCTCAAAGACAGTAGATTGGTTATTTTTAAACTTTAGTTGTAGTTTTACTCTAAGTAAAACTCTCTAGGCTGTCCAGTTTCTGCTTTAGTTCTTTCTTGAGTGGCTGAAGAATTATTTCATGTTGTCTGTACATAACACTTCACAATTATGAGCCTTATAGTTCTCAAAAGCTCTAAAAGCTTTGTGTTCTCCTCTGCATTAGCAGTACCACGATATTTAAAGAGATTTTGTTTGTGATTTATTGTCAATTGATACAAAGCAGAAAAATCCTCTGATGGACTGTTCAGTGTGTTGCCTTAGCCTTAAATCTGTACCCCATAACCAGCAGCCCAAGGTACTCAGTGCTCCTGCACATATCTCAGTCCAGTCACTGGGCAAGCAAGAGGGAGTTTGGAGATCCTGCCTCAGAGCTAGCAGGACCTCCCTCCAAAAAAGTCACAAAAAATTAAATTAATGGAGTTGCAGTTTCCAAGCTGGAACTAGGCAAGAGTAGGCTGGGAGCTGACAAACTTGTGAGCAATTGCGTTAAACTAGGCAAATTTGACAACAGAATACCTGAACAGGCCGAAAGAATCAAGCACAGGATGGCATCTGAAAGCCTCTGTTAGGTTTTAGGGGCTGAAAAACAGAGCAACTATCACTCTTCTCAATTCAAAAAATCACAGAGTTTTTTTGGGTTTGGTGGGGTTTTTGTTTGGTTGGTTTTTTTGTGGTTTTTTGTTTGTTTGTTTGTTTTAGCTACAGTAATTGCAGTGAGGGATCCATTTTGGCTTTATTCCTTTTGCAGCCATAAAAGATTCCTAGGAGGTGAGAATAGGGTCCTGTATTTAAAAATCATTAATGCACCAGAATAAATGCTGAGAAATATAGTGATTTTTGGTTTGTGCAGAACTTTGGAGCACTACACTGACAAAAAGCACAATAATAAGGAGTGCTCTAGAAAGTGGGAAAAGTGTTGAAAATAGCACTCTTTATGTCTGAGGTGCCTACATCTGCTGTATGTCATATCCTCAAACCCTTTTCCCAGCTGCTGGAATTGGCAAGAAAAGAATAATTTGGGGAATAAAAATCTGAAACGGCAAGAAGTAAGGCAAGGTCTGAATCTCTCCACTTCAAGGGAAACAATGCTCATCATACAATAAATCAACTTTACCGACAATATGCTTTCCTACTGAGGAAATACTAAAAACAAAGTTTGTCTCAAAAACAAACATTTTTTTTTGTAAAATTCTGCTAGGTTAAGTACAACTCTGTACTGAAGTACACCTGTACATTGTATTCCTCATAGTGTTTTCATTCATAAGGGAGGTGCTGTGCAAAATAATGTCCTTGTCTGTCCCTTCCTCATACAAACCTCAAATCAAATTTAATAAAGCTGTTTTGATACAATGCCAGCCTACACTTGGTTTACCCTTGGTCGACTTTAATAGGGTCAAAAATATTTTCGCTTTGGCAGTGTACGCATTAATCATTTTTCCACAGGATTTAGAAGATTGGAAGAGACAAGGCCAAGCAAAATTTTAAATTAATTGGGCCCACCCCAGCATTCAGGAGGTCACCTTGTGTCCATTGTCCCACATTTTCCAGGTCACAAAGTTCCAGTGTATCCTAAGCTGCCATGAGGAGAGATCTGTGCTGTGGGCACACAAAGGTGAAAGAATTTCTCCCAGAAAGTGTGATTTTCCTAGAGGCAATCACAATGATTCCAGCTTCCAGACTGTCGCCAGACACCAACCACTTAAATAATGCATACTCAACTGATGCCTGTACTTGGTTCATTTTCTAAACAGTAGTCAGGAAAATTTGCAAGCATTCTGTCATTTACCATAAATCTGCTCCCTGCTTGCTACTACAGAGTAATTAATTTTAGTGCTACTCAGAATTCTTGATTTCAACTGGGAAGTCTACCTTCACAATCATTGCTGTTTTCACCCTTCCCTCTGTTTTGGTTGGTTGGTTGGTTGGTTGGTGGGTTGGGGTTTTGTTGTTGTGTTGGGTTTTGTTGTTTTTGTTTTCCTTGTTCCCTAATGCTCTTGTTGGGGTGTTGAACATCAAAAGCACTATTCTTGCAAGGGAAAGATTGTTTGTGGCAATGGTAATATGCTATTCCAGAGTGGCACCAATAATTGCTCCCACATTTCTCATTGTTATCTGCAATAATGCGCTCTCAGTATCTGGCTGACTGGGCAGATACAGATGTCAGTGCTAAAGGAGGAAAGCAAGTGAAAGACTTTACAGATGTAATTAATTTATTAGGTTCTAAAAGTCCTTACTGTGTGATAAGGACTGTGTATACCTTTTAGTTCACAGTCTTATTTTGAGGAACAGAGTGTCACAAACTAAGTGCTAAAAATAACTACAGGCAAGGAAATTATGTTAAATGGTTTATCATCTGATAAGACATTCTTAGTATTTAACCCATAGCATTAATAGGGGTTTTGGCACAAGAAAAAAAACAAAACGTTATTTTGCAGAACTATTTGCAAACCTTGAAGTTATGAGGAGATTGAAAAGGAAATATCTGTAATTATTGCTTACAATTCTGCAGATACAAGGCATATTGCTTTTTAAAGAAGTTTACCCTCATTTACAAGGGGGATTTGAAGCTGCAACAGTAAGTATTTAAGGTGTTCAGTCCAGTCCAATCTGAGTCGTGGCCACTGTGACCAGAAAAATTGTGTAGCTGGTGGGTTTTCAGGGAAACTATCCATTCCAGTCAGAGCTTTGAAATACCCATACTGTCCACCTTGGTGTCTAATATGACATAAATTTATTTATTTCCACTCAATAATTGTATTAAACAATAATGTTCAATGGGAAGATTAAATAATAAAAACTGAAGAAATTTGTGTTAAATTAAAAACACTGTGTAAATATTAGTCACAAAGGTATTAGATACAGTTAAGTATTTCAGGATGTTTGTGGCTATCTTAATCTAAACAATACTGAAAGCTTTCTGTGGATGGTTCTGTCTCCAATTGTTCCCAAGTCTCTTTAGTATGGCCCAAAATGAAGCTGATACTTGGTTTGTAAGAGCTGTAATTATTTGATATCAAGCTGACAGTTTTCCTGTCAAATGACTCAGTTGTAATATTAATGAAACTAAGTGCTGATGAGTGGCATAGTACCATCATTAAGCATTTAAAAACAAAAAGAAGGGAGGAACTGAAATCTGATGAAGTTTCCTATAAGGAAAAGGAAAGATTTTCTTGTTTCCCATGTCAGAAAAGGAAAGTTTATGGGAGCAACATACAAATACCTATTAAAAAATATTAAAAAGAGGATTCTACATGTGAGGAGGGTGTTCCACAATAACAAAACATAAGATCACAACCTAGTCTTTCTAACCAGTTTTATGCATGAATTAAATCACATATTTAGCCATGAAAAAAATAATAGAAGTGAATTACTTTGTGCTTACATTTAAATGTGTATCTGGTGCATCAGTGGTATATCAGTGTGATGTCCAAATCTTTTTTCCGAGCTGTTATATTGGAGCCTAAAATTACAGTACAGATTTCTAAGAAACATTCAAAAATATGCCCATCAACATCAACAACCTACGTGATGGGATCTATGTGGGACACTTGAGAATAGAAATTGGCAGAAAGCTCTAATCATATCTATTTCATAGACTATTAAAACAACACGCTGATGAAAACTGTCATGCAGCTGGGATTTTCTCTTTAATACTGCAATATTTTTTAACAAAATAGAAGCTTAAACTTTAAAAGGGCAGATCATGCCTGTGAGAAATAATGCAGATGCTATGACACTAAGCAAGGAACAAAACAACATGCAAGCCTATTAATTAATCATTTCAAAGTACTAAATTGCAGTGTTAGATGAGCAGTGGTTTTGGTGTCATGAAATAGTATGGGATTATGTCTCATGTAAAGATGAGGTACTGCAGTTTAAATGTGCACAGGTAGAATAAATATAAATAAATATCTCAACATACTTGTCCCCAAATGGTGCTATTAGTGATGTATGACATTACTCATGCTACTTCCTTTATTAATGAAAAACATTTTAATTTATTTCAGGATATTTTTCTTAAGAGCAGCACTTTGCTGCTCATCATTGTATTTTGACAGCAAACCGAATTCTTGTTCACAAGTATAGGATTTGTTTAGCTCCAGGCATCTGTGTTTGGATTATGAGAATACTGATTGGTTCACTGCCTGGGGCACAAAAAGGTCAAACTGTCCTTTTTTAAAGGCTCTTTTTTTCCTTTCCCCCCCTCCTTTTTTTTTT
>VXBN01009776.1:204226-240870 GCA_013397395.1 Sinosuthora webbiana | reverse complement strand
AAGGAAGGAAGGAAGGAAGGAAGGAAGGAAGGAAGGAAGGGTAGGTCTCAGGTGTCTTGATCCCCATCTCTCTGTCAAATGAACAATGTGATGAAATGCCTTCATCACAAGCTGTTACACCATCCTCTCACATGAAGTATTCTGTCTCAGTAGCAGTTCATATGTTTTAATGATCTTTTTTCAATCCCTACTGTTCATCTTCATTTTGTCTTTCTGCCATGCAGTCCTAGGTATTCAAAATGGCCCTATAACCATAATGGAAAACATCTCACAAGAAATTAGAAAAGTATTAAACCTTCATACCTTTCTGTCCTCCCCTCCTTTTCAGTCTAGGAAAAAAATGTGCTTAGGGAAAATGCCACAGTTTGTGTGGCTAAATAAGAAAAAGTGAGTCACAGAGACACAAAGGCCGTTTACTAAAATTTTTGAACATTTATGCAGCTTTTATTTATCCTGTATTTTAAGCTATGAGCTTTCATCCAAATATAATTTGAAATGGTATTTGAGATGAGGTTGAAAGCATACAATTTCTCAACAGTTTAGCTCTTTTAAAGCAGTAAAAGTCTTGTGGAAGTAGTAGTCCCATGAGCCCTTTGTGGAGGGAAGAAAGTGAGAAGGAAAAAACACACAACCAATTGACCCCACTGGACATGAAAAAAAAAAATCTTGAAAATGAAATCTCTATAAATTTCCCAATACATGTCATGTGTAAGAGCATGTATTTATTTATATAACATAGTGGTAAATATGTTCTCATGGAATTAAATGAGGTTTTTGACCAGCTACACCTTCTGACAGAGTTGAGGTAAAATTCAGTGTGAGGACAGCACAAGGCAAGTTTTCCTTGTGCATTTGTTTATTTATATTTCAGAAGAATTGGTCAGCAAGATTTATTCAAGAGGAATAAAAGACTGTCAACAAATTTTTCTGGTGGGGATTTGACAATACAGTTTACTAACCTTGTTGCTTTCAGACTGTCTGTTTCAGTACTTTACATGTTTGCTAATTGAGAGACTAAATTGTTTATCCCCAATTTCAAAAAATTCTAGAGAGGTTTTAAAAAGGTATTGGGATAACGTGTGAACTTCTGGTTTCTGAACTCAAAGAATCATTATCATTTTACCAAATTAGGGCCATTTTTCATTTGTTGTTCCTTTTGAACATGATGTATTTATCCAAATAGGAATGTTCCTGCCCAAACTGGAACCAGTAATGAACCTTTAGATGCAACAATTCCCACGTAGGCATTAAAATAAAACAGCACTATAATCTATACAGAGAAAGAATGAAGAATATGTGTGATTCCAAAGACCTTTATATGCCAGATGAAGGACTTGCTTTTATTCACTGTGTTTTTTAGACAAGGCAGGATGATCTTTGAACTAAGTTTGATTTTTTATGAAATTAATCAGAAAAAGTCCTAGCTTTTGATGTGTTGAGATAGCACAGGAAAGGCATAGGATGGAGGCTTTAGGAGGGCAAAAACACCACATAAAACAACCTAGGTTTTTTTCCTATTCCTTACGTTGTAAAAGCTCCAGGAAGTATGTTGAGCTGTGCACCCAGTTCTCTTCAACTGCTCATTCCACCCAAAATTAAGGGAATATCAAAGTCCCAACCCAATTGTACTAATTGTTGACTACTTTTAACAGTTTCTAAACTGAAACCAATGTAATTTGTACAACTTACTTCAGAGGGTCATAGATGATTTGTCACAGATTTTTTAAGCACTGCTCCAACCATGGCCTTCACTGAGGCTGCTAAATGGGGTTTTCAGAGCACTGAGTAGACAGACCCTTAAGGATCTGCTCTTTCACTTGCTCTCTAGCATACAGCAAAAATTACCACTCCACACCCTCACAGATATTTCTGCTCAGAGGTGAAAGTCACAGATGTCTAACCTGGACTTCAGTGAAGTGCGATACAAACCTCAGCCCACCATACATAAGGATTTATTGACATACCAGCAGGTTTTTTCACCAGTAAGTATGACACACCAGCAATTTAATAACAGCATTTTGGCTGACTCAGTATCTTTATACCATGAATTTAAATGTGAAGGGCTCATTTCTCTCTTTTTCTCACATCCATTAATGAAAATTGTTAGATAAGCCATTGGCTGAAAAACCTGTACAATTTAAGGCTGAATTTTGTTTTCTTCTGTGGACCATGTGCTATTCTAGACTATACCATGAAGTCTTGCTGCTTTCAAACAACTGCACTGCTGCAAAAACAGGGTGTCAGTTCTGTTGCTTCTAGGCAATATGGCAAATCCTCACCTTCAATCTTCATGCTTTAGGTACATTCTACATATCTAACCAAGAGCCTCTGGATGACAGGTTACAAGGCTTCTACATTACCTGGGTGATCAGTTATAAATAACTCATTAGCAGAGCAAAACCATCTCTCCTGGCAGGATTTGATTGTTCATTCTCAAAACTGCATGTAGATAGTTTAACACCTGGGTTATCCATGTTACTTTTTTTCTCCTCTCTGTTCACAAGGCAGACAAGAGATACATACTTCAGTGAAGGCTCCACCTGGGGTTTCATCCTGAACCAAACCTTTAAGTATCTCTGGAGCTAGATATCTTTCAGCTTTACGTATGACCCAAATATAAGTGTTTATAGACTTGGAAGTCTTTAGTGATTTGGAGAATGTCACTTGTGGGTACAATGGTGCTTTAGAGATTTTTCCAGATTAGGAGCATACAGAGGTATGTGCAAGCTGCAGTATAAAACGGTTTTTAAATTTTTTCAACTGTTGTACAACCATCCAATTTTATAAAGTAGTACTTACGGAAATGTAGGTCCTTTGACAACTAGACATCATTGCATCAAAACAAACCAAAATACGTGCAAGACTTTTGCAGGGAACTTGAGAAAAAAAGCTGTGAAAGAGGTCAACTTAGACAATTAGTCAGGCACCTTGATTAACAGTCCTTTGGTTTTCATCCATAGAAACCAAGTTGGTGTCTGGTACTACTTCCTTTCAGCCAAAGTGGTCCCCCAAATTTTTTTTTCATATAGAACTAAAATGTTTCTCAATGTAAGTCATCTATACAGGAAATCAGGTATTTTGGCAATGTCTCATGTTTTCACTTATTCTTGAAGTTCTGAACAGAAAATCTGTATCCATTCTTAAGTTTCTGTGTATGTGTTAAGCAAGACTGTAAAATATATTGCACAAGTTACTTTTTAAATACATTTTAAGTACATTCTTACTATGCATCATAAATACATTAAAACTCCTACTACATAAATTTAAACCTCAAGATTATATAAGCAACCAGCTGGATGCACTATATCCTCAACTAATAGTATGCTTGAAAGCTATGTATGATATTGAACAAGTTATATATTGCTTCAACAGGAGGCAAAATTATTTAACTATATACACTTCTGGGGTACCAACATAAAGCAATAAAAATCATAATCTTTTTTCAGAAATTTGGTATGCTTCTAATGGTTATTTGTGACCCTTCCACTGCTTTTACAGAAAACAGAAAGACTAATTTTAAATCCTTGTTTCCTCCATGAAGTTTTGAAGATTTTGCAGGTAGGGAAGAATATGTACATATTCACTATATAGTCAATGTATTCTTCTTATATGTAGTATCTGCAAGTAGTCTGCTTCAGAGATCCAAGTCAGACAGACACCTATCCTCATTAAATGCATCAAGAACTGACATTGTTGAAGAGGAGCTGTAGAAATTTGGTATCTATTTTTTTCTGCTTTCTATAGTACCTCATAAAAAAAAGTATAAATTCACAATTCACCAATTATGTTCTGAGGGCAAAAAACCAGGGACATTTTTAATTTAAGTCTCCCCCTCTTTACTAAGTTTTGGCTTTTCCAGTTGGAAGGTATTAAAACATAGACCTCTTAAACATACATTTTCTTTTTTTGTGTTTGCTTTTGGGTTTGGGGTGGCAGGAGGGGTTTTTGGCTTGTTTGTTTGTTTTGGTTTTGTTTTGTTTTGTTTTGTTTGGGGGAGGGGGGTTGGGATTTTTTCTTTTTCCCCTGTCTAATTTTGTGATATCACGCTTACCAACTCCAAAGCAGAGTCAGTCAGTTTGACTGATGCAGGGACTCAGAGATCCTGGCCTCTGCTAGCAGGTAGCTGCAGTAAGTTTGGTGCTGTGCTTGCCTCATGGCTCAATTTCTCTCAAGGTATTGATCTAAAATGACATGTCACTGTCAACTGAGCCATTATTTTGACCAAGATGGAAGTATTTTTCAGCATTGAAATAATTAATATGTAATTATAGCATTGTATTAGGAGATTGTGATGTTATGAAGGTGGCTTTATGATCACCAAAGAAATAGAACAAAAATTGTCACGGATGTGAAAAGTAATAAGCTCTTTGGTTTAAATTTATAATATCTATAAGTATTAGTATTGTTATTGTTGTTGTTGTTATTACTATTATTATTATTATTATTATTATTATCAGGAATCAAAGCCAGCAACATACAAAATGACAGAGATGTCTGTATTTGATATTAAACCGGTGCCTTCTCCTTGAGTTGAATATCACATAAAGGACATCTGTCACAAATATTCTATAATAAACTTCTCACAGACACAACAGAATGAAAATGGCTGTGACATAAGAACGTTTATATTTTGTGGTCAGTGATAGCAGTGTTTTTCCATCCATACATCTCAAAAATGAAGAAAACATCCTAGACAAAAGAAAATCGTTTTACCTGACACTTTGGGGTTTGTCCAGAAAAAAAGGTCAGCTGGCAGCCGATCAAATTGCAGGTTTGACAGCTATAAAAATCAAGTAAATCTCAATACTAGAGGCTCACCATTCCCAACTACAGGACACACCTTAGCACAAAGAAAGAGGTACCACATTAGAGAAATTAAAGGGTTTGCTCTGGTTTTACTTTGCCTGACCACAGGCTGTAAGGTTGAAAGCCCTACCTTACCTAATCAGGTAAGAAAGCATGGGCTGTTGTGAATTTTGAACTTTCCTTTGAAACTAACAGCACAGTCAGTAACTGCAGTGTTCGGGGTGTAAGACGCTTTTAAGGTAAATGACACCTTGCACGGGAATCTTTCCCACAGCACGTATCTGTAGAAACATTGGAATGGTAATTGTACAGCAATATTAGCAGGACCTCAACTGCAAAGGAATTCAGCAAAGAAATTCCAGCAAAGGAGTCAGGGTTAAGCTAGACCAAAAAACACTTTTTTTAATAAATTCTTAGTTCTGATTAGGTTTATTTAGCAGATAAGGGTTTCCAGTTAGACTTTCCTGGAAAAACAGCTTAAACACACACCTGTTGAGCTCAACAGGTATCAAAGTGGTAAATTGAAATGTTGCAGCTGGAATATAGAGCAGAGCAGAGCATGGGACCTGCCAAACATACTCATCTGAGCCACATCCATGTAGTATGGTCATCATGGCACAGGGCAAGCCAATGCTCTACTTGCAGCAGGAGCACACTGAGTTTTTATCTGTGTATACACATCTGTTCTGTGCAGGCATAGCAATAATTTATCCATGATATCCAGAAATCTTGTATCCAGAAATGTTTGTCGCAGTGTCCAGTTTAGCAGCATTGCAAATGGCCAAAAGTTTTCCCATAAATGGAGAGCTAACAATGATTTTTAAGTGGAACTGAACACAGCACACATAAAAAATACACATATATTTCTTTTTTGATCCACCAAAATATACTGAACATGTGGCATAACTTTAAAAGAAGAAATTTTTAAAAAACACACATAAAAAATAATTCTAACACTACCTTACTATTGAAAAATTTTACTTTTTCAATTTAAGTGCTGTGAATATTGATTATAATTAAGGTATGCAATGATAAAATTAACCAGGCATCATTTTCTCTGTTGCAGTCTGGCCTTCTTTCTTATGTAATATATATAGAAAACTTTTCTCCTTAATTTCCAAGATTTTTTCCTTAATTAAAAAAAGAAAAATCTTAGTATTTGCTTTTGATTAGTCATATCCCTAACGAATCTTGCTAGGACTTCTGGGTACAGTTTTACCTCAGACCATTGATTCTGTCTGACTGAAGGCTCATGGGAATCTGATTTTCAAAATGTCATCTTTTCTTGCAGCATTATTTTGCCATTTTTGTGACTCCCCCAAAAACACTAGAAAAACTTTTAAAATCCAGATTATCAACCAATAAAACTGAAAAAATTGCCAATCTACTTTCTTCCCTTGGAGTACCAAACTCAGAAATATTGGTTTATACATTAACAGGATGACTATATTAAATTTACAACTGCTAATATTTTGAATTCATTGATAATGACCTAAGGTACAGCGCCTTGACTATCTCCAGACTAATGAAGAACTGTAACCTAAAGCTTATTGGCCTTGCAAGAAATGGAGAGAATTCAGAATAAAAACCCAGAAGGCTCCCTTACATTGTATTCCAGTGTTTTCTGTCTCAAATGAACTAAGACTAAATTGTGATTTATTCTGAGGGACAGGCTACAGATTTAAAAAAAAGTCATCTGGAAATCTTCTTCTGCTAAATGGTGACTTCTGGAAGGTCCTTCCTTCAGAAGTGATTTCTGGAAAATTTCCTGATTAATAAAATCTTGCAAATGAACTTTAAAATTACAGCTTTGTTATTGCTTTGGCACAATACATTAACAACACAGCAAGCTCTGCCAAACTGTGAGTATTCTTTCAGGCGGATTATGTCCTTGTTTACATACCCAGCTGCACTTGGGATGTGTCCGTGGTGGTGCCTGAACAATGTCCCCAGTGGGGGTGCCCATTAGGGGAGGGTATACTAATGGAGGCTATGCCATTTGCTTTGTTTAAATTGAACAAGAATGCTCAGTGGTCCTCTGATCCTGGGGGAAAGTGTTGGAACCTTGCATTTTTTGAATCCTGTTTGGGTTTGTTTAATAGGGACGTTTGGATTGCTCTAAAAAATTGCAGTCTACAAGATAGTTCTAGGAAGCCGCTCTGAAGTATTTCATGCAGTCTGTATGCAATGAACAAGTGTGATGTCATTTACACTGCATTCCTAAATAAGGATTATGTAGGTGAGTAAAAGTTTATTTCATATTCTTCTTAGCTAGGCATGTGTCTTCTGTTTTTCTTCCGCTTACTTTTGAAGAAGTCAGACTTAATGCACATGTTTGTGCCCTGTCTTCCTGAACCTTTCCAATTCCTTCGTGAGCATATGGACAGAAAATACCTAACTGAAACATACATGGGGTTATTTTCGTCATGCATGTAATTTATATTCAAGGAAAGTAGGTAAGCTGTTAAAAGAAGAGCAATCAAATCAGTAACTCTACCAAAGAAATAAGACAATTTTACACTGTTGTGCCTACAAACTGTTACAGGTTTCTTCCCTCTGTTTCTTTCAATTTTATACTCTTGAATATGAAAATCAGTGAAATTCATTTTGTAGTAGGCTGAAAATTACTAAACAACAGCTACAATTCAGAAACAGTGCAGCTGAAGTTAAGAATTCCCTAGGAAAATACAAGGATTTTATATCCTCCAGTAGGTATTCAAATGTATTAAGATTGTTTTTCCTTTTCAAGTATCTGGGTCTGCCTCTTGCATACACATGAAAAACTTAGATGATTAAATTGTTTAGGTAATACAGTGAATTACACCCAAGGCACAGAATTACTCCCTTCCCAACTAAACAATGACATAATATTGCAGTGTTTTTAAGATGTTCATCAACACTGCTGTTTTTAAGATGTTCATCAACACTGCTGTCAGCAGCAGACTTGTGATGAAATCCTAGCTTTGGTGAACTGCAGATCTCCCACTGACCAGCTGATTCACTTTTTGCCACTTCTCCCCTCAGCAATCATTAAACAACATATCATTAAGGCTTGGTTTAAAAACACTTCATCATTCCAGCTATTCCATCCAACTACATTTAGTCCAAATGATTGTAAAAGCTTCCTCCTTTCTTGTCTATACAGTTCTCACAACAACAACAACAATGACAAAAGACTATATTTTTTTTCATTGTCCTGTTAATGAGATTCTTTCTTATAAAATACTGTATATGTGCCAAGATTGTTCTTTTCTAAAAGAAAAAATTATTTACATGAAGCTGGGGTCTGGACTTTGTCCTCCTGTCTGTCCTCCTCTATGAGGGAGACATCAGAAAAGCACTGGGCTTAAATAGCAGCTCTTCAGAAAGACCAGTAACCCCAGTCACATGGGACTGGTTAATGACAAGAGTCTGTGGCACCAAGTGAGTGTGAGACAGTGCCCAGACTGTGGGAGTCAGAAGATAAGAATAATGCAGGCTCATGCTTGTAGGCATTCTTTGCAAAGGAGTAAGATTCACCTCAAGAAGGTTCCAAATGCTGTTCACTTCACTGTCCTTTCCAAGCAAAACCAGAAATACCTTCAAGCACCATTTGCTCATTATGGATCTCTTGCTCTTTATGTGCATTCTGTGATGTGTTCCATACTGTGTTCAGCATTACAAAATTTGCATTATCTTTGGGCCTCTGGGCTGGCTCTTCCCAGGAGTTTGGGCATGTTTCAGCACTTTCCTGCTCAGAGCTTGGGTTTCACCAGAGGTTATTTGAGTGACCTGCCCATGGTAAGTTCTTGCCTTGCCAATTGATCAGCTGCATAAGAGCTGCTGTACGATTATTCCCTCAGGTAGTGGTTACTGCTCATTTGTCAGTCTGAATTTAAACACCAGCCTTATGAAGGATCTTTTAGTATTTATGCTGTGCCTCATTGAAGGACAAGCCATCAGTTAATCTACATCAAAACACAGACCATTATGAAACCTAGCTACCAGAGGACAGATGTCTTAGTGAATGGGTATTAAGCCTTTCCCGTTGACTATACTCCCACTCACCAGGACTGACTAAAAGCTGTTAATCATGTGTCTCCTACAGCATCTGAGAGGAATTGGGCTTCTCCTGCCCCTGGGTAGGCTGACAAACAGTTGTCTGAGCAGGATGCCTAAGGACTGATAGTTCAGGGTGACATCAAAAACTCTGTGACCTTTGCAGGGGTCCACCATGGCCAGGAGTAAGGATCACTGATACGTCTGACTGCAGTAGTATAAGATATGTTGATTATTGATGGCCTTGTTTTAGAACAGAAGTTTTCTTGGAGGTCCCTGAAAGTTCTTCTGATGTTTTATGAGCTCAAGTTCTCATAGGCAGGAAAAAATGTAGAAAACAAAGTAATTTAAATATTAATTGCCAATGCTGTGATACTTGATGGTAGATGATGGTAGAAAATAGTTTGCTTTATATTTCCCTGCTTGCCTCACTAACCACACAAATACAAGCAAACTTTCTAATAGTGTGCAATATCTGGGGAGATGCCATTTTACTGTGATTGCTCAGCTAAACTCAGGCTTTAGTACTCAAACATATCAGTTGGCTCTTCTGATTCCAATGGGATTCTCATTTAAGAATCTACCCACCAAGTATCTTACATTTTATGGTCTCATGCAGTAGCTACTGTATTATGTACCATGTCTTATGAAGCCCTAGGCAGCCAACCAAAGTCACCCTTCAGAGCCATTGTTCCTATCACAATTTCAGCCTTAAACATGGATGCTAAAAAATACTGTGATCTTCTACACAAGTGTAGGATGAGATCATGCAAACATATGTGCATACACAGAAAAGAATGTATACAAATAAAAATTCTCTCTGCCCAGAATCTGAACCCAAGAGATTTTCATAGATTTAGGCTTTCTGGTTATTATGGCCTCAGACCCCTATTTGCCTTGCTCACATTCACTCATTCTCTGTCCTTAAAAAAGGCAAAGGAGACCATTCATCCAGCACTGACTCACCAGCACAAAGTACTATAATTCACTGAAAACTCTGTCGAGCATCAGTATTAAAAAAAAATTGAGTCCAGCCTGAAGAATGTGGACTAACATAATCATTGCAGCAACTGGGATTTTTAACAGAAGGTAGCTTTGATTGTCCTTTATTTGGAGAGTACTTTTACCACTGGTATTTCTAGGTAGTCCTCAAAATTATTGAAGACATATGAGCTGTGAGGGTGGTGTGCATTTTCAGGAGGGAAATGGTGCCCCTACTGCTCACAAAAGCAATGCATGCTAACCACAAACATGCTCACCCTGCTGTCCTGCGAGCTGGAAAAAAAAAAAAAAGGTGTTAAGCAGCAGCTGTCAAGCTACAGAGGAAAAGGTGGTTCTTAGGCTGGGAGAAAAAAAAAATTGTTAATAAAAACACAGCACAAAAAGCAACTCTTCCAGCATTCCTGACTCACTTCTTTGAAACTCTTCAGCATTTTTGGCTTTATAAGAATTGAGGCAAATTTATTATTCAGCCACTACCTATGTGAACTGAACCAAAAAAAACAGGAGAAAAGGGTTAATTCATTTCTCCTAATATTGCCAGGAATCCTTCTGGTCAGGCTCAGCTGGGGACAGATGCAGTGGTGTCCCTGATGTCAGGGGGGAGGGAAGGCTGAACCATTTGGGTGGTGTTAATTGGAGTGAGGCAGCCCCCTCTGTGCACACCGGTAAATCTGCTCATCTCAGCTGAGAGGCTGTTAGCAGTTGAGTTTGCACGTCGAGGCCCAGATTTTGACAGGTATCCTCCACTGCAAGTATTAGTAGTTAAGCATCTAACTACTCAATTGCATGTATAATTCAGGTAGGTACATGTATAATTCAGGGAGTTCACTATCCAAGAGACTTTCTAATTTTTGTTCCCTGTAGTGTTCATGAGCGTAAAATTGTGGATGATTTTTTTTATTATTATTATTTTATTTTTGTGCTGAAAAATGTGTAGCAAGGAAACAACGTTGGGATTAAGCCCATCTGAAACTCCGCTCCCCAATGTGTCAGGATACAATTTTAATATTGTGCTCTGCTTTCAAACCTTGGAGCCTGATTCACTACTGCATTACACCAATATGAAATCAATCACATTGTGCTGATACACAACTGGATTAACCCTGAGGTCAGTGAAGCTTATTGTTTGCAAGTGCCACTTGCTGAAGGAAAAACTATCTATTAAGAAAAAAATATTCTTAGCCCCATGACGAAATCTGGAAATTTTAATGGCTAAAATGTAAATAAGAAAACTAGACCACATTTCTAGGTCCCTTTGTTTTTACAGTATAAAATTCCCAGTATGTGATGAAGAATAGATAAAAGTCTGAGCCAGATCATAATTTAGCATAAAATAAAACAAGACATTTAATCCTGGAGAAAAAAAATGAGAACAGTAGAACTATCAAACTATGTGGTCAATTTCCCTGTGTTCAAATTGCATTTTCTCCTTTCAATGTTATACAGAAAAGGGTCTTGCCCTCTAGATTAGAGACTTTTGCATTAGAGGAAACTAGGTTATCTCTTCCACTGTCAGAGATGAAAATTATGAGCTGGAGTGCACTTTAGCCAGTCACTCTGAAAAATGTTAGCCCAAGGGGGTAATAATTAAAACTGTTTTTGTCAGGTGACTGCATTTTAAGCAGTGATGTGTCTAAGGGTCTAGATAAGGGGGTTGGTATAATTTTTTTTTTTTTTTCAGCAGAACTGTTTCCAGGGCTTTTTCCTTTCAGGTTGGTGGTTTGTTTTTGTTTTTCTTTTCAAAAGTAAGCACTTTTCAGAAATTATCTACTAAAATGTGATATTGTTTGGCATTATGGTGACCTGATAACATTTCCTTCAGAAACCAAAAACTCAGTGCCATGTGTGAATTTCATAATTAGGGTGAAAAATTGGCCCATTATTTCTTATATTTTCAAGCATATAAGCATAGAAAATACAGAAAATAAACAACATCTTATGGGTTTTTTTTTCTCCTAAAAATGTAAAATATGTTCAATTTAATGTAATGGTCTTAATTCAACCCAGGAAAATAGACTCTAAGCAGGAGAAGATAGCTTAATTAGCGTCTTGATAAAATAGTTCTGCTTCTCTTTTGAGAAGTATATTTGTTTCTGTTCATTGTCTCCAGGTGAAGGGAAAGCCAAGATCAAATTTTGGGGCTAGGTGATTTTTCTGGTGCCAAACTGGAGTTTGACAAAAAGAACAAATGCAGAAATCAGATGTTGAGATCCCACAGGTGGGAGTGGATGGCTCCTATTTAGGCAGGTGTGTCCTCCCACACAGAGCAACCCTCAGGGCTGAAGGCTCAGCATGCTCATCATGATATCCTCCACACATTTCAGAAAGGATTATAAACAGCATCATTTCTCTGGTTAGCATTTACATAAAGATGAAAGGGCTTTAATTGCTGTCAAGAACTTTGTTATCATTTTAGTAAAATGATAGTCTGAGTCTTTGATTGCCAAACTTATTCCCAAATAATTCATTTATTTTCTTTTTTTCCATCTTGTGAGTATTTAATAAATTGTGCTAACATGGAGACAGCTCCAAGCCTGGAACTGCTCTCTGCTCAAGCTAGCAGAGAGGATTTATTATAACAGTGGCTCTGTGCCAGGCTCTAAATACTGCACATCAGTTCTAAAAGTAAGATCAACTAGAAGTCAGGGCTAAAGAAAACAAATCCAAAACTGTAGTCTATAGACTTTTAGCAATTGATAAATTCCAAGGGGCCTGGGAACAAGGGACCTTGGGAACCTTACTGCTTCCTTTCACTGAGAGGATGGTCAGGTTCCCTAGCTCAATGTTAAAACATTTCTTAAATTCTTTCTCACCCTGCCAACCCCGCAAAAATAGTAAATAAAAATTTCAATATTGCATGGAAGAAGTGTGAAGTGTAGACTGGATGTCTATATTTGAATTTACCCATTTGTCTTTTGCACCTGCATGGGCAGGATTCAGATAATCTTTAAATTATGTGCCTGGGTCAGATTATTTTTGCATTTCTTCTTGGAAATAGTTCCATCAATTTCAATAGGTTTCTTTTTTGTTTACAGTGAACAGGATTTGCATTTATGTTGTTTCTACCAACAGGCAAAGGCTTTATGTATTAGATTTGATATAGTCAAATATGTTCTTACTGTACATATGAGAATAAGTCTTTTAATTCATTATTTGTTTAGAATCAGTGTTATTAATTGCTCATTTCTGAATCATTACCAAATTAACAAAGCAACTTGAATTTTTTTGCTCAAATATGTATATAAAATATGTATCTCTTTATTAGTGAAAATGAGCAAGAAGGTTCTAGAAATTATGCAAACTGCTATTTAGTTTCAAAATTGATTTTAAAATACTTTCAAACATATCAACAGCATCCTACTCCTTATTCCGCATATGTTTATAAATTTTCTTCATCATATGAGGGCATAGAGGTAATTCAAATATGAAAGCCTTTCCTTCCTTTATTCTCCTTTCTTCTTTTTTAAAAATAAGTCCTATAATAAATGTACCAAGGTTATTATTTGTCCTTGTATCTTCAATGAATCCATAGTAAGAATGTTTTTTATTACTCTGCCATTGCTAAAATTGCTTAGCTCCTGCTACCTATAAGACACATCATTTTTCAAGACAAAACTTCCAGGTTTCATCAGAAAAGAGATTATCACACTTGATGCAAATTGAATGACTATTAAAATAGAGGGAATATATCCAAAACTACCTTAAGACTAATAACTTCACATAAATCCTTTTTTTGGGAAAATTTTAAAAATCCTGACCTACTTCTGAAAGCTTAAGTATTTTGTTCTGTTAGTCCCAAGCAATTTTAATTCCTTTATTAAATGTGCTTACATGTTGTTGAAATAGTCTTTATTTTGGTCAAGGGATTTTAAAGCTAAATGTTAATTTTATCGAATGCTCATTTTAAGACAGGATATACATGGGATACACCAGGAAGTAACATCCAAAAAAAAAAAATCAGAAATTTTGGCCATGGTTTTCAGACCAAGGTATGTATGTCTGTGGCATTCTGATAGAAATCATTCCTTTTGGGGTTTCCAAACTTTATATCAGTCTATTCTTTTCCTCAGGGGTATAACCTAAAATTAGCCAACAGAGGCACTGAAGAGTCTTATCAGCACTGGTTCATTGGTACATTCAATAATCTCATTCTTGAAATAAATTCACTTTGTTTCTGAAGAATTTAGGAGGATTTCTAGCCTACTGCTACAGGTTTCTGAAGCTTGCTCCACAAATCTATGCCACTTTCCCCCTGAAAATCAAAACCAGGTAAGGGGTTCACTGAAAAAGCTACAGCTTTTCCTTGAAGGTTTTTCCATCCTAGGACTTCTGCCCTTTTACCATCCCTATTCCTGGCCTAGCATCATGTCTTCTGATCTAGAGAATGTTCATGAACAAGTTAATATGAACAAGTTCACAAAATATGTATTAATGCTTTGGAACATTATTTAAAAAGTGGTTTTACTTGAGTATGACTAGATACTGGAATATTATCTAAGCATAGTTAAAGTATTCTTTTCTTAACACTTACATTGTGGTTAAGATTATTTCTACATGATACCATGGATTGAAACTTTTCAGGGTTTATGTGCAATGACAGCCAAGACATAGACAGATGTTTGTGTAGCTTCAAGAGTCACTCCATTCAAGTTCTTATTGCCTGGGAACTTGAAACAGTTCCACCTGTGTGAGCAAGATATTTGGGGTAGATGAGCTGATCATGATTCACCACAGCAGCCCCTAAGTTAACTCACCTTTTTGAGGAGTTTAAGCTGACACCACTGACCCTATGCTGAAGCAAATCAGGAGCATTCACCCATACCTGTACTGTAGGGAATGCCATCTTCCAGCATAAGACTACTAATATGTAGATTGGGAATCCTCAACTGCTTTGCAAAGGAAACATGCTGAGATTATCACTGTCAATCTTCAAAAGGCGATACAGCTGTCCTTGTCTCACAGTTCTTTTCTTATCTCTGTGCACACTATTGATTAGTGATTATGGAGTTTCCTGTTCATCAGTCTTGCCAAAAATTCCCTCATTCTTCCTATCTTTGGTCATTTCTTCATACCAAACACTACTAGTAGTACCTTAGATACATATATATAGATATACAAAATACTGGATGGGATACTTTAATATCTCATTTGCTGATCACAGGTCAGACACTGGGGTGTCACATTGGTCTTCTCTTTCTGGTGTAAATCTTCTGTCCTACAGACCTACCCTGTGGCACTTAAACAAGTATAGAAGCTCTGAAAGGCAACTCTCCTCAATAATGAAAAGGCTAATTTCATGCATACCTTTAAAAAATACCAACCTTCAGAAGGCTGTTATTCCTTTTCACAAAACTTAAATATTATAGTACATTTTTCTTTTTTCCACCTTCTTTTTACAAGCAATTGGAGTTGAATAAAGATTCTTATTTGTCCAGTTATCATACAAACCTACTGTCTTCTGGAGTACAAAATTTCCACAAATTTGACTGTCACAAAGAGACATTGTTGTAATATAATCCCCCTTTAAGTGTTCTTAGGACTTTATAAATTCAAGGTAAGTGCCAAGTCTTTATGCGAATTTTCCCACAGCAAAGACCTGAGATTCTCTATGTTTGGGATAAAAAACCCAGCAAATAAAAATGTGCTCATATGCTCACAATTAGTCCTACCCTAACAAGTAGTGTATGCCCAGTTAAAGACATTAGCTAAAGAACAAAGTTGCTTTGTCAAGCCTGTTATGAGAGTGAGTTAAGACCTCATGCTACTTTTATGAGACATGTAGTATTTGGATATCAGGGCGTGTTAATCTGGCAGGTGGTTTAGGATCTACTGGGATGAGAGGTGCTGTAATTGAGAAAACACTGAAAAATGAGGCAAATGTGGGATTTGCAGGAAGAGAAGTGGCTTGCTTGTCAGTGTGAAGAATCTGTCATGGATTGTGCCTTGTATCAACAGAATTGTGTGTTAATTTATCAACGGAAGCTGAAGCAAGAACAAAATTGATGTTAGCATGCAAAAACACCCTTCTAGTGATTGTAATGAACTATATGTTTTTCACTTATAACACAGAAAATAGAAGTGAAAGCTGCCTAGAAAAAAAAGAATATTTCAGCTATCCCAGAAATGGGCTATTGCAGAAAAATGTTCAAATATGATTTTTCACAGATTGCACTTCTCTGAGCCAGTCCTGAGTTTCTCACTTCATAGACAAGACTCTACAGAAAAAAAAAAAAAAAACAAAAACAAAACAAAAAACCCCCACTATTTTCTTACCTTAAGTCATGATTCAACGATCAGGAGAAATTCTATAGCTTGAACAAATTTGTGAAAAGCAGAATTAATACATGATTGTGGTCTTCTGGCTCTTCTCAACCTGTCATGCCAACTCAGCAGCTGGTTTTCCAGGTTCAGGTTCAGATTTCAAGAGAAAGCTACAAAGAATCTCAGACTGTGAATTGATGCTTTCATTACACAGAATGTATTGATGTGGATTTTGTGACAGTTTGTGGTAGCATGGTGTGGGGTAGTTTTTTTTAAAGCTTTTTCAGGAGAAAGGTGTGACCTTGCTTGAACTTGCTTTAGCCCTGCAGACAGTTTGATGTCATAGAATCTACACCATATGTCTATGTCCTGGCCTTTCCTAATGTTGACAGTTGTTAGACTTTCATGAACTCATCTACTCAGAAGAGATTTCCAAAGCATTCCAAAAGAACAAACAGGAAAACATTTTTAAAAAATCAAGAAAATGCCACCTTATTAAGTTCTCACTTTAATTTGGATGATTTCTTCTTCACTTCAAACATCTCACATTTACCAATCCATACATATGAGTCTACACATAATATATTAAATAAATTGGGATTGACCCCTTTCTCATAATTTTGGGCCTCTTTACATCTGTTGGTTTTGAACTTAGAGCACTATCTCTGACATCACCATTAATTAAAAGGATGTTAAACATTATTAAAAGGTCTGAAGGCTGTATCCAAAATCTTTGGCTCTTATTATACGCTTGGGATTTGGTCCTTTTTAGTTTTATAGAGTGGACCAATTAACAGCTTCTATAATCTTCTAGGTTATTCTTATATCCATGTCATATACAAAGAAAACAAAGTCCTGCTCTTAATCCTTTACACTCAAGACTAAGTTAAAGCACTCTGAGAAGAATAAATGGCTCCCTTCCTTCCAATCAGGTCCAATCACAAAAAATATTCAAAAATGTTCTGGTTACAAATCTTAGTATTTTGAAGTCTTAGTATTTCCCTCCCTATGCTGTATGTTTAGCTGAGGGGAAATTGCATTTAAGTGAATGAGCAGTTATTGGCTAGAAATGTGCATTATTGCTCACACTTGAAGGATTTAAACATGGTTTTCTGCAAAGCATGTTTCACAAAGTGGAGACCACAGGATCCAGGCTTCTGGCTCCTCATTCAGCTGCATCCACGTTTAATCCCTCATGCAACATTTTGCTCCAGGAGTGATTTTTACAGGACTAGGAAAGGATAAGGGCCTGTTCTCCAAAAAAGTTTGAGGAGAAAATCATAAGCTGTTGGCATGACTAACTAAGAAACTGAGAGGGAATGTCACTTTTTCCTTACAGTCCTCTAACATTAAAGTAGTGTGCTCTAACCCAGCTACAGCATTCATTGAGATCCAAGATGTGTCAGAGAATCTCCCTATTTCCCCATAGATTTTTTTTTTTTCTCCCTGTTTGGGGGGGGGGGGGGTGTTAATTGAATAAGATTCATTTCAGCAGAGAAGCGTGTGTTTTGTGTCTGACAATAGTTTTATTATGGCAGCTTTGTGCTACTTTTGAATTTCTTTTTTGCAATACAAGGTGAAATAATAAAGAGAAATTCTTGCTCTGTGATGATGCTTTGAAGCTTCAAAGCATGATACCTCTGAGACCAAGCATCTTGCAAGACTCACAAAGGACTGACTGGGTATATGCAAACAAGATTTCTAATAGTCCGAATATTTATAATCCAGAGATGTTTGTTGAATGAATACACTGTCTCAAACTCAAGCATTTATACAAATCACCACTCTCAGAAAGCAAAAAGAACTAATGTGTTACAGACTTATTCACCATGTCTAGTGGCACATCTTTTTTTTTATGCTAAAGCATCTATGAGACTCAGCAGATAGCAGCTTTGATTTAGGATGTCAATACGTATGTTGCTTTTTATTTGGTGCTGACTAGAATGACCAAAAATAATAAAAACTGGTGTATACATTCTGCATATGGTGCTTTTCTATTTGTCGGAGTCCAGAGCATTCCTCTGGATGCCCTGGGAAGTCACAAACCTGAGCAAGAAAGTTTGAGATCTGTACAGGGGGGTTTGGAATCTGTACAGGGGGGTTTTGGAGCTGTACAGGGGGGTTGGAGACCCTGGCATGGAGCTCAGGAGGACACTGCCTTTGACTTCAGTCCATGGGAATGGCTTCCAACATTAAGGAAAGAATTACAAACTACAGAGATGTGAAAAATGTAGTTTAGTTTGGTGTAAGATGAGAAATGATGTAGTTTTGAGTTTTTAGAATATAGGTACATGGGGGACAAGATGGAGGATTTAGGGTGTTGCCTTTGGTTCTTCCTTCTTCTCCCCTGGCCTCCACATTTTGGTGACGGTGGCACAAAGTTGTTTAAGGTGATTGGATTAGAGTAAAGTTGACCATTTTAGTATAGTTGATAGGTATTGGAATATAAGTGTGAACAGGTGATACGTAACTTTCTGTATAAAGGGACGGAGACGTCCCACTGTGGGGGGATTCGCCTCATGTCCTAGCTGCTGTTCAGATCTCGGCTGGGCACAGAGAACATTTTAAAATATGAAAAAATAAACAACACGAAATATCAAGAGAACAAGACCTTGAGGACTCTGCTTCTTTCTTGCGACCTGGCTTGGGGCTTTTTACCACCTTTAAACTCGGGTGAGGAGACCTAACCCTATTCGGACATCTTCATTAAGCCAGAACATAAAAGTAGCAAAACTTTGTTTTAAAAGGACGTGTTAGCTGTTTTACCTCTCTATACAGTTACCTCTCAGACATTTTCATCTGGTTAATGCCTACATGTTTTAAATGTTCTGCTCTTTAGTTGAAAACTATTAATAGTTTGTGTTCACACAACTCAGCATAAGCTCTGAACTGTGCTCATGACCCTAGTTGATCTCTAATTCTCTTCCTACCTTTCCGTTATGCCATCATCTTTTCGGGTGGCTGTTTTATATAAATTTGGCTCAAATGTGTTTTTCTTCTCTATGCAACAGAGAGCCACCCATGAAGCTGCACGTTATTCCAGAACCTCAGACAACATTTCAGATGATGCTGAAATAAAATCCCTGATGCAAGACCTTATATTAGGATATAAATACTACTTTTGGGAACACAGTGAGTACAATCTAGCTATTTCATCAGACTATAGGCTTCTAACATCAGTGATATGAAAAAGACAATCCTGATAGCAAAGCAGATCCTCTTTCAAAAGTAATTTTCAGAATAACTAGAAACAAAGCTAAAAATTCTTCAGAAGCAATTTAATATTTAAAGCCAGGGTTTGGTTCTGAATAAAGCAGTTGTTCAACTCTCACAAGCTGTATAAAATCATGATTCTAAATCAGATGAAGGACAATTGTTGCCAAGAATCTAACTGACCTATTTCAAAAGCACAGCAAAACAGGAAGGTGGTAGTTCAGGGTAGGGAGGGGTTTTTTTTTGTGGGTTTTTTTTTGTTGGTTTTTTTTGGTTGTTTTTTTTTTTCAAATTCTTAAAAAAAATTGTCCCATAAAATGTTTTCATACATGTTCTTTATGCTTTTAAAAGGGACAGTGCACAAGTCTCAACAGTTCAACATATAACAAGCATTTAAAACATCCAAGTTTTCCTATAAGAAGTTTTCAAGGGAAGGAAATTTTTCTTAAGGAAAGTGCTCTTTTACGTCTTCCTGGTTTTGGAATGGATAACAATGGCCACTCTATTCCCCTGGGGAAAATGAACACTTCCCCAAAGCTTTGGAAGATACAGCAACTAAGAGTGCTTCTTTCCAAGAACAAAATTGAGGAGGTCTGAAATACTTAGACCTTCTGATTAAACCTTCAATGGTACTTGTCTCTAACACAAAGCATTTGCCATAAGTAGCATGTCTGCTACTTAATCTGCGGTATTATTGATGCCATTGGACTGAAATTGACTGAAATATTTATGTTGTTTACTGTTCAATAAAGATTTTTCAAAGAAAAATGTAGAATAAGCACTGTGGGAAAACAAGAGATGGACAAAAGTATATATTGAGGAATGTCATTTGTCTTTTTAAAAAAGGAGTTCTCTTCTACATTTAAAATTAATCAAATTAATCTAAAGGAGAAAGCACAACTTACCATAAGGACAATTCTAATAAGTAAACATCAGCAGAATTTTCAATGAAATCAATTGGCTAAGAAAAGCTGCAAAGTAGGTGTGAAATGAGGTGAAATTACTAGGGATACACTTTCTTTTAAGATATTTTGCTTTGTTCCTTGCAGTGACATGCTGAAAAAAAAATTAAATACTGGAAATGGAAAGGCAGCTATATTGATTTAAATTTGCTAACGAAGTCTCAGAATCTATTCCCTCTTTCTCAGAATAAGTATGTAATGTATATATAAAGATATACATGTGAAAAATAAATATTACATATATAATTCCTTCAACTTTTCTACTCTTTATGTGTGAATCACAGTTTGCTAGAAGTTATCACTACGTGTATTAGCATAAAATATAACTTGAATTGTCAGTTTATAAAATTTTTAGAGTGTATGATTATGGTTCTGTTCTTACTCTAAATTTTTACACAGTTTGTATGACTTATTTTATCTGTTGAAACAGGGGGTTTATGTAAACACATTTTTTCCCCTTTTTTTAACACAAAAATTTAATTCTCTGAGCCTATTGCAAAGGCAGACTTGCAGACCAAAGGATGTATGGATGAGAGCGCAAAAGGAGGGCTGGGGGAGAGAAGAACATGTGGCTCAGTTAAGCTGAAAGTATTTCACTGATAACTCAGTGGCTAAAAATATCTGAATAGTTTAGAGGTTGTATAGTATATATGTTTTGCATATTTAAACAGATTTGTATCAGCTGCTCCATTCCAGTAAAACTCTTTAAAAGAAATCAAGCAAAATCACAGGCAGCAGTCTGCTATGCTGTTTCTAATTTGAAGGCAAATTCATCTCTGACACACAGTAGATTCCATGAAGGTGGAACAAGCCTCTCACCGTTCCTGTCTCTGCCAGTCAAATTATGTCATCAGTGAAGGTTCAGTGGGTTTTAATGATACGGTGGCCTCCATACTGAGAAGTAGGTCCTCACAGAGCAATATGCATAGCCAATAAAATGGTTGTCACCAAATTACAATTGACACTTAACATCACTAAATCTGCAGTGCAATTCCCTGTGACAGTTGTGTAGGTATATTAGAAGAAAATAATTTACTTCAAAACCAGCATGTAAAATACATTTTCCTGGGCAGAATTCATGTCATATTTACAGTAGCCAAACCAAGCAGTCTTGAGGCAACTTTAATCTGGGAAGAGATCATAGACACTTACGTGTTAATTGAAGTATGATTATTTATGTGTGCAATAAACATAGCTAGAGCGGTTGTTTTGCAGCTCTGTAGTCTAGCTCTGTAGATTTTAATTGTAATTGGGGATTTTAATTGTTTCTTTCTTTTAAATTAATATTACCCTATTTTGCTTTAGGGATTAAGAAAACTACAAATACGAAGCAATTCTTCAAAGGAAAACTGACATTGACTAGAAATATCTTGATGTTGTTCTGGACCAGAAGCTACATACAAGCATAAATTTCTTTACTTCCCTGCCTTGCTTAACCCACATAGCCCACTGCTGTATGTGAATTTGAATATCTGCATGCTTTAGCATGTATTACATCATGCTATGCTCATTTGATTCCATAGAGGCTAATAGACATGGGGAGCATCATCTCCAGACCACCTCAGTGATGTTCCATACCTCTTCATCTGGGTCATTGTGTTAATTGTGAATAAAAGGTAGGAGAAACAAAATACTTTACTCTGGTTTACCTGATTTGATACACCTGGATCAGCTTTGCAGGGAAAATCTGCTGTGTCCTTATAAGCACAAATAGATATGACCATTAAAGGTGTTCTCTCCCCAGGACAAAGTGGTTTGAATGCCTGCAATGGGACTGCAAAAGATTCATTCTAACTTTGTCTCCAGGCAATTCACCTTTGTCCCAGTGATGATATGAGTCTTTCTGCTGATGGGGAAATTACAGTAACTCAAGTCAGGCAGGCAGAGGCCAATTTGTTAGCAGAATGAAGCAGGTGTAGCATCTTGTGCTAGATAGCTCATCCTAGCGTGAGAATTACCTAGCCCTCAAGGTTGCACATTAAATATAGGAGATGGGTGCCTGTTGTGCAAATGGCCCCCGTGTGCAGGTAAGGAAATTTATTTTAAAAACCCAAACATGAGACTTGTGATACTCATATTTCTTGAAAATCAGTTGAAAAATTGTGTGAAAAGGGAAAGAAAGGTCTCTGTGCACATAGATCCCAGCCGAGGTTGGAATACGCTGTCCCAAAACAAGGGTATCCCTCTTGTACCATCATTTCCTTTACAAACCATCAGATAAAAAATGAATGCAATTAAAGGCCAGTGCTCTTTGTCCTGTCCACTATCTGACATGAATAATTAATCAGGAAAATTGCAACAACAGAAGTTAAGGGAAAAAAAATGTTGCAGAGTGCAGAACTCCTTCACCCTTTCCAATCTAGTCTGAGTGAGTGCCTAGGTCCTTCATCACCATCCCAGGAGCTCAGCACATTACCCATAAGTCACTGGCTGGTAAAAGTGTCTGTGCTGCTGCTGCTTTCAGCCCATGTCAGTGGAGACAAGGAGATCCTCAGCCCATTATGGCTGGAAACCCTTTGAAGTACACCAGATCAGCGAAGATGACTCAGAATTATTTGCCACAGCAATTTACCCTTCAGCACTCTCAGATTGGCAGAGGAAGGGTTAGATTTTGGCCAGACTCTTTTAGGACTACAGCCGTCTGAGCTCATGGAAGCCGTATGAGAACAGTCTATCTCAGGGCTGGCTTTGAATACCCTAATGACATAATGGGATTCCTGTATTTCCATGAGGTTTCTTGGTGCTGCAGCCTGACATGGTTAAGCAGTAAAATAAAGAATTCTATATGTCTTGAAATTAGAAAACAGTGTGGCATGTAGTGGTGAATTTTTTTTAGACAGGCAGACCTGTTTTGGGAAGTATTGTTGCTTCCTAACCAAATTTGGAAATACCTGGCTCCATGGTATTCCAAAGGGAGGTAAAATGGTAGCATGCATGAACTTGGGAAGAGTTTAACTTTTTCTTATAGTGACTCCCTAGAACACCCTTGATCATTTGGCAACACAGCTTCTGTTAAAAACTGAAGTGGCACAGAGTTACAAGTGACGGCACCTTGCAGAAAGTGATCCTCCAGAGGAGGTTTCTTCTGATCTGCTGCCTTTTTTTGTTTAGCACAGTATNTTTTTTAAGCTGGCTCCACAAGGAGTCTACAAGCATCTCTTTGAAGCTTTTATAATTCCAGTAATTCAATGCTCCATAATTTACCTGTTTTTTCAGAGCTGCTGAGAAACTGTAATTCATATTGAATCCCAACATACAAGTGTCCAAATGAGATTAAAAAGTGAATTTCATTATTTTTCTGAATGTAGTTTGAAAGTTTTCTCTCACAGAGGTTGAAGAGGAAAGGCATTTACAAGGGTGGCTCTTTGTGCATGGCAATGCCAAATTTGTGCACAAGTATATGCATATGTACCTGAAGCATCTGCCTGGAACTTATTGATCCAAAGACAAAAGAAAAATATTATAAGCAGGGGTAGATGGGGGAAGTGCACTTGAACAGTAATAATTTAGCAGTCAAAAATGAAATGCACAGTACTCTTAAGCAATAACTGAAGAACCAGCACTAAATCCTTAATAAACTCATTAGAAAATACTACAATTCAGTTTAGAAAACACCTATTTGTCTCAATTGGCATAGGCTTGTGTATATCCTAGCAAACACAAGTAAAGCAATGCAAAAGCTTGAGCTGACAACAGGACGAATGTAATGTCTCTACCTCCTCTGTTGCCAAAGAGGGTTGTGCCATTGCTGCCTTCCAACGTGAGCTTGTTTGTCACACAACACATGGCCCATCACCTCATTATCTCGTGAGTCTCACTGGCAGAATTTCTACCCTAAAGATATCATCCTTTGTTGCTGAGATTAGTAATACTGCAAATACAACTTGTGAGGTCTCTAGTAGGAATGCTCTCTTTTTGAAGAATGTTTATTGTTGACTGTCAGGGAGTCTACTGTGCATATACATGGGCTGTCACTGCTTCTCCAGTTGCCTATTTAAAAATTGTTAAAACCCACAAATGCTCTACAGAATTGGTTACAAAAAACTCTTCTGACCCATTGCCCAACACTTGGTGAAACATTTTATCCCACAGCTACCCTGTATAACATCCCGCTCTGTTTACTCACTTTATATTTCATGTTCATTTGCATTCCCTTTTCAGCCTGTCATGACTTGCTGGACTTCCATGCAATAAGATCTTGTCCAACAACAGCTCTGATTCTTAAAAAAACTTAAATGTGGATGGTATGTGGGAGTCTAGTCCTGCTGTGGGAGTCTAGTCCTTCTGTTCATCTCATGACTTTTCTAAAACACGCCTTGAGTTAGTGACAGCAGTGGTTTGAGCTGGGATGCTCAGTATTTCCAGACAGGCCCAGAAAACTACATTGTTGGTCCAAATTTCTCAAGTTTTCTGTGGCTAAGAATATCATAAAAATAGCAACATATCCTATTGGACAGTACTTTCTAATCATTGCAGGGAAAGATAGAATTTCCCAGAAGATGTTGAAAACCTGCCAGAAAGCTGGTACATACTAAAGTAGCAGAATCTGAAAACCAGGGGAGTACAGCTGAATGTAAAATTAGGAAAGTTTGTGCTTCTGTTCTGACTTACAGAACAGGGGGGACAAATTAATTATATGCTCAGGGTCAGGAGCTTGATTTCATCTCCAAAATTTCCCTTGAAATTCAAACTAGTTTTTCCACCTGTCCAGTCAGAAATGGTCATAGCAAAGCCTACTAAATTACTAGCCCTATCAGTTCCACTAGTCACATCAGTTCTACTTGTCCTCCCAGCAAACTAGGTTATCCCTGGTCAGTCCTGAAGTACTGCTTCATCCAGCAGCCTGCTTTTTATTTTGACATAAACATTAGAACAGATTTTAGATTCCTGATCTATCATATGAAAAACAGGTATATATCATGTGAAAAAATGCGCAGTTTGAGTAACCAAAAGAATCTCATGCCAGACAGGCAGGAAAAGACAACCAACTCACTTGGACTAAAGAAATGAGACATCACTAACAAGGCTTCAGTAAACTACCTAATAATGTGACATGTCAAAATCATTGGTGAAGTTGGAGGGGCAGCGACTGGTGTACTGGAAAAACTGATATTTGTTGAATTCAGATACTAAATTGGTTTAAAATAGATTATTAATTTGGGGAAAAGTTGTTACTGAAGTTTCCCAAGGTTATTTCTTAGGAACAAACTTACTTAAACCTCTCATTTAAGTTTTGAGAAAAAAATTGTATGTGCTGGTTACAGATGATTTGGTGGTATCTTTAATACAGAGGGAAAATAAAAGATAGTTTTGAAAGATTTTCATGACCTTGCAGGCTGCAGGGGAGTCGCAGAATGAAATATGGTAGGAGAAGATGTGAGTTCTCGGAGTCAGGTACTTTCAACACATCCCAAGAGAGTCAGCCTGGGAGAAAAATGCAGCCACTTGTGGAAGATTATGCATACTGGACAAAAGTACTTTATAGTATATATATATATATTTTTTAAATTTTAACAAAATGTTGTGTTACATTCAGGAAGAGATTGCATTGCACTAATAAGTGGCACCAGTTGTGCTCTGGAGTATAGCCAGGCAGGGAGAGGAGCAAACCCAAGATTTGGCCTCAGCCACCCCTGTTCTCTTTGCAACTCACTGCAATCTGTAGTGCATTTTCAAAACTCAGAAATTGTCATTGCAGCAGCAATGGACAAAGGTTCTTTATACTCCTTTTTTAGCCTACTGGGTTCTCACATTAGCACAAGCTGGAATCTGGCACAGAGGGGCTGCTTTTTTGCAGAGATGCTTACATCTATTTCAGCAACATCTGCTGCAATAAAATATGTGTGGCACAAACTCCATGACTTGCCACATAATCCGCATGTGACAAATAACTAAATATAAAATAAACCTGAAAAAGCTAATAAACTGCAACAATACCAGGAATAATAATCAATAACATAACTCATCTTTTAAGGGATTGTAATAGATCATTGTATAAATTTGTGTATTAAAGTTGTATGTGGAAAATTATACATTGAAATTAAAAAAACTTGGATTCTTGGAGACAGTCTGAGGGCGTCTCCAAAATTCCAAAGTCTTTTTTAGTTTAGAGGAGCCACCACAACATTAGCAACATAAACAGTGGAGATAACGTGAAAATAGCTCAGTAACCAAGGGCGGGCCATATTTTCGCAGCTACTCAAGAATCTGATACTGATCTCGATAGAAAATCTAGCAGATGACTTCATCAAGTACCCCAAAAGAAGATTCAGTGACTCTTTTGGGACTTCTTTTCAATTCCTCTGTAAATCCTTTCAAAACCTGACTCAGGGTGAAAAGAACACTAAAACATTCAGACCTTTCAATGGACATTGCCTCCGGGCAGAAAAGCTGTATAAGAACCCTGCATTGACTCAGAATTTTTGGGCAAGATTGGGAGGCACCCTTGCTGCTGTCCCACTGCCCACCCAACATTCGATCAATGTTGTCCTAATTTATCATGGCATTTCGAAATTGATTTTTGAAATTGCTAAATAAATCTTTGGATTTTGAATTGGCTCTTGATCATTTATAACAGGATGAAACAGGAAGGTCACATTGTGGCTAAATGCAAACATTGCAACTGAAAACACCACCGTCATTGTGTAACTATAATTTTAACTTCATGCTCAGTTAGGTCACATTGATAGTATGAGCCTCAGTGACCTTCTACTGGTTGACCAAGATCTTAAACAATAGGCCAATGTAGTCATCATTATACCTTCTAGCACAGTGACTACTGGGGCCATTTTTTTCCTATTGAGTCAATCAGACAATAATTGCTAGTTGAAACTACATAACAAGAAAGTGAATTCTGATATCTGACAATGAAAGTAAATATTTGACTGTAATAAATATATTGTATAAAATTTGTGTAACAAAGAATGTATCAAAGAATGTATCAAAGGGTATATATGGAAATTTGTACACTGGAATTAAAAAAGGGGAAAACCTGGATTCTTGCAGACAGCCACAAGGCGTCTCAAAAGAATTCCAAAGTCTTTTTTTAGCTCAGAAGTACCACTGCAACATTTGCAACAGAGGAGGAAACGTGAGAATGGACCATTAATCAAAGGTGGAGCACAACCTCACCCTCAATCAAGGGACTGATATCAATCAAGATAAGCAAACTGAACAGATGACTTCATCAGGAACTCCCACAAAGGATTCAGTGACTCTTTTTGGACAACTCTAAACCTTTTTGAGAATGAAGTCATGCTTTTGCAGCAGTCGTGTTTTGAGAACAACATCGTGCTCCTGCCTCAGGGCAGAAAAACTGTATAAAGACTCTGCCCTGAGACCCTGCGAGTGTGGTCATACTTGAGGGCACTGTTGTTGCTGCTGTATGGTCCACCCAACATTCGATCGATGTTGTCCTGATTTATCGTGGCGTTCTCAAAATTGATTTTTTAAATTGTTAAATAAATGTTTGGATTTTGAATTGGCTTGGGATCATTTATAACATGACTTAAACATATTAAAGGCAATTATAAATGAGAGATATATCTGTGGTGACATACATTAGAGGATGATTTAAGACCTGTATATGAAGAAAATTTAGACAGCAATTTTGCAAAAATCCAAAAGAAAATGCATTTTCATGTCTTAGATCCTCTTGGTCTATCTTAAAAACTTGGGGAGGCAGTTCAGCACTCAACATACTAGATATTAGAAGAACAATGCTCCTATGTTTCTGCTTTTCACCCCTGCAACATTTCTGATCCATTAGAAAGAATAAAGTGTAGTCATATTTTCCTTCATTTTACAGAATGTGCTCCATATAGTATGGGCATAATGGTTAGCATGTATCTTATAGATAGCTGAATGTGTCAGATAGATGAATCAGCCTTCTGTGACCTGATGCTATAGTGAATTATTCAATTATATGTTATAAAATGTTCAGACATTCAAGGAGTTCTTGACTGCTCCATTGTTGCAGCAAAGAAAGAGAGAAGTCCTTTGTCACCAGTACCACTGAAGAAAATTTAAAGAATGGTGTATTGTATATACCCATAATTTTGTTTCATTTTAGAGAATAGGAAGCATTATTATACCTGTCTTTTAAAGTTTCCCATAAAATAGCGCCACACTCTGGTGCCAGAAAATATTGATAACTAATGATTGATTGGAAGTTAATTATTTACTAAATTATTGATAAATTATTAATAAATAATTACAGTTGTTTAATTTTTAAATTTTAAATTCTGCTATCTATTGAGAAGTAAGGTCAATTAATGCTACGTGTTGTTTGTATTTATTGTTTTGTCTTAAATATGATACTGTGGTAACTTTTTCAGCAAAAACACACAGTATCATGCTGATGGCCAGTACTTGAGCACGCTGTTTGAATTTCTTTATACATCAGTTTTATATCTCCTAGCAAAACTTAAGGATGAAGGAGGGGTCCACCACCCAGCTTGTAGGGCAGATAAACATCACAATTCTGTCTCAAGATTTGTCAGAGGGGAATGAATACACACCTAGGAAACTGTAACTCAAAGACCAAAGGCAAAAAAATAGGAGTCAGTCTAGTAACCTCATATTGCCTGCGTGCAGTGCATTCATGAAGCAGTTCCCTCTGCTTAGCTGGCACTGAATCCCCCCCCTGCAGAGCAGGGTGTACTGACTCCAACAAAATCTTTACATACACCCAGCCTTAAGAAAGGCAGAAGGTCTTTACCTGTCTGGTAAAGTCAACAGAGTGGTGTTGGCATGCTAAAATGCAGCCTTAAAACTGGTTGTAAAATAAAGAATTATTTTAATTGGGAAACTGGATTAACTTAATCTTTTGAAGTGAAAACTAAGGAAAATCTTTATTGTAGAATCCTTGAAAAACATCTCCATGTTATGCAGCAAGTCCAGAGAGCTCTTGAATGCAGTTGTGGAGATCTACCTTTGAACTCTCAAACAGTCAAAGTGAAGGAGAGCAGAAGTGTGTGTCATTTGATGATTCTTAATATCAAATCTTATAACTCACACAAGTTCAGAGTGGGGATTTTACTCACTATGGTGTAAAAATCATCCAAAAGCTTGACAATAATGAAAAATAAGAACATAATACTGAGAGAATAGCATCTTCAGTTCTCTGTAAAAGTACCCAAACTGGTACAAAAGATAATGCAAAAGAATGTAGCTGGTATGTGGGGATGAAGATGAAATGGAAATATTTAACATTCATTCATGGTAGAATCTCTCTGTGAAGGGCAGGAAATCCTCAGACTTATTTTTCCAAAAATATTGAGAAGAGAATGGCCACACTTTTTTAATCTCTTCCAGACTTTTCAAATCTTCTTTCTTGTTTCTTTCTTGTCTCTTACTTTCCTAATAATTTTAGAATTGATTAGTCTTCTTGCTGTTTTCTGCCAGTCTTGTACTTCATTTCTATTGTGGAAGAGATCTTTGTGTGACGCAGGTAGTGCCCCAAGTGTTTGATCTTTGACCTCCACTCAGAGGCTGTTTTTTGTAGAAAAGCCCTGTGATTATTGCTATTACTTTCTTTAACCTACTTTTTCACCTTGAAGTGTAAAGGGTCACAGCTAGGGCCTGTCTCTTATTGCAGTCTTTAGATGAAGCATATACTATGAAAAGATCTCTGGTTTTATTTCTTAGGAATTATGGGTTTAAGCCTTTGAGTTCTGTGACAATAATTATTGTTTTGGTCACCTTTTCCTCTTATATTTGGTGCTACTGAGTGGAATAAATTGTCTAACAAGGAAGGTTAATTGATAGCTGTAAACCAACGTGCATAGTTTCTGCTAATTCCCTTATTATTTTTCTTAAACCTTCATGTGAGTTATTGCCTTTCAATATCTTTTTGTTTTAACCCTTTCCCTTGTATCAGTATCTGAGGATGACTATTTAATTTTGATTATCCTAAACTGGACCAGGGTTTAAAACATTTATGTGCCCATAACTATGTGATTTGAAATAATCTGAGCCTATGCTGAATTGTGCAAAGGTAAGAGAGTGAGACATCNTTTTTTTTTTTTTTCCCATGGAGGTCCTTGAAAGTGGTTCACCACCAATATTGCAGTAAGTAAAGACACTTTGTTTATTATTACTGTTATAGTTGTTGTTAATGATGATGATGTTGTTAATGATGATGATATTTTTATTACTGTTATTTAGTAAGGGAATCTAAAAATATTTCATGGAGGAAAAACACTTGTGTCAACTTCTGCACATAATGGTTTATCACTAATGAAAGCTTATAGGACTGCACCTCCAGACAAAATGACCTAAAGCAGTTTGGTAAATTCCAGGAAATATAAAATACAGGTAACAGAAAATGTGCTTGGAGTGCTGGCTGCTACCTGCAATGCTGATGTCATTATCTAATAGTTCTTCATTTTAGCAAGCACCAGCCATAGGAAGGGTGGATGGTCAGCAGCGGATTCATGCTGCACAAAATGAAAAGTGTCCCATGCCTGGACATTATCATAACGATAATATTATTGTAATAATTCTAGCATTTAATATATGGGATTAGTCCTTCTGATAGCACCATTAGCCATCACTATACCCTGTAATAGGTGGCTTCATTCTTGTTATGACATGATCTTTCCTACTGTTTATTGACTTTTCAATGCAAGGGGGAGGGAACATTCCCAGCCCCCCAAACTTTTAAGAAGCTACTGTAAAGCTGTGGTTTTATTCTCAGCTGGAATGTTTAGAAACCCGTAGAGCTAAATACCTCGGTGTACCACTTAAACACCAACAACAGCCTTATGGGGCTTTGCCCGACTTTAAACACATCTTTTTTTGTTGAGAATATTGCATTCTGTCACAATTCTGTAGGCAAACCCTGGGCTCACATTAAATATACCAGCTTCATTGAAGCTTACTGAATTGGACTGAGTAGCTTTTTGTTTTATTCTCTCTTTACTTCACCCCCGGCTGAGACTGGACAGCCTTTCTTCTAGTGGAGCATGCTTTTAAACATCCCAAAAGAAGGGAAGGGGGTGGAGTGGATGGGGGAGGGGGCAGACTGCTTCGTAAGGAAACCAGGAGGTGCAGCTTAGGCCCATAATTAGTCTTGATCCTTAGAGTCTAAAATATTTTAGCACCAGGTTTCTGATTGCAGCCCTGCAAAGTGGATTTGGGAATGCAGAAAAGTAATTAGGTCTGTGCATTGAAGTGTGGAGAGCAGTTAAAAGTGAATGGGTGGTTACTACATTCTTGGCAGCCTGGGTTTTATCTTTTCATGCCGCTGTTGTTAGAGATGATGGGTTTATTGCAGTTTTAGCACTTTGGAGGTGGCTGTGTTTTTCTTAACCAAGCTTTTCCCTTTCTGTCTTTCAGAGAAATACTTGTGGCAGATGGAAAAGTGAAGAAAATGTGAAATCACAAAAATAACATCGCCTGAAATCCCCCAAAATATTGTTTGCAGGAGCAGAGGCAGGAATAGACTGCAGCCCTGCAGTAGGCCACCGGCAAAGAATCTAAGTTTAATTAATGACTCATTCTGTAAAGACCCTGCTGAACACAATGGTCACCCCAAGGAGAAGAAAAGAAAAATTAGATTCTCTGGCAGGGTGTGGTCAAATCATCATCTGTACAAACCACCAGCTGGTTTGTGTAGGCAGGCAGGGTTGGAACCATCAACCTCCTTATAACTCTGGACTGTTTTTCCAATGTGGATAAAACCAGCATGTAAATGGTGTAAAGGCAACTAGGAATTAACAGTCATGCATGTCACTATGCTTAATAATTTATATGTTGTTGTTACTGTTGTTACTATTAAGTATATATATACTTAAAATAACAATATATGGATTTTCTTGTCAAATGCATCATTTTTACAGGTCTAGCTGTTGAATTTGCCATTCAAAGATTCACTGTTGCTGACCTGAAATCATCGAAATTTTGTTTTTTTTTTTAAAAAAAGAGTTCTGAAAATGAGAAAGGAACCTGTACATTTCCAAAGGAGGAAGTAGTTTCTCTGTGTCTCACTGTTCTAACTCCAGACTGTTGCACTAAAAAGTTATGGCAGAAGAATGAGGAAATACTGGGCCATAGAAAAATGCAAGAAGATCATTTATTAGCTGAGAGAAATTGCTTAAAACATTGAGAAGGATTTGCTGACATATAAGGAGAAGAATGATAATTTACAATAGAACTCTGATAAACAGATAAACTTGGGGTATCATCATTGTATTATTTATCAGATTATTCCTTTTAACTAATTCAGACTTTTTTGTCAGGGACTCATCTGGCTTTCGAAACATATTTTAGTGTAATTTTCTTTCTTTTTTTTTTTTTTAATAGTTCTTTAGTTGATCTATTATTTTTCTTCTATTATGATGCCTAAAAATTTCATTTCATCTTTGTGTTTAGTAGGTATTTATTCACATAAAAATTTTGGTTCACTTTCAGACAAGTTTTTAAACAGAATTCATTATATTTTTCTTCTCTTTGGCCCAATGCCTGAGAAATGCCTTTTTCTCGTTGGCCCTTGCTAATAGGCAGTATTTCTTTCAAAGGTGTCTCATGTTTGTGAATGCATGGTAGAAATGGTTCAGGTCTTGCTGAAAGCACTTGCTATCTTTTATGTCTGTGATGGAAGAAAAACACTCTTAAATAAACATGCCCTAAACATTGATTGTAACTGAAGAAAAGGGTACCTCTATGATTTGGGGTTTGCACAAGTGTCTTGGGTAGGTTTAGGTTTATAAAACAAATGTCAGTCAGAAAATCTGACATCTCTTCCCTAACTCTGCGGGTCAAACCATAGAAGATTTTTGTATGGTATGGAGAACAGGATGAAAGGGGCTGATTTTGATGGTTTTGGAGACAATGTCACTAGTTAGAAGACCTCAGGTCATGCAACTTTAAGACCCCTGTACAACACTAAGGTGAATATTTGCTAGATGATATTGGAAAATTATTTTCATGGTTCTTTTGACATATGTGCATCTGAAGGTCTTCTTGCTATTCAGATTGCACACCTGAATCCTTTATGTAACTTCTGCATTGCGCAAATTAATTCCAGAAATACCCAAGCCTATGAAATGTGTTCCACTAATGATGCTGAAGTGCTGGTGAAATAATGTTGACATAACACTTCCAGTTCTGAAATACCAGGTTTTCAAACACCACATCTGGTGAGATGAAAGAAATATGCAGAAATGACAGTAAAATGTGAGGAGGCTTAACAGATATGCAGAAATGACAGTATGATAGGAGGAGACCTAACAGTATTCCACCAATTCACAGGAATTAATAAAGCCCAGGAGCTATCTGCCTGACAGTCTCAGAGGTGAAGGGCTCATGCTAAGAGCCAGGGTATCTGCATGCAAAAAAAGAGGCACTGCCTGCCCTTAAAACACCTCATTGCTTTTTTGAAGCTCAATGGTGGGTTCATTGGCCATGTTTCAACCTAATTTGCATAGAAAAGGAGCACTTGTGTTTATCACCCCTAAATCAGAGCACACTATTGCATAATCCAGCACACTATTGTCTCAGTATTTCCTCACCACACTTGTCCCTCTCTCCAACATGCCTGTGTCAGAAAGTTCTCCTCAACTCCTATGACTCGGAGCTGATGATGTCAGGGCTGTAATTTGTCCAGACTTTTCACAACCAAGTCACACAGAGGTAAGAACAGTGTGCTGCTGCCACTTTGATAGCTAAACTTATGCACCTACAGTGCTCTAAGGAATAGGGAAAAAAAAAGGGATGAGTTTTGTTGTACTGTTGTTGTTCAGTACTATCATTTGTCCTGATGCTCCTTCTTCTGCTATTGCTATTTGGAGTCCCAGGTACTCAGGCACCTCAGAATTTCATCTGGGTTTCCATATCCAACAGGACATAATTTGCATTAAGGTAAAGATCAGAGATCAACAAAACCCATTTTGCTATGGCTCAAAACACTTATTCATTTATATATGGAGCAAAAGGACAGGCATGCTGAGATCTGCATTTTTCGGTGGTGTGGTAATGCCCTGTGCATCAACATCAATGTCCTTCTTCACAGTTCTAGGAAAATGCCATAATGCAATGAGATTAAACATGGAAAGAAACAAAGGCACACACGCAAGCAGGCTGAGGATCTGAGCCCATCAAAGGATAGGACCCAGAGCAAAGAAGCTGGAAGAGACAACATTGGTGGAGGGGTAAATGACCCTCTATTTCTTACACAGATCAGCATGATGTGGCATGTGTGAAAACTTGCTTGGTTCTCTCCAGTAGACCATCAGTAAAATCTATGATCACGTCAGCCTTTCTGCCCCATGGCAGCTCACACCTCCAGAGGCCAGAAAAACCCAGCAGACATGGGTGAGAAGGTTAGGCACTTCAGTGGAGCCCAAAGGCAATTCCCTTGACTGACTGATAATCTGGTCTTGCTGATGGTTGAGTTCAGTATCAGGAAAAGAAAAAAAGGAATTAAGAGGCACAGTTTGCTAAAATGCCAAAAATTTAAAAAGGCAGCAAAGTAATGGTGGGCATTTAGAAGGCTTTGAGGAGGTCATGCCTTACCTCTCACTGGAGGTCTGCATCTGTACTTTCTTCTAGTGTTGTAGAACAAAGGTGCACGTGCCTGATAAGGCAAAATCCTGGAGGTTCTCACTCAAGTCTCACACACTTTTGTGTACAAACAAGAAAAAAAAAGGAGGGGTAATTCATCAAAGCTTATCAAACATTACTTCTTCAGAGCTCTGTGTTTATCCTGATAAGCCAGGATCCCCAAAAGTGGTACACTAGAGAGAATTCACACCACATCAGGAAGACAGGACAGATCAAAGTCCTCATTGGTGACACTGGATATGGATGCTGATATCCCAAACACAAAATTTTTCATTTTTGCAAGGCTCTGAACCCAAACAGTCTGATTTCACATCTTGATTTATCTCTACATCAGTCAGGGCAGTGCTAACCTTGGAAGAATCAAGCAGCATGTATCTTTTATTTTGCGGGCAGAGCCTGTTGGATGTTTTTTAAGGCAGCATACGTTTTGTATTATATACAGCCAGTTGTAGAATAGCTGAAATAGTGTATCAATTCCTTTTAACTTCAATTTTTTTAATTGTGTCATAAACAAAATTTAGGATGATAATTTAACTATTATATGACACTAAATGTGACTGTAGGACAATATTTTTTAATTCAATGCATATCTGTACATAAATAAAAAAACCAGGTGGTTCAGAATAATGTTCAGCTATAAATTGCTCATTGTACTTATTTATCAAACTCTTCTGCATTGTGAAAGCTGTTAAAAATGAGTGGAGGTAAAATAGAATACTTCTAGGAATGCTAAATTTTTTGAGTGAAGTTTAAGTAAGGAAATTAAATTTGTTTTACTTGTGATAACAATCACTAAGTTTAAAAAATCTGAAACCTTTTTTAGCATACACAAACTGAAGTGCTCTGAAATAATGCAGCATTAATTTTCCAGTGTCTATTGTTTGAATTATTTTTATTGTAAAAGCTGAGGTATTAACTGGATTCTGAAATTATACTTAGAAATTTTAGGAAAGGAAAAATATTTTCTTATGTTATGTCAATGTAAAAATTGCATTTGTAATGGGATCAAAAGAGAGTAGAATATCCAAGAAGGCTTGAGTTTCCCTACCATGCAAGTGTGAATCCTAAAAATTATTATTTCTTTGTTCAATCTCATAGATTTGCCTGGAACTACCATAATCGTGACAGATTGGTCACCCTTACAAATTGTTTTATATAGCATCAACTGAATACTTTCTGCAAAATTATCATCATGTAAGAGCAAACAAAAAATCTGAAAATTAAAAATATATATATATCTTTCCACTCTTGTTTTTAGCTATTTCTTCAACCTGCCAGTTGAAAGAAAATCAGCTTTCATTGATGACTGTCATTAGCCTAGGATGGCTAGATCTCAGTTTTGTGACAAGTTTCAGAGAAGGCCCCCAGAGAACTTCTATTTTTGCTAAGATGCAAAACCTGAAAAAATATCTTCTCACTATTTTCATTTTCTATTCCTGCTCAGCAACTCTCAGAATCCCATGAGAATTCCTCTGGTTTCTTCTGTCAAAATCTTGGGAATCTGCTTTTCTTTGCCTTTTTTGACTCCCTCACCTATATGGTGCTATATAAGTGTAAAGGATAATTATTTCCTTAAGAAACATAAGCAGAAATTCCAGAAGACTTATTCTCTTAGAGCCTTTCACAAGGGTTTGGTGAATTAAGTGTGCTTTTTTTCATCTCTAAAAGAAAACAACCACACAAATAAGGAAGAGATTATCATATCACCCTGCCTCCAGTAACAGTCCTATGAAATAATTAAAACCCAATGTTTTCTCTGATTTTACAAAATCCATATCTTGGAAAAAAAAAAAAAAA
>VXBN01009776.1:168091-204166 GCA_013397395.1 Sinosuthora webbiana | reverse complement strand
TTAGATCTGGGAATTACCAGTAGCATCAAAGATAAGTTCTTTAATTCAATTTTCATGCTAACAGTCAGACAACACACCTTCCTTGCTGTTGGAAGTCAAGAAGATACAACTGAAAGAACTGAAAGCTGACTAAACAATATGATGGTGCATAGTTACTCAAACTGCAGCATCTAATCAATGACATTTGGATCCTGGCACTCTCCTGACAATATCCTTGATATTGAAACACACTGAGCCACATATTTAAGCCACACCAAAATCATTGCCTTTTGAATACATCTAAAACCATTGAGGTTTTAGGACTCTTCTGCATGCTTAACTGATTTTTTGAACTAGAGTATAATCCTGAAACTGGGTAATGAACTGATTTCATTGCTAAAATGAGGCATAGGATTAAATAAGCAAAAGGAAAGCTATTTTCATAAAATAGGAAAGCTATATTTCATCTACATGTACTAATGATAATCAAATTAGCACAAATGTGTTGCAGGGCAATGAGTAGGCAGATTGTAAGTTATCAGAAAAAATACAATTTTTTTTGTACAAAGGGAAACAGAAGAGTGTGATGACTAACCTTTACATTTATGTCTGTTTTTCTTTCCCTTCTTCATCCATTTGACTTATATAGCTCCTATTTCTATTGGATCAAAAGCAGCAAAATGTGGTGACACGTTGCTAGACATTGCATTTTTCTATTCTCAAAAATTCTTGTGCCAGACCCAGTTTTAATTCCCAGTGGCATAAGTCATGGCTAAGAATTAATTAGCATTTGTGTTTAGTAGAGATGGAGTGCTCAGGATCAAATTCATCCTCATAAAGACTTTTAGCAGCCACCTATATTTAATTATGTCTTTGGCATTTAGATGGCAAAATTGTTAAGAGATGTATGGAAGGACTGGGATTGATAAGGTACATCTAAAGAAAGCACTTTATGTGCTTTAATTTAATTGCTATTGCCACTGTCACAAGTTAGCTGTGAAATATTAAAACAGTATAGAATTTTCAGTAAATGCCAGCATCAAAGAAATCCCAGCCTGTGACTGACACAAGGTACTTTCCTTGCGTGACTTTCACTTCACAAACACCAGAAAGAAGAAAACCTCCTGAGAATGCTGGCAAACCCTATAACTCAGACCAGCCGTCAGGATTCTCCAATTTAAACTGGAACAAGATCAGCACTAAATTAAGTGAGTAGCAAAAGTAGTTTACAGCTATCTCATTCCTACCCCTGAGCCTTGCTGAATTCAAGCAGCCAGTTGCATCCTGTCTCTGGTTTTGATCTTTTTTTTCTCATGGCTCTTCTTTTTAAACTAATTTGTCACCCATTGGAGGGAATGCCAAGGGGTATAAAACCCCTTTCAATCCTTAATTTTTTATGCAACATTACTAGGCACAGGGAGTATTCCCAACTCTCTTTCTGCCAGTGGTAGAACAGCTTCTGCACCACTAGCAAAGGATGCCATAGGCAAAATAACCTGGGTTGAAATCAAGAGCATTCTGAATTTCTGGTATTCACCCACATGTATGCATCACAGCCCAGCAGCGTTGGGTATAGTTGCAACAGGACAATAACTGTCGCTTCTCTTGTCAACTTTGTGGTCTGATCATAGAAGAGCTATAGGCTGGGTAAAAGTACTGTTGATACTTTAAGTGAAGATGAGGAACAACCTATCACCTGTAAGGTGATAACTTGTTCTTCCAATGATAAAAGATGATCTATTTGGATATTTCCCATCAATAGAAAAATAGAGTCCAGATATTTTTTCACTTGATAATTACTGGGCTGGGAGTGGTCTTTGCATTAGCAGTTGCCAAAAATATTTGCTACCAAATGCAAAGAAGAAACCACATAAAATTATACATGTCTAGTCAAACTGAATTGTACATCAACAGGGTTTTCTGAGGTTGAGAGAGCATTAACGCTAAGCTGGAAAATGATAATAGATGTCTGTATAGTAAACTGCACAGCCTATTCTCCATGTCTCTGTTTAATATCCTACCTTTCATGTTTTGCATCTGTCATTTTTGCCATTTAGTCCCACTTACAGGGGCTGAGACATTATTTGCATTGGGAACCCCTAGGACTCGTTACTAAGACATATGTTTATTCAAATGGAGACTGTTTGGCTCATGCCAATGACAGGAGAGAAGATCTGTAAACAAGCCTATGGCAAAGCTGCTATAAAATTGGAGATAAACAATCAGATTTAGCCACCCCATGTTTACTCCTAAAGGAAAAAATGACATTTTCTAGATTCTGTCTTTTCTCCCTGTTATCTTTACCAGTGATCTTTCTGTTCTTATGAAATGAAAAGGTTTTAAAAATACAGGGTTATGTGGGGAGGTGAGGTGAATCATATAGAGCCTTTAGTGTATGTTACGCCCCAGGTGTTCAATAGAAAATTCTTTGCAGACCAAGCAATTCTAATTTAGTTTTCAGTGTGAAGGCTGCACATGCATGCTTTACTGAGGGTTTTAAACTCCCCATTTCAAAGGAAAATTTTTTAAAGCTTGGGAGTTTACATGTTAGCCTAAGGTTTAAAGAACTGCCACTCCACATCAACAGATGGAGACTTGGCCTTTGGTCAAAGACTGACTTGTAAATAACCTATTCTTCTATTACTATTTTTTAAACTGTTTCTGTGAGTTTTATGTACTTTTCCAGAGGGGTTGATCAATTAGGGTTCCCCTTTTTTTAAAAAGCTTCCATCAGGACATTTACTGACTGTGAACATGAGAGTATTTCATATTTTAGAAGCTGTCCTGAGGAACTGGGTGACCTGATCCTTTAATCCATTTTGGAGAACTGTACTCAACTAAGTGACATTTATTTTACATATTCTCTCTAGTAGATTTACATTTATGTGGGTTTCTTTTGTTCAGATCCCCTGCCTTACTGCCATAGAAGTTTTGATCAGTGCAAAATTGGAAATTAAATCCTTTCATATTTGAAAAACAGTGTCTTTGTTTTAATTTGATCCATTTTCATGTGACATAGATTTTTACTCTACCTTGGATGGGTGTTATCTCTATTACATACAGTCAGAGGAATATACATCTGCCAGTCCCATTAAAACACCAGACTCTTGTAACCTTTCCCAATACTGATCTGCACACAGTCATACAACCACAACCCTTAAACAATTCTTGCTTTTATTTAATATGAGAATAAATAAGTAAATTTGAATTATTGGGAAAATATTTTTTAATTATTATGCAGCAATTTGATTTAATAGTTTTGCCTGATGACAGATTTAAGTTCACATAACTGAAGCTATAATATGTAAGACATGCTTATTGAATGTTTATTAAAGCAGGTATAGAAACATTTCTCTTACTTATGACATGCTACAAAAGGCAACAGAAACACAGGTACCAATAGAAAGCAAGTTCATTTTCAAATATTGTGTTAGCTAACTCAGTTTACTGCTATGTTGCCACTCTGAAATTGCTTTGCAAAATCTGTGCCATGTTAAACAATATAAGGGGTATTATTTGGGATTTATACTGGGGATAGTGAGGTGGTATTTGGCCAAAGGTGTGTAAAAATCAGGCAATTTGCTATAATCTAGTGTAAAGAAAAATCCATTGGTTAATTCACCAGCAGAGTGAGTTCCAGAGGCTACATCAAGAAAAGTCTTACCTGCATTCAGCATCAGTAGGAAGAAAAGCACTAACCTGTGAAAAAGCAATGAGTGCTCTGAAAAGGGGAAAGGGCTTTCATAACCAGACTGAGGTTTTCTGGTTTTTCATTCCTTTTTCAATTCTAAACTGGAACCTGCTCCCTATACACCCAAAGATTGCCTATTCAAGAATTTCCCATTAATTTTGGCCATACAATTGGAGAAAATGAAGCTTAGGTAGCTGTCACGAAGACTTCCCTTAGTCACAACAGTTTTTGACAATATTTACTGCTCTGCAAGCACCTTACGTGCTCAGGCAACTCTAGTAGTTACACACTTATATGAAAGGAGTAGATATATGGGAATTGCAGGCTTTGTCATAAAGCTTTGCTCTGTGGCCAAATGCACAGTGAAAACTATTATTTATTTCCAGGTGGGATATTTATATATGTGGTACAAATCTCTTCCATGGTCCTTTAAATACCTCTTTGTCTTTACCTAGCTGCAGAAGCCCCTATAAAAATTGAAATTAGACCACCATTTCTTATATTTGTGTTATATTTAATAAAGCATCAAGATGTCCTAATCTATCCTAATTAGTACACATGAATATAAGTAAGTCTGGTCCAGCAAGTGACAGAAAAATAGGACATTTACTGTGAACCTGCTCCTCCAGCAGTCTGATTACAAGCAAGGTGTTTAATCACATCCACACCTGAGGTACTGCCTGAACAAGTGTGCCAAATGTGCCCATACCTGCAGAAAAAAATAAGAAGAAAAAAAGAAAAAAAAGGAAAAAAAAAAGTTAATATTCATGAAAGGTCTCATCATTGGTTGATCTGATGATTGAGATCATCACATGGCATAAAAGATCTACCACTTGGTCAACACTACCCAAATTTGTACTAATGCAGTTCTGGCCTTCTCTTGAATTGTATTTAAATACTATCTTGTTTGCAGGGAGAAAGATCCCTTGTCTTCTTCTGCTATCATGCTCTCTTTTTTCTGGGATGTTTCTGTGTTGAGTTATCCAGACCTCTCTGACTCTTTCCCCATCATGTCTTTTACCAAGGCTACTGCAGATCTGAGTAAATATGTCTCCAGTATCTTGTTTGCTCCCAGTTACTGTGGTGTTCAAATCATACATGGACATTTATATCATATATATTCAGCATTGTGAAGCACAAAGGTTTTACTATTCTTATCTTCTAGATGGAGAAATTAAACACTGAAGAGTTAAAATATTTGCCTTAGTTTAGTCACAGAGATTGAAAGAGTTGCAGGAACTGAATCCAAGGAATATTTTCCTATTTTAACCATTGGACTATCCTAACCCTGACAGGTTAAAGCTGGAAGCTTAATCTGAATGCATTGTAAACTGACAAAATGCCATATTTTTATTTATTATATTTTTATTTACTTATTCATTATTGTGACTTCTGGTTTATCATCTACAAAAACAATACTCACTGAAGAAGCCCTTATGTTTCATGATGTTCTTTGTATATAAGACATCCATATTAAAAGCCTCATCCACCTCAATGCATAGTTATGGTATGGTATAATTCTTACATATCATTTTTATCATCATGCATGTATTATATCTACAACAATCAAATGAAATTATCTAATTCTGCAATATGGAAATTATGAAGCAAAAATGTGATCAGCTAACAGTACAATGCCATGTGCTGTTAACACAGTGCAGTAGATCTAAGGCCAGGGTGATATCCCAAAAGTAAAATTACTTTTGTTTGCTTGAGTATGTCAAAGTTAACTTGAATGGGGAGTTGATCACACTCTAATGACAGTATACAGCACACAGATGGTCGGGTCCTCCTCCAAAGGAGCCAGGACAGTGTAAAAGGCTAAACCATGTGGTTGGCCTTGAAGAGCTAAAAGGTCTTTTCCAGCCTTCACAATTTTATGACTTTTTGATATTGACAGAGATGACTAGGGAAGACGGGATCCAAATTTTTCCAATTGTTTTTGAACAATATTCAAGAGTTATGTTATAGGTGCTATAGAGAATTGGGTATGTCAAAGAGCATGGTGAAACTCTTCCGTCTTTTAAAATTCGGTTGTCTAGCTTGGATTCCTGAGCCAACTACTGAATCACCATTTTTATTAGCCTTATCAGATCTCTTCAGCCAAAAGACATTACAATAAGTTTCTTCCTTCTACCTTAACACCTCTAAAAGGGTTGCAGGAAAAAGCATGGTTCAGCCTGGGCCCAGGTCTATCATTGCCTGTGTTGAGTTCCAGTGCAGTTGATGCAAAGAAAGAAATAATCGTTCTTTGTCACCTACACAGAGTGCCCGTCCTCTTTACAGTTAGGAAAGTCAGCTGGAAAGGGTATCAAACCTAGAAAATAAGCTATACATTACTTATTTTCATGTCTGTGTGACTATATTTCCTTCTTTTTGTCAGGCAAGTGGCTCTAACAATCTGGAAAGAGAAAAAACTCTTCTTGTCTATACAATATTCCAGGAAAAGCCCAGTGAGAATAAATTACAGAAGCAACTAAATATAAATTTTATTTTTGAGAAATTTAAGCCAAGTTTTGAAAATGTAGCATTTTCTGTAGCAGCTATTTGACTTTTGCAGCAGTATACAAAATTAATAAATTTTCTAGCAATCAGAAAGAAAAGGAAATATAATACAGCAGAAGTTCCAAAATTTGCCAGTTGAGTGTTTTCTTAAATTTTGGGATAGCTCTGATTTCACACTACATTGCACAGATGCTAAAGCCAAATGTCATGGGAATGATGTCTGTGAAAAGAAACAATCAGAAAGGGGAACACTCAGAACATTGCCATTACAAAAGCAATTCAGACCCAGAGTCCTGATACCACTCTCAGGTGGTCCAAAGTGTCACGTCTCTAACTTTTGCCCTTTTTTATTGTAAGCTGGCAGCTCACTTCAGTTTCCCTTGCTCTCTTCCATGATGTTCTAACTGGCCTGAAGTGGAACAAGCTATTTCATTTCTAGTGTCACCAGGGTATCATCAGAGCCAGGCATCTATGCCTGCAGGAGTCTGTGTAGAAATACATTCATTAATAGAGGATAGTGTAAGGCATGAATGCAAGGCTTAATAGCCCTTCCAAAATGCTTTGTATCTTTAATTATATCCCTGACTCTTCCAGATATGCATATAAATGTCTAATCCTTTTTTAATCCTATTACATTCCTGTCCTCCAAGAACCTCTGTGATATGGTTTCATAGTTTTTATATATATCTTGTATGAAAGATTTTTTTAATAGATCACTCTTTAATTTCCACCTTTTGGTGTTATTTAGTGCCCTCTCACACTGAAGAATGAGGGGAAATGCATGCATCTGTGTGCTCCAGAGCATGTATTGCATTGTATGTTTGCATAGTGTCTCTTCTCATACATCTCCTGTCTAAGGTAAACAGTCCCAAGCATTTTCATTCAATACTTTAAAGTAATATTGTTTTGTAAGTTGCCACGTATTTCTGAGTATCCTTTTTAGGATCAAACTGAATATGACCATACCTACTTCCCATATCAGAGTGGTGATGGAATTTAAAAACAGACTCCCAGAGTCAGAGCAGCTGACACAAAGTAGGGACAGCCAGTGAATACAGCCAATTCACCTCTGGAAAATTCATTTATCTGCTATACTTCAGGCACCTGCACTGTCCAGATATTCTGTTACACAGGGGCCACAGAGTCAGATAGCCAGGACATCTCTACCAGTGGTGAAATTTATGCTGCTGGTAGGTTGGTTGAATCTTCACTAAATAGCCCCTCTGCAATCTAGATTTTATTTTATGATATACCATCTTCATCAAGTATTAAATCCAATTATTCTGACGTTTTAAGTGTTAATACAATAGACCTGGTCAGAGAGGGAGATTAGGTGTCACTGGAGACACCATAAGGTGTAGCAGGCTAGGAATATTACCCCATTCTCTTCCTTCATGATTGCCATGAAGTTATTGCCTTGTTATTTCTGGCTAATCATCTCTCTCTCTATTCATAATATAATGCAGACAAAACTTTCAAGACTGTCCAGGCATTTTGTTTTTATGGCAGGTTCTACATCATCAGAGTTTGTAAATGAAACCACATGTATTAATAATATTGTCTTTAACAAGGAGGTGGGGATTATGATGCTTTTTGAGAATAATAATTTTTCACCATATATGTAACTGATCAAAACTTTATGTGACAAAATGTCATATTCTGAAGACAAACACAGATAACAGTAAAAAGGTCATGATCCTCTCTTTATTCCAAATCACTCAAAAATTTTAACTTCTTTATTCACACATCTGGTTTAATTTCTCCTTCTGTAGGGTACAATGTAATGTATGAAGCTGAGTATCATAATATACAGAGCCAAGATTCCTCAACCAAATCGATTTTCCAATTACTTCTGAATTATTTTGGAATTGTACTCATACACCTAGATCAGTTTCTAGATTTCAGTATAAGTTATGAAATTGACATGAATTTAAAATTTTATTTATCATGTTCTGTCAACTAAAAAAACTGTGCTATTAAATATTAGTTAATTTTCAGACATCTTAAAAATATATTATTGCCTGAGTACCACCTTTTTAGCATGCATGCAGCAGATATGCATCTAATATATTCAAATGAAAAACATGATGAAATACAGTAGTGTTCATACCACTTTAAATTTTTAGATTCTTATGTGTGACTGGACATTCCCCCCTTTTTATGTGGTATTGAATTGTACTTTAAATTACAAAATTAAATGCTCAAAGCAGAAACCTTGTCAGTTGCAATGTCACTGACTCAAATGCTGTAAAGATGAAGTAGCCCTGCTGTTATTTCTGTTGAAACCTTCTGGCTATACTTCACATTTGGTGCTTTTATTTGTACCTCTGTTTCTATTTTGCTGAATAAAATGTTGAAGTAACAGCATACACTGTGATACACAGACTGTAAATCTAAGCAGTGAATCCAGGCCAAGGCTGAACATATGAAACAACTGCCACATTGTCAGAGACTGGAAGGGTGGATGGATCAGGACATTTTGGGATGCCTAGGGGGGGTGGGGGAGGTGGGACACTGCCGCTTCCCCAGGCCTCCTGCCCTGCAGTACCTGTCAATCATTGGCAGTCTTGCCTAAAACAGCTTCTGATTGACGAAGTGACCACCTGGGAGGAGGGTTTGCAGAGGCCCTGGCATTTAAACAGTGACCATGAGGGAAACACATGGCTTGACCCTATCAACCTCATGGAGTTTCTGCCTCACCCTCACTGGAAGCCAGGAACTCATAGATATGTGTGTGTGTGTTTCTATGTATTTTCTGTCTCTCTCTCTTTTTCTTCTCCTTCCAATTCTCTTTTCATGGAACATTTTGAGTAATGTAACATCGAACTGGTTTAAAGGTTTCTAGGTTTAATGGACTAGGCTAATGCTTTGAAAAATATTTTATGTTGAGTTGGATGTAGTATTAAATCCTTCACCAAGTTCCTTGATTTTCTGTATTTTGTCGGTAAAGTTTTGTGTAATTTTGACCTCTAGAGAATGTCTGATTGGTATTTCTCCCATGCACTGACCCAGTAACAGAGCCCTTGGTGACACCCTTAGCATTTAAATGTTCTGGGGTGTTACACGCATGATTTGGCATTCTCCTCAGTTTAGCAAATAAAAGCAGCAATAATTTCCAAGGAACTACATGACCATATATATCAAAACAAAATTAGTGTTGTTTTGGTATGTGGGCTATAAAATAGTCATAGAGGAAGGTGATGGAGTCTCAGAATAGCATCCTATACCCAATAGCTTCACAGGGGTTACGGGATGAGTTTTTGAGTATTTTCAGATCTTTGATAGGTCTCTGAGTGTTTTTACCTTCCAGAATCACAATTGTGAGTCATTCATATCTCTGGTTAATGTTATTTTGAATATATACAGAGATAGTACTACTCAGAATGAGAGAAAATCTGCAGATATTACGTCAGTACTGCAACATATTTTTCTTAGGTTGGAAAGTGCTCTTTTAGTAAATGTTCTAAATAATTATGCTTCATTTTGCAAAATAAAAATAGCATCTAACATTCAGTTAGATGATTTCTTTCAAGGAAAGAAGCTGTTATTTAGAAATAAATGAACAAAGAGCTTTGCAGATAAGCTGATTATTCTCTAACTTAATTTTAACATGTACTTCTACCAACCCTGAACTGAACTTTTAAAAACTGTTGGTCTACTTATGCCTAAATCTCACTGGCAAATTGTATGAAATTGTACAGCAAAATAATCATGTACATCATAGAATCTGTTTTTTGGGGCCTCTTTTCTGAGGTTTGGCACTGAAACACTCTTTTCCAGGCATATTTAGCACAGTCAAATAGCGTTGTTTTGGTGGGCTTGGCTGCCACTAAGCTGCAGATTTTGCAAACTCTGTATCACAAGTTTCCCATAGCACAGCACAACACATTGTACATGCACCGTAAATTCACATAATAGTGTGTCTTGTATGTCCTATGACCCTCTAGTGCCCAGTCCTTTATAGGATCCTCCTTTGAAGTCAGAAGCAATTTTATTGATTCTCAGTGGTCTCCTTGGAACTGTAGAGGAAGAATGCCTTACTAATTAAATTCTCACTTCTCCTATGTCTATCACTAAGAACTTTGGATGTAATGTCAGTTCTGGTTTTTGCTTGTTAGTGCTAGCATTTTCTTTAAGAGAAAACCTAATTTCTTTGTGTTTGGATACCTAAGCCATGAAGGCTTCCAACTGGCAGGCTCCAAAAAAGCTGCAGTTTTAATCTCCATAATTATTTTTCTAATTTCAGATGTGTTTGATATATATGACTAAATTAAAGACAAAGCTTACAACATGTTAACTTCAGTACTTCATCTATGGTGATGAAAGGTTTTCATACTAAATGACTGTTCACAAACAGAGAATTGATTCTTGTTTTATACCAAAGAGGATGGCTTGGCTACCAAGTAAGATTTAATTCTATTCTAAGATAGGTGGAACTTTAAAAAATCCTTGTATAATGCTATTCATAAAGAGCTATTCTTCCTTTTTAAAAAATCAAGCTTTATTTGTGGTTGCGCTGATTCTAGTCCCCATAATTCACTGAGAGAATTTTCCCCTGGGACATCTGAAATTCAGTACAAGGCATTCAAAATTTAAGTGGCATTTTTAAACCTATTCTTGTTCTCTTGGCACTAACAAAAACTTGTGCTCAGGATGATCTAAAACAAAGGGATAGCTTAAAAATATTCTCAAGCATGAGAGATAGAATTGAATGCACTTTAAAAGAAATGAATCACAGAGAAAAACTTATGCCTGCATTTCTCAACATAGGAAAGTAACTGTGATTCAGTTCCTATTCTACAAGCTGGCATATCTATGACCTTGACCTCTTTATCTGAAGCTTTAACAAGTGAATGAATCTAGAATGTAGGTGGCTTTTTTCTGGCCCAGTAAATTAGACATAACCTCCAAAAATATATTCAGGCACATATTTAGATAGATGTAGAAACAGACAGATGGCTGTAACTTAGCCTATGATCAAAAAGCACAAAAGAAACAGCCTCAAAAAGATTAATTTTTAAACAATTTCTTCTTCATCCTTATTGCTAGCCAATTCTTATTACATACCTTCTATATTCTACAGTCTTCAAATATGATTACAATTTATTAATAATTAATTGATTCCTAATTCTTATGCCTCTTCTGGCATTAGTAATATCATGAAAAATAGAGACATAATCCTGGCCTGGAGACAAAGACAATTTTTAACTGGAAAATATTTTGAATTTTTGAACCATAACTTCTTCAAATTGAAAGATCTTTATTCACAGCTCAAAACACTCTATGGTAGCATATGTGTTATTTTTAACTCAAAGCACCCCTATATTTGCATGGCAATCTTCTGGCTCTAACAAGCCAGGATGAAAAAGGACCATCATATCAGCATTTAGTGGCTGTGTTTTGACTTCATTTGTACCTTTCACTTTTAAATATTTATTTGACAGCCTACTTGAATTCAAATATACCTGCAGTTGGAGAAAATAGTGTTCCACGTAATTCAAGACAACCATGATTTCTGGAAGATTTATATCAGCACACTGACATAATTTATGTTCCAAGTTTAACCCAGAGTCAAAAAACAGCACATATGAGTCACCCACTACTTGCCTGTGTGATAGTCCTCAGTGCAGAAGACATGATCCCAGAAGGAGTTTTCTCTTTTGGTGTTGCTTTCTGACCCGATAATGAGTGTGAAACTAAATCCGTTATAAAATGCAGTGATTATACAGAATCCTGAGTGTGTTTTATATGTGTCCAGTTGGTGTTTGACAAGCAGACTGTGTTTCTCTCCCTGTTTGAAAATCACTGAAAGAGCTTATGCAACGCAAATGCCATTGGAGGGGAACGCATCATCCTGTCGTCGGGGCCTGTGTGTGCAACTTCAGAAGGCGCTCTGGCAAATGTCCCTGTTCCACTGTCCACTGTTCATTCTGCAAAGTTCCAAAGGGACACTCCTGATAGAGCAGTGGTTGCAAGAAGCAAACTCAAACCCATGCAGGAATGGATGGGCCACCATGGATATTGTATTCCAAGTTCATTGCTCTCCTGGTGATACAGGAACCTGTTGGTATGTGTTATACGTGTTCCTGTCAATGGTTGTAGCAGTGTTTAAATGAGAGGAAAATCAACATTCAATATGATTTGTTTAGCAATATCCACATTGCAGATACTTTCAGTGATTTTTTTTTCATTTTTCTTTTGTCCTAACTGCGAAACACTTGATCTAGGAGGCAGTGATAATCACTAATTAAAAGTGAGTTTGTATCTTTGCTTCATTTCTGGTGCACTTTTAATCATTATGTGTACGTTGACAAGTATCAAAAACACAAGCTGGTGTCAAATTTGTATTTTTCAAAGGCTCCAAGGCTTTGGAGACAGGGTGCCTAATAGGAGCAGGAGGTAGGGTCTGTATTCTGCTTAGAGTAAAATGCTCAACCAGGTCAAGGAGCAAAGGAGATGAGTATTAATAAAGTTCATAATGAATCAGAGGAGAAAGATAATTCATGTGCCTATAGACTTTTAGTGCAGTCTGTTCCTGTTAAAAAAACAAGCAGCAGTTTTCTTTTTTCTTTTTTTTCCCCATTTTTTCTTTTTTCATTTTTCTTTTTTCTTCTTTTTTTTTTCTTTTGTCATTTTTTTCTTCTTCTTTTTTTTTTTTTTTTTTGTTCTGGATGTGTATGTGAAAATCATAGTGTAGTTATTATCAGCAGTGTCACTGCCAACACAATGCTGGCATCACTCCTTTGTGAGCTCATCAGACCCAAAAGCACATTAACATTTCAGTGTGCAGCATTCAGATTAGATCTGCAGAATTATTTACTAATGTGAACTAAGTGATATATCACCTTGGAGTTTTGAAACTTCCAAACTTGCAGGTTGTTGGCACACCCTGACCATTTACTTCTCTACCTTTTATTTTGCACTGTCAGCTGTGCTCACGTAAGTTCTGCCAAGATTCTTTAAAGCTTTGAATAAAACTCCTTATGAAACAAACAAAAAATTCATTACCAGAAGGCACCAAATGCTGTAGGCTGGACAAATAGCCAACCTGGAAACCTGAAGAGGTTCCACCAGCCTGAGGAGTGGCTCTTGCAAAGGTGCTGTTTAGTATCTCTGCATGCTACAGCATCTACCTTCAGAAGCTGTAAATCAACCGGGTGGCTAATTAAAGTACAGCATCAGTCCTGTGTGTTTTAGAAGGGATTTGTAAATCCAGCACTGTCAGCCCACTCAAGGTCTGAATTCATTTATTATAATGATCTTTCAAGTTCTGTTGCCTGACTCAGCTCCCTTGGCCCATCCGAGCTGCTGCTCAGTAGAGCTCTGGCTTAGAGGCACTTGCTACTGAAAGGCTCAGCAGCAGTTGCTCTTATCTCAGTGTGTCTTAGCAGTAGTCACCCACTGCAGTGACTCTGCTGAAAATTGAAGTGAGGAACACTGTGATAGGAAAGTCAGAATAAATTTTATACATATTTAAAGCTGAAATTAGAAACCTTCACATAAATATGCAGAAGTGTAAGATATTGACTAAGTAGATTAATACTGGAAAGCACCTTATAAAAGAAATCTTTGACAAGTTATGGCGAGATGCTGTAGAAACCCACAGGGGTCAAAATCTTTTGTAAATTATTATTTAATAAGAAGAGTGTAGCCTTTCTGAGCAAAGATCTCCCTCCTCAGAAGTGCATTCAGTCTCCACAGCACTGGCCTTCTATTACACAAGTTTGCTTGGTATAAGGTGCTTTTTTTAGCAGTGGGAATCACTGAGTGGCCACTGGTCTCATTACATATATAAACACACATTTCTCCGTCAGTACCAGACTGTGTATGGAATCAACCATTTCTCTCCTGCTTATTTAAATGGAGGTGCTTTTCTGATTTCCCTTGCAACAGTGCTGTCTAGTTTAGTTTGAAAACCCCTATATATTGCCAAAGTATCTTCTTACCACCAACCCTGCAGAAAATGAGGCAATCAAGTTTTGTCTTCATTTAGGTAACAAGGTAAACCCAAAGTAGGTTGGAAAATGGGATTACTGTGATGTCCGTACATTTTGGGAACAAAACACCAGCCTCAGCTGTACAACAAAACTGCTGTACAAGACTTCAGGACCAACTTGAAAATTAACACCAGTTAGAACCAAGGAAAGTCAATGCCATTTAAACTTATAGAATGTATATCTCTCTGTTCTGTCATCATGTAAAACCAAACTACAGCAGACTGAAATAGAGTAAAGATCAAAATCCCACTTGCTGTACACACAGCACTAGTCTCCTTGAAGGTGGTAGGACTAATGGAGTAAGATGAGAAGAACGTAGTAGAAGTAGCACAAATATTTTTCTTTAAGTTACTTTCAAATACCATGTCATTAAAGTGAAAATTTCACACCTCACTTACTAATACTGTAGCCAAGAAATAGGAAGTATATTTGCCTTCATCAGACTCAGTTTTCTCAATTGCTGATTCCAATGAATTTCCCCTAGAACAATATTTATTTAGGCCCTAGAGATGAAGACATGTCTTATCCAGTCCAGATGCATGAATTTCAAAATGATCTTAATACTCAAATCAAGCTACATGTACTTGTCTTCACAAAGAAAACTGCTATTTATGATGGAATGCATACTGAATTTAAGGAAACTAGAGATTTGCATGAGGAAGTGAAATGTTAGTAACACCTCTTTTACTTCTTGAAAGATGGGTTGTATGCACAACAGATGTCATCTCTCTGAAACCTTGTTCAAAGGAGCGTTGTAGGACTGGCCCCATTTGATTGCCTCTAGCTATCACCTTAGTGAATAGACAAAAGGACTGTGAAGCAATTCAAGCATGTGTACACCATAAGCACTAATGCAAGCAAACTTTCCCTGTGCAACACACACAAAAAAATAAGCTGCTTTAGCATACCATCTTAATAGGCAATCATCTATTGCATTTGGATTTGGAACATGTTAGGTAAGACACTGACATGCCCACCCACTTTCTTCTATACATTTCTTTAAAATGTCACAAAAAAATGGTCTGTGTGTCAGAAAATGGTTTTATCCTTATCCTCCAGAGATGAAAGAATTAAACATTCCTTTAAGCATCAATGAAATTGGAATGTGTAGGAAGAATGGTCCATTTACTAATAGGGTATTTTCCATGTCAAAAGCTGTTAAAAAAATAAAAGTATATATTCAGCTGCACAACCCTGCAGATTTTTGTTACTCTGTGGTACATTGAAATATTAAGAAAAATTGCTTCTGTCATTATTTCCTGTTAAAATACTGTAAGGATGCTCGTTCTACTAGTATTTTAGTGAAAAACAAAAGTCTCCTCCTAGAAAGGAGAACAATTCTGCTTAATTTTGTTAACAAACTAAGGGAATCATGCATAATAACATTTGTTTCTTCTGGGCAGCTTTCTAGATGCAAAAAGAGCAGTCATAGAGGGGTAGAGAGAAGTCCAAGTACCATGTTTCATACCACTTGCTATAATTTTTTTACTGTAAAGCAGCTATTATATGGCATAGAGATATGCAGAGCTCTCTAGGTTACTTCCTGACATTCCTGCCATTTTTGAAATTGTTTTGATAAAAACATCTTTTTTCCTACTACCAATTCATGCAATTTTAAGTATTTGAGATGGAGCTCCAGGGATTCACGTTTCCAGTTTCATCTACAGATCGGGTAACATATTAGAAGCCTCCTCACAATATTTTAATATTGACCTGGAAAACATATTCTTATGCAAGATTTTTCCTGCTGTCACACTTTTGTCTCCTTTGGAATCTTTATGTAAAACTGTGAGGGTTTTAAAGTCCTTTGCTGATTCTATGAACACTAGTGGTCCCTGGAACCAGTAGTATTCAGCAAACCTTTCTCAGTAAGTGGTAGTTTCAAACACTGAATTTGTGATATAATTCTGGGACGAACATCTACTGCCCAAGTTAGTATAAAAATTTGACTGATAACACTTACTAACAGTAGATTGCCTGGAACTTAATTATGTAATGTCTGTCTTTCTTCTTCCTGTTACTGTAAACTGTAATATGCTGAATCATAAGATTAATGGGTATTTTTAAGTCTGCCTTGAGATTTTGTAGTTTTCCCCATATTAATGTTAACCTTTTTTTTCTTTAATTATCTGTAAATTATTATTGTTGGTAAGGATGCACTTTTCAATCATGAACTGTTTACCTTCCACACAGACTGTGCTTCCTCCTTGTCTATGCTGGATGGTTGATACATCCTACTCCAGCAGCTCTTTTCCTCTCCATATATTGTACACAAACCTTCTTCTCCTCGCCAGCCATACCCTCACCTTCACAGCTCAATTCCCTCTCACTTTTTCTTTGTAACAAGCAATTTCCTCTCACATTTCCTCCCACAGAAGATGTTTTTGGTCCCATTCCCAAAAAAAAATCTCTGGCATTAAATAATGCCCATGCCTATCTCTCCAATGGGCAGGCTTCTAAATGTGTTTCATCTGGCCAGCAGTATGAGGGCAGGTCTGGCTCAGTTAATCATATTCATTGGTTGGTTGCCATTCCTGCCTTCGCAGGACAGTGAGGCCAGGCTGGTTGTGCTTATCCCTTCCGACAACAGTCTCTTCGGCTCACGTTTTCAAATCTATTGCAACAAGTCTGTTGTAGTATAATATGAAACCAGGGCTTATGTGTTTTTATTGAAAGTGAAAAGGCTATTAAGCTGGGGAGGGAAGTGCTGAGTAAGCTATACTTACTCTGTTAAAATACATTTCTCAGTTTATTAAATGATAAATGTATTATACAATTACCTTCATAGCCTTAACAAAGTTACAGGTCACTTGGAAATAAGTTCAACTATTCTGTAAAATCCAGGAAAGATGTCTGAAGTGGAGGATTCTTCATAGAGAGAACTAACTGCCTTTGAAAGAGTATAGCTTTAAAAAAATTGGGGTTTGCTCTGCATTGTATTGTTTTAAGCAGTTCTGTTTTGGCTTATATTTGAATGGCCAAAAGAAATAAAAATTTCTTAAAAAGAAATAAATTAAATGCTTTTCTGATTTCTAATTGCTACTCTTGTTTAAATGACTCTCACTGAAAACATTTTACTCCTTCTCTATTAATTTAAATCTGTTAATTTACTTAATACTTAGTGAAGGTAACTAGGTAAATCACCAATAAAAAAGCAAGGATCTTACAAAATGCACTTTTAACTTGACTGAGATGCTTACAGCTTCAAGCTATTTTGATCTTCAACTTCAGAACACCAACAACTGAAGATCTGAGTGTATGAACAAATTATCACCAAGTACATTTCCCTGTGAACTTCAAATGCAGCAATCACTAAATCACAACCCAACCATCTATGTGTTCAGGATAAAATAAAGGCTAATTTGAGTTTTTCCTTCCCCAGCAAAGAAAGGGAATTCTTCACTCTCCCATTTACTGTTGGGTAAGAATGGACGTCCAGTTGGATCCCACCATGGATCCAGTTTATACACAGCAGCTCTTTATATTATATAATACAGTGCTCCTAAACTGAAGTGTTTCTGAGCAATAGCAGCATTTGAATGGTATGAAGAATTTGTAAAGAAACACAGTGTTTAAAAAAATCTTCACTGGGGTTTGAGGCAGCTTCTATTGTGCTAAAGGACAGGGTATTATATGAGAAGAGTTTTTGTATTTCCAACATATGGCCAGCGGACTCAACCCTCCAAGTAGTTAGGCACCGAATTAATTAATATTTCTTGGAATGATTCTTAGTCCCCAAATATCTTCAGAAGATGTATGTTTGATCCCAGTTAGCAAGAGACCTCAGGTTAATACTCATTTATCAAATCTTAAAATGTTTAAGTCTAAGTTGGAAACAACTCATTTTCTCAGATAAAGGAAAAGAAAAAGTCAGGGGGCCAGCTTTGATCCCAGGCCAACTCAGGTGACTTGCAGCCTTGTAAAACCACTGCAGCTGCAGGGTGCATCAGAGTATGAGTCTATATTTCAGACAAACTTCATTTTAATTGAGAGAAATGACATGTCAGAAGTCATTCTGAAGTGTTCTGATGAGTGATGACTTCTTGTTTCACTACCTGTTCATTCACAAATGACATGGCTTACCTTTACAAGTTATCTTTTCTTCCCCCAGTTTTGAAAAGATCCTTCCCATTTGAAGAGATTCCCTTCCCATGAACATGAAAAGCATTCTGAGAACCCCAGTTCTCACTGTTTGAGTGGGTCAGGTTTCAGCCCATACATTTTCTCTAATAAAGCATGTGAGACTTTGCCAGGTCTAATGGTTAGTAACTGGACTAAACAGAAGTTGAGAAGGTTTGCATGTGCCAGCTGATATATTGATGACTGGTCAGGGTTTAAAAAACTAGAAAATAGCTCTGGTACCATTGTAAAAAATTATTAACTTTTTTCCATCATTTTTTGTCCTGAGAATTGCACTGAAGACCATCTGGATTTCACACTGCTTTTCAAATTCTTCCTGCAGACCCAGACTTCCAATCTTCAAAATATTCACATGGCTTCAGTGAAGCTGTTTTCACAAATGCTGCAAAATCATGCCTTCATGCCTACCATGTCCTATTATTTCTAAGTAGTTTTGGGGTTTTTTCATTTTGTTCATAAACAGAGTTCCATAAAACAAATTATTTAACATTCTAAATATTAGAATCACTGTTGAGCACTGCCTTCACTTTCAAAACAGGTTTTCTTGGACAATCAGGTGTCTATATCAGCATATTTAGGAGGATCTAAGATAACACTCTTCCTAAACTACTGACTGAGACAGCGATTTGCTTATGCCTGTCAAAGCCTCCTGACTATAAACATTATTTTATATAAGACTAATTAAAATGAGACAATTCTGTGAAGTTATTTTCCACCTCTACTCTCTGATTGCACACAGGTCTAATGTTCTGGCAGCTGTACAGAGCTCTATGAAAAGTGTTGCCCTTACTTCAGTCTTATATTTCCTTGGACTGGATGAACTCCCTCAAAGCATGCTGGTCTTTATCTCCTATATCTTTGTCTCCACAAATGCTAAAAAGCATTTGTGTCTCTTCAGCTGTACTTCATCTCTAAAATTCTGTATGTCATGCTTTATTCAGGGAGACTTCACCTTTATTCCCTCGTGTATTTAATCTCCCTATCTTGTGAAGTTTGTCAAATTCTAAAAGTCGGTAAGAAGAGGGAAGTAGGAAGGAGACACCTCGTTCAAAATCAGTGAACAAGTTATTTAAAGCCCCTTCTATAATTTCTAGCTTATTTCTTCACCTGAGGTACCACACACTCTTCAAGTGAATATTGATTTCTGCCTCCTCCAAATTCCTCAGCATGTCATTACTTTCCACCACTTGCTCTCCCCCCGGGCATTCTTGCACCTATCTTCCTGTGCAACATTCAGGTTTCAATCGACTTAGAGACAGCATAGTGTAAGTGATTCAGAAGGACCATACTGACTCCAACACTGTGCTTTTTCTTTCCCAAGATCTGTCAGTCTCCTATGAAAAGAGTCCAGTGAGGCAAGAAGGAACATCCTTCCCCACATGCACACAGGGTGTAGACTCCAGAATCATCTGGGCAACTCTGAGACCTGCATATTTCAACCTTCAATTATCAAGTTGAGTCCCAACAAATTTTATCAAATTCATATGTTTTCTATTACACCTTTGACATTATATTCTGTGACAATGAGTTCTACAGCTTTGTGATAAAGATAAATACTGTAAAATTCAGATGCTTGAGTAGTTTCCATTTAACTGTTAGTTTAACTATTCTTCCTTTCTCCTCCCACACAGATAATTTGAAAACTTTCACAGTAACATTTTAAAAATATAATTCCAAAGCATTATCACCATCTTTTTATGTGTCATCCAAACAAGAGTTTTTGAACCCCTCCAATGTACAAATTACATGGAAAAAAACCCTATTTCTTTATGTTAAATACTTAGGAAAAAATATTTAAAATTTTTTGAGCAACCGGAAAAGGGAAAAATCCAAAGACAAAAATATAATATTTTGGAGGACACATCTGTTTCTCTATAGTCTGATTGAAGTGTCTGATTCAGTTGCTATTATCAGTGTGGTTGAGAGAAGTTGTAACAGTGATTGTATGGAAATACCTGTGTGTCAGTCCCACACACACTTCAAGCAGTTCCACATGTAAGATCCAAGTTCTCATGACACCAACACAAACCAACAGCTTCCAAAAGTTAGTCTAAAAATTAAAGGTTTATGTAGGAGCCAAACAGCGATGCATAAGAAACAAATAGTAAGTAACTCCTTTTATTGCATGTTTAACTCTGATATCTGCCATACTTCCAGCTCTCAACAACTGGAATAAATCCATTATACATAACCTGTCTGCAAAGGACAGAAAAGAAGAACACTGCCTGATGATAAATGCATGAGAACACAAAATAGGTGAAATTGTCTTCTCAAGCATTGATAGTGGCAAGACGGTCAAAGGTGCATAAAATCACAAAATAGAAAATTTATCTTGGGCATAGTTTCTACAGAATTCTAGGCTTAATTTCAACACAGTTCTGGGTTTCAGCTATGTTCTATAATATGTCAATTTTCTTAGCTTTTAGGAATTCTTTTTATATGTTGTTGTAGATATCTTTAAATTTTCTCTGCCTTTTTTGATCTGTTCATCTTTGTACAGCACTGAATTGTCAGAAGTTTATTTTATTTACTTCTGTCATAAGGACAGAAATTTCTCTGTTTCCTCTAAGGAGCCTCCATTGCAGTTTCACTGATAGGACACTTCTTTACCTTAAGAAATCTACTGTCTCCAAACCATTTATTCATGTATATATGTTTATATTGTTTGGTCATCCTCTGAATCTGGATATTTGTGCTCCATGAAGTCAATGAGAATTTCGTCATTGACTCCAGGGAGAGCAAGACCAAGTTTTAATTCCATTTTCCCTCTAATCTATTTGATCTTTTCAGTCTCCTCTTACACTGTCACATCAAATTTTCCTAAACTTCCATTACTTTCATCACAGCCTTGTTGCAATTAGCAATGATTAGAAGTAAAAATTCCTCATTTATATCTTATGGGAGTTCAGTAATCCAACCTGAACTGGTTCTCTGGAACTAGCATCCCTTTGCTTTTATTTTTTATCTCTATCTGAACCCCTTTACAAGATATTCTGGGCTTTAATTATCATCATTTTAAAGAAGAAAAAGTTAGGTGCAGAAGAGTTGCATGATTAATCCAAAGTTTCTCTGCAAGTCTGCAAATCAAATTGAAGCAAATTCACCATATCACATTTTCTCTACTATTTTAAAAACAGGATTGTTTCTTGCATCTTTACATACACACATTATGAATAAAATTCACAAGTAACGCACATAGCTAAATCAAGTATGTTAATTTACAATGATGTATTAATTAAACTGACCTCTGAGAATGGACTCCTTTTCCTGCCACTAAATAAGTAAGTTTTCCCTTGTGGCAGTAAGGAATTGCGACAGAAGAAAACTGTCTTCTAACTTCTAATAAAGGACTGTATTACAATTTCCTGTGCACAAAGCTTTTATCTTTTGACTGAAAGCATGTTTTCCATCTTGAAATTTGGAAAATATATAATGCTGACTAGGGGCAGGATGTAATAAAGTGCTTGAATTGTAGTGGAATCATTTTCCTTATCACCAGCTACAGAGTCGGTCAATTAATTGGCTACCAGCAGGTCCAATAGTGATAAATCCCTGTGTATTAATGGATTTGGAGTAAAGGGCCAGGAATCACAGAAATTCAGAAAGAACATCTTCTTTCTACCTCCTCAGTGATTAATGTGGATTTGGCACCTAGGAAAATATCCTGAGGTTTACACAAATTTGTCTCAAAGGGTAGCATGGCACAAAATACAGGCAGCAAAAATTTCCTGGCTATTTTGAATGGAATATTATATACAGAATAATTATGCAGTTTATTGAAGAGGTTTTTTTTTCTGTACTTGTGCTCTCAAATAAAGCCAATACAGCAAAAGATGTAATAGGCAGCATCCTCTTGGCAGTTCTGCCTACAGCTCTCTTCATGTTGACAAACACCACCTGATAAATCTGTGGATGATGACACTGAACTGAGTACAAGTACTGGCAGCAGCCATGGCATGCAATGAGTGGAAGCACAAAGCACAAGCCCTGAGAAATGGGGTATGCAATGAATATATCCACTTCATATAGGAATTTAAAAATATTCATGTAACTAAATATTTCTTTAAATCAAAGCCCAGTTGTTCAGTATGGTCCAGTACTAGAGTATGTCACAGATTCATTGACTTGGTCTCCATTTAGCACCTGAGGCAACTCAGTGTTTGAACACCATTACAGGTAATCGTTGACTTGGTTTCTCCTAAAATGTATTTGGTCCAGCTACAGTTCCTTAAATTTCTATGGATGTGAGTTGCTATTACCAGTACCTCTGTTGTACCTCTAAATTTAAAAGAAAAACAAACCAAACAAATAAACAATTAAAGCAAATCAACCAATGTGTGTAATGTGTGTTCAATCTTTCCAGAGCCTGTGGAGAGGTGGTTTTCCCTTCTATTTCTGCAATAGTTTTGTAATGGGAAGCCTACCGCATCTGAAATCTGTTTTCTACATCTTGTATTAAAAAACCTCCTCCTTGAAAAAAAAAAAGCCTTATCTACCATGCAAACCTGTATTCAGAAAATTTTCTTCATTTTTTATTGAAGGATGTCTATCACCAAGAATAAAATTCATTGAACTACAGACTATGATGCAAAGTATGACAAAGAAAGGAAAGAGTAGGAATTACAGACAGACAAAAGAAGCTTGCCCATTAGGACGCTATCTGGAAAGAATCCTATTTCTGTACCTCCCGTAAGGAGAGTTTGTTCAGTTTACATGAAACAGTTTTGGAATTACCATAACATAAGCATGAAATTGGATCCAAGCTTCTCATCACTGCATGCCAAGGAACTTGTGGGCAAAAAATGAAAGCAAAATAGTAGTCTCATTAGGAAAATATAGCATAAAGCAGTTACAACTGCAAAACTCAGATGAATATAACTTCAGCTGAAACATTGGCATCAGTTTTAGGATCATCAAGTTTGGGTTTAGGTGGAATATGTGAAACAAAAAATTACTAATTATGAGATACTTATAAACACAGAGAGAGAGACAGGCTCTTGGTCCACCAAAAATCACATTTATCTCCTTATATTATACTTTTTCAATTTATTTTATTTGTTGATTAGATCTTCATGGGTAGCCGCAACAAAGAGATGAAAAACTGCACAAAGGAAGGGGAAGGAGAGAAAAGGAGCAGCACACTGATAAATGCAGTTTTGTGGAAGACAATAAACCTTTATTTGAAAGTCTTAGAGTAGGAAGAAATGGAATGAGTTACAGGGAAGGTAAACGTAAAGACTAATTAGAAAAAAAAAAAGTTAAAGGGTTTGTAAACACTTCAAATGCATTGCCAAGATATTGCTGTCAAAGCTGCCTTTAATACCTCACCATGTTTTAGTTGTAGTATCTTCCCATAACCATCCCCCCAAAAAACTGCAGCATCCAGCCTGATTGCACCTTCCTTCAGCTCAAGCCTATAAGTAATTTTTCTACCAATTTTTGTGTTTAGGGAGGACAAATCTCACTGCTCTTTGGTTCCAGAATTTTCAGCAAGAGAACATTGTGACCTTATTTGTTGACAGTCTTCATTCCTAAGGGCTGATCAACCTCTCTTTGGGGTTTCTTCATGGATCATGTTTCCCCAAAATTGTTCTTGCTCTGCTCCTCTGGACCTCCTCCAAAGGCCCTCAGTCCTGTAGTGTCTGGAATGGGAGAAAGAATGACAGCAAAATCTTTATTAATCCTGAGTGGAGAGATGGCTTCATTGGAGGGATCATAGATGTTTAAATCATCGGATCCCTCTCTGAAACTGAGGGATATTTTAGGTTCACTCATTGCAGTTCATGTAAGCAGAGGCAAAGACTGAATATATAAAGCATTTATGTGCATGTATATGTTCTGTCTGATGTGCAACATACAGCTGCTCTGTTTTATATCTGAACTAAGGGAAGAAAAAAACACTTCCATTCCCAGAAAGCATAATGGCACAGTGGGATTTTTTACCTGACAAATAGGAATTTGAAAAATTTTTTATCAGACTCCAAAAAAGTCTAACTAATGTTACCAAAACAAGAACTCAGTATATTTGCATGAACTTTTCCAAATCTGAATAGAACTACTGGTCCATAAAACCAGCTCAACAGTACAATGGAGACCCATTTGGGACTGAAAGTACATGTAAAGCAGTAGTCCTCTATCACTGCTGGCTATTAACCTTTCAGTCTGCTTTCTTTTGTTATGTTTGTTTCTTACTTAGATCACCTGTACAGTCTTTTCTGTGGATTTCAGAAAAGTTTTTGTGACTTCTGTCTCCTTAGAGAGTTGTTGCTCCATGATTGCTCCTCAGGTGTTGCGACCCACTCTACTTCTATGAGGGTGTTCTTTCATTTCAGAGACATAAATTTTGTTTTGTCAATTTTCATGAAAAGCAAAATGTGAAAACCTTTCCTAAGCTGATTGCTTAACCTTTGTGTGTGTGCAGAGGTGGGGGCGTGAGGGGAAGGGAAGGCTGGGGAGGGCTGGGATTGCCACATAACCATTGTTACTTCATATATCAAACTGCATTTATTTAAGTATAGTAACATTGTCACTGCCACCCACTGGAGAATGGAAATTTAAAATTAAACACAAAAGTTAATGTTGGCCCAAATCAGCTTGAAATAAAGTTTTTTTTGAACTGAGTACAACTCTAGCAGTACAGTTGTCCCTGCTTAACTCACTTTAGAAGGTATTGAGTCCAGTTAAAATACTTTCACCTAAATTCAAATTAATGTTCTCACTGCTGGAGAACTTCTAAGCATGTATCCATCCCACATCAGGATAGCACTCAATTCTAAGTATATGTCTGAGTTTGTACTGCTTTGTCAAACGGGTGGTTAACTCATGCAGGTGTTTAAACTGAGGCTCAGTCCTTGCCTTGTGCTTCACAAAATAACAATGTAAAGATTTAGAAGCTAAAACAAAGCCCATGGAGTTTTAATAGCAAATTTTCTCTTGACATCTCTGCCTTGAGAATCCTTTATGCACTAAAATATTGTCCTCAAAAGGTGGAAAGACAGTGACAACTGATGAACACTTTTTCCTAATTTTAATTTTCTTATTTCCAATATAGATGTGCTTACATTTCAGCTACTATCAAATCTGTTGTTTTCCATTGTGATAGCATTAAGTATTAAAAGTGGGAATAGATAAAGGAAGTGCTATTGTTTCCATAACAAAAGTTATAGAAAGTTCCCAAGAGCAGTTATAATCAGTGTGGTCTTTTAGGGACTGATGTTAGAAAACAGTGAGGTCTGTGGCTTCTCTTGAACTCACAGTATTGAAATATATTATATTTTTTTAACATCCTCTGAGATTAAGGAGAAGTTTTCTAAGTATTAAATTGAAAATTATTTCCCAGAGAGTGCAAAACAAAATAGTATACTTGTTCCCACTATCAAAAGAGGGTTTTCCTCTATTCATCATGTGTATTTCTTGTATGTGAGGATGTGTCTGAACATGAGCCATAAAATTCTGTGTCTTTTAAGAAAAAGCTTTTATTAGCCAAAGAAATTTGATATCCTGAGGGATTATTATCTCCTTTTCCTTTGTGGTTTTTTTTTTCCACCTCATTCTTAGCTGACATGAAGAAAAAATGTATTTGATACTTAATAGCCAAAAAGAGAGAAAAAGGTTTAAAATGTTCTTGTGAATCAGGTTTGATGCTCATGTCCAGAGCAGGTAGGTTCTTCCATACTCACAGACTAATTTTTCCTGCAGTTTCCAGCCGTTAGCTGGATGTCAGTCTCTGCTAATGACTGAGATCTCACTGTACAATCCGAGCTTGGTTGATCCTTGGCTTCCTTCACCATCAACCCATTCAGTTTCATGAAGTGGTGGTGGTTTTGAAATGTGTAGCACTGATCTTTAGGGACATAGAAGAGCTCAGCAAACTCAATGCACTTGACAGCTTATTCTAATTAGAAAGCTGAAGCCAAGTCTTGTCGATGTATTGAAATGTCTGTAAGTTGCTGTCTAACAACATATGAATAAATAGACATATAAATAACTGATTTGTTCAGACCCTCCAGTAAATCACTGTCTTGCCTTAATTTATTTGCATCCAACTTTTCAGACTTCTCTTGATGAACCTCATCACAGACAGAAATTAAAAGCAATTGTTGGCAGAAGAGAAAATAAAAAACTAATTTGAGCCACTCAAAACACAAAAGCTTGAAGTTTTGTATCTGCAAGGTATGGCTGGTACTTGTGCAGTGCTTAATCCAGTCAAAATAAGATGATCTCCTGAACATTTATTACCACAAATGTTCTTTAAGGGCTTGAGGTTTATTACACTAAGAGCTAGAAGAGGTGGGGATTCAATGAGGTATACTTCCCTCTGGAGTCAAAGGGAAATGCCCTCATCCCATCAACCACCACCAGCAAAATACACCAACACAGAAAAAGAGGCTTTTTATTCTTGAGGTAAATATAGATGAAGTTTTGTCTTCATTGTTCAAAATGTGTGGGATTTTATATCCAAAAGCTAGACAAGCTCAATACCTGACTGAAATAACCTTAGAGAAGGTTACATATTGAGGGCTGAATTCAGGATGCTCTGTGAAAGTACATCTGTTTTATATGAGACACACAATCTGTCTCATTCCAACCTGCATTTCTGGGTCACTTGAGACATTTAAACTGCACTTATAATTAACAGCTATTTTTAAACAATGAAAAAATAGAGCACTGGTAAGGTACAAAAGCATTAAAATTGCCCCAGTTTTGCTTTTCAATAGGACACACCACTGCAATATGCTTCGAGATCAAAGAGAGCTCAGAAAAAAGAGACCGGCTGATCAGTGGGGATAAATTGTTCCCATTATGATGGTATAAGAATAGGGTTCTTTCAGTTGAAACAATTTAATAACCACATTCATTACATTCATGTCCACTTGGTTTTATCTGAACAGTTTTTGCATAACTGGGGAGCAAGTTCAATTGAGCTTATTCTCTAGAAATTAAGATGTGCAGGATTTGACATTCAGAAATTAGGCACTAATAGTCAGCATAGCAGTTGTCTTGAGATTCCCCCTGGATATAGCTGGATATGCCTATCACTAATTATTTCAAATGCAAATGTATTCTCTAAAAGACACACCAAAAAATTTAATTAGCTCATTTCCAGACAGCTAAGGTTATACTAGAGCAATGACAGCTATCAGAACACAATCTTTTCTGTGTTTATAGCATTACTTTCATAAAAGCAGAAGATGGGCAAGTGCAATACTGCTTTTTGTAAACTGTTTTTTTCCGCCGTCAAAAGCAGAAGCAGTTTTAAGGACCAGTCTTTTACAATCTTAAGTGAAGCAACTGAGCACTATCTCCACAGTGACATTTTCAGCTACATTTTTATATGAAAGAAGAGAGTCATTGATAAATTTCCCTCTTCCTCAAGTATACTGACTTAGCAGCAGACACCTGTGTTTCAGCAAGGAGGAAAATTCCCTAGCAGATGCCTTGGTGGAGGAAGACTGAATTTGCCAGTTCTCAGCTGCATGGAATTGTGTGAAGCGTGGGGTGAACTGCCATGTGGCTTGGAGGGTGGTGTGGGTGTTAAGAAAAAATCTGCACAAACGTTCCTGAGAAGAACCAAACCCAGAGATTGTGGACCATGTGTAAAGCCCACCATAGCCATTTCTGCCTGCTAGCCTTGCTGGTGAAAGGAACATAGGCAGAAGCCTTTAAAAGATATTTCCCACTGCACATCTGGGAATGTGGATCCTTCCTTGTTTTCATGTCGCTGCCAAACCAGCAAAGAATAAAGGACTGTTGAAACATTTATTGGGCGGCAACTGCATATTAGCAGCATCTCTTCCCTCTCCCTCTGCCCCCTTCTTTTTTTCAGAAGACAAAGTATAAAAACTGTGAAGTTATCCTTGCCTCAGTGAAAGTTTTTAAATGGATGGCTTTTCCAGAAACAACGATTCTTCTCTTACTTGGCTATTTCCCCAAATGGGATTTGCTGTATAAAGCCATACATGGATCTAATATTGAGGAAAGGGTATAGACTTGTACAAATCACTGGAAAGATAAATATGCCATATAGATCAATAAATAAAACCTAGTTCCAAAAAAATCAAGCTCCAGCATTCCAGACCAATTAAGGCTTTATTTACTGCTTACATGATTGCTAGTTTGGTGTTCTCCTTAATCATTTTTACACTATAGGAATTTGTTTTGTTGAAAGATATATAACTGATTTGTAAATAGAAAATGATATAAATAGATTTTATGTCTCATAAAACTGTTAATCCATGCTCCTTATTAAATATATGCTGTACTATTTTTTTGTACTTAGACACAGCTCTAGTATAATTAAAATAAAGTATGCTGGCTTTATTTTTTCAGTAAGTCATTTCCTAGAATAGAGCTCAAAAAACAGTGAAACTGCAGCATGAAATGTGGTTATAATAGCCTGAGCCACATTTCATGAAACTAAAACATGGGAGATAATAGTGTGAAGGTACAAATTAAATGCAAATAAAACAGATTTCCCATTGTTGCTAATCCCTGGATTAGATTTCAGTGAGAAAAATAGCTGTAATATTTAACTTCTTTGTATTGTAATCATTGACATATTATCAGTTCCATTTTCAGAGCTTATATAGGAATTATTGCCTAAGATTTTGACAAAGCCACACATTCACCTTTTACACCCTGAGAAGACCTATTCTGTGGTAAAAAATATCTAAAAATATCTAGCATCTAACACAGAGACAATTAGAAAGACAGTTGTGATTTTTAAAAAGGGATACTTTGGTAATTCATGTGCATTTGGTTGCTACCTCTGATTTTTAGATATATATTATCTTCTGTCTTAAGTTGAACAATAGACACACTGGCCCAACTGCCATTTTAAAATTTTATTATTTTAACAAGCTTAATAAGAGCACATACATAAAATTTTAGCAAAATTTAATATATTAACCAAGTTTGTAAATTATTATATACCAAGAATATATTTATTTAAGAGTCTACATGAAGCATCATTTTAAGAAAATAAATGTAAAATAAGTTAGGCATATGGATGCACACTTTATACACAGGCAGCACTACAATATTTGTGGAAAACATCAAGATGTTTAAGAAAGTCTTATTTCTTTGAGAGGTCATTTAGAAAAACTTGCATTAGTAAGTACTTACACCATGTGATGTGATAAATCTGTAGCATACCTTGCATACCTTGTAGCTGTGAGTAGTTCAATGTACAGCTGGAATATGCACCCAAGACAATTGGGCAAACCACTTTTAAGAGAGCCCTGTGTACTACCATTTTAAGAGAGACCTGTGTCCTACACAGATCTATGTACTACCATTTGAAGGGGCAATTTTTTACCTATTTTTGAAAAGCCTAATTTTTGGTCTTCAAATGGAATTACACAAAAAAAAAAAAAAAAAAAAAAAAAAAAAAAAAAAAAAAAAAAAAAAAAAAAAAAAACCACCACTACAAGTCGCACTTTTCTTACTTACACTTGTTTCGACAGAACGAATAACTCTTCAATTTTGTCTGGTTCTTGGGGTTTTCGTGTGGTGGTTGTCCCTATGAAGTACCTATCTGTGAAATGTTGAAATCTGAATTTGACTTTTTGCTCAAGCTCTAAGACATAGACTCAGTCCCTGTGTTAGTAGGCCACAGGTGGATCTTGTTTCACCATCAGCTGAACTAGTGCCAAAGCACATGAAGTACTGCAAGGACTTGCTAGAGTAAAGAAAACACACTTACAGGCAAGTTGGGGGAAATCTTTCTACTCTCCTTTTCTCTCCCCTGCCTTGGAATGCTAAAGATCATAGGTCATTAGGAGGCTACTAAATTATCCAGTTTAATATTTCCACTGACAGAGAAAAAGGAATTTGGTCCAAAACCACTGAAGTCAGTATGTGCTGGCCTCGGTGTGAACAGAGCACTTAAGACATCTGCCTCAGTACATCTGATTATTTAGTGTGAACTTCTGTAACTGAGAATGGGCAGTGAGTGGTAGATCCCCGTGCACTTCCTCTTGACACTGCTTGAATCCTACTGTCTTCAGGAGCACAGGAATAGATACCTCCCCAGCTTTAGGTCAGGTCCCAGAGAACAGAACTTGTCAATAAACAATGGCACAATGTGACTGTGATTATAGACTCTGACTGACTATAAGATGTAAGCAATGTCAAGTAAGTGTCCACACTGTCTTCTGTTCAAGAAGATTTTTACTTTTAAGATATTGTGGATTTCACAATGCAAAAATATCTGTTTCAAGTGCAAGACTTTTATTTTTGCAGTTCATCTGTATAGAACAGCTAACACTATCATCTGAAGTAGGTAGGTGAGATACAGAATGATAAATAAAAGCTACTCCTGAAACATCAAGTGCTAGCATTCCAGGACATTAAAGTTATTATTTGTTGCTCAAGTGATTGCTAGCTAGGGCTTCTGTCTGACTTGCAAACCTACTGCAAACCTTCCCAAGAAAATCACTGTATCAATGATGCCATTGTAATTCATCTGAAGAAAATTCCCCACAGAGAGATGAAAGCATGTGAATCCTGCAGTCAGTGAAAGAAGAAATTCTAGTTTGGTTGAAGAAAATGGCCATGTCCAAACAAACAAGGTGTTCCCCTCCCTGAGGAAATGTATCTCAGCAGTCCCAATGCCAGCTAAGGTGGCAAAGGCTTTGGTCTAGCCCAGAGATGTGTGACTCAATCTCTTTTTCAGTTTGCTGTCGAAAGATTCTTACACACCGGGACCACTTTGATGACAGAAATCTATGAAAGCTCGAGTTGTAAGCCTCAGTTTTGCTCCTCCACCCAATTCAGTTTCTGGTAGTTCTTGCAGGGCTGATCCCACTCCAGGACTGCCCCATGGGTGTCTAATCCACTGGCAAATCACCCAAAAGCAGTTGGTGGCAGGAGATGATTTGTGCTATCCATCATTATATCTCAGAGAAATTTCCCTAACATTTTTTCAATGGGCATGTCTGCCATTTTGTGTCAACTGAGGTGCTGATCTTTTCCAAGTTCCAGCATACCCAGTCAGCTTCCAGGTTCTCAAGGTAGACTCCAGTGCGGCTTCTTCTTCTTCTTCTTCTTCTTCGTCTTCATCTTCGTCTTCGTCTTCTTCGTCTTCGTCTTCTTCTTCGTCTTCTTCTCCTTCTCCTTATCCTTATCCTTCTCCTTCTCATTTCTTCTATTCACCTGTAATCCACTGTGGGGTTTTTTTTGTATTTTATAGGTGGTTTCAACAGGTTCCAACAGCCTGTTGTGGTAGGTTGTGTAAATGAACTTTTTTAATTAAATGGTAATCACACACTATTTCTGCCATCTGTGGTTGGTGCAATTGGTTACAGAAATATGGGGGGTTACATATCCCTTTATACTATCCTTTTAAAAATAAACAGATCACCATGTCTATGAAGTAGAAAGATTTTTTTGTGAATTCAGACTTAATCTTGTGTTTTACAGCAACTAATAGCATAAGGCTGAAACTTGTCTTTTTGTTGAGTTGTGCTTGACTTGGCTGAAAGAGGAAGTGAAGGGAACATGGCCAAAATGACTGATCCAGAAATTATTTCAAAAAAAATGGGACAATACTTGGCAATTGACATTGATATTAATAAGTCATGGGATGGGAAAGAACCTGCCACATGTCATTTGAATAAACTTGACCATTGTGAGATACAGCGCTGAGATTCTTGCTCTACTGTTAGGTTCACAATCTCTTCCATTCCCTTAGAAAATCAGCTGCAATTAGCTAAAGGGTTAATACTTACTTGGACATGTGTATAACCTTTCCAAAAAAAGAAAAAGGTGTGTTTCTTGGAAGCCAGGATAAAACAAAAGCAACAAAGATTAATATTGCTGTAATGTCTTAATTTTTATAAGCATCTGTGAGAGTAATAGGGGTAGGCTGTATGCCCAGCTCTTACAGAAATGATTGTATCAACCAGAGCTCAGCTTCACAGGCTGGAGAGCCTGTGTAAAAAGTCTGTGAATGAAATTTTGGACTCATGGCAAATAGCTGCGTCATCATGTCCCAAAAGGTCAAGGAAATCCAGCCTAAGTCACCTGACATTATATCAAAGACTAGCTAAAAGAAAATGCTTGATTTTTTAATGCAATTTTTCTACTTCTTCTTCATCATGTTTTACTTCTTCCTGTCAAAGGTCAGAAGTATTTAAAACAAAGTTTGTTGATATTATTAGTCATGGTACTAGACTGATGTGGACTTGCATCTGATTATCCTGATACATAGCTCTGCTTAATGCGAGGGAATTTAGCGTTTAGATTGTCACCAACTTAGGGACAGAAACTGTGAATATAAATGTCTTCTTCACTACACAGTATCAGCTTTGATGTTGCATGTGCTCAGATTTTTGGGTTATTTCTCTGTGATATTTAATGCTTTTAAATTATAATTTGAAGACTTGTCTACCTAAACCTAAATTATGGTATCTCAAAAAATTCACTTGTTATTAACACTATTCTTTTAATTCAGTCATGATGTTGAAGCACATTTATAAGTCTTCTCTGAAGGGAAAAAGACTTAACAAGGACAACAATTTCCCTAGAGAGGTAAAGCACATTTATGCAACTTTCTACTGACCATGGTCCCTGACTGACCATGTCTCCTAATAATGGTAGTATTTTTCTAGGAAAAGAACACAAAACAGCTAGCCGAGCAGTGCAGAGGAATATGGACCAAATGGCTTCTCTTATGGGTACAGGATTAAAATAATAATATTCTTTCATACTTTGGAGCTTTGAGATGTCCAAGTTTCAGTAGTCTTCAGTGCAAGCCAAAGGATAGCCAAAGCTAGTTCTCAGTAAAATAATTAACGAACAAGGTGCTTCCCACCCACAGCTCATTGGTAGGGACTTTACCCCACACAGGCCTGCTGGAAGGAATAATCAGAGCTTGTCTGCACCCCAGCTTAGACCATTTCAATCCTATGTATCTCCAAGACCTGTTACAGTCTCCTGTAAATTAGGTGTTCATGTTACTTGCAGGGAAAAACAAGAAAAGACAAAAATGAAACAACTCCTGGACAAAAGTTGAACCTGCATGAACAAATGAAAAACCAGTGGAGGAAACATCAAGTCTTCAGTCACGCAAAAAATTAGTTACAGACTTTTCATTTGTCATAAATAAATCTGTCATACCTAAAGCTCACCCTATATTTTCTTTTTTTGTTGTTTTAGATATTAAAAATATTAAATATTAAATATTAATATTAAATAATTAAATATATTAAATATTCTTTTTTTGTTGTAATAGATATTTCCCCATCACTCCAGACCAACCTTCACTCCAGAACAAAAAATCTCTGTGCATGGTTGAATAATATTTGCTTCCATTTTGGTCAACATTGTGTATAAATTATCAGGTGCCAAAGAAATCCTCCTGCCATACTAGTTAAACTCGTGGGAACTACATGACAGTAATTAACTGTGCTAAAATAAATACATGACTGCAGTCAAGCTGTCTCCTCTCCTGCCTTCCATTTAAGTGTTTGCCTCTTTTGCATCTCCTCAGCCCACAGCAGAAGAGGTCTTACACATTATTTTTTCATTTCAGGCCTCCTGCTGCTGCCCTTGTTTGAAGATGCAGCTCTGAATTTATTATCAAAACTGTCTTTCAGACCAAGCAGAAAGAAGTAGGGTTTGTAAAAAGAAGTCATATCCTATAAATATGGGAGGACTGTGTAGAGTATCCTAATGGCTTGTTTCTACCTCTCTCCAGCAGACCTTTAGTGCTCCTGCTGCAGCATCCACTGGTTGATCATGCAGAAAGCTATCAACTAAGTGTGAATGTATACAATTGTAAAGTGTCTCTAGAATTAAGTTCAGCTCACTCCTTTGTTCCTTCAGTTGCTTTGCCTGTGTGGCCAGTCTCACAAAATTCATTTCTGGCCTTTTCCTCCTTGCTTTTCTCTCTAGACCTGGATACAAGTTTTTTTGTACAGTGAATGCTTTCCAGTTTCACCATCCAAAATTTTTGGTATCTGAAAATCTGATGTCTTTCATCTCTCCCTACCTTTCAGTAGCATAACCACTCATAAATCATTTAAGTGTAGTTAAGTTTTCCACTGATTATAACATAAATTTGAGCATATTTGTAAAACCCTCTCTTTTTTCTCTTGCTTTATGTGTTTTGCTATGCCAAGGCATTAAGCAGAGTGCTAAGGAGCATGACACCACTCCAATAAAGATTTCAGTAATAAAAAACCTGCTGCTTTAGCCAGTTCTGCCAGCGACTGCTTAAAACTTAATATGTACAGACAGTGCACAAATGTTTGACATCTTGCAAAACCGAGCTGTATCTCAGCTGCTAGGAAAGTGTCCATTATCTCACTTAGTATAGTTGATAAATCATAGATTTGCCAGTCTGGAAGCTATCCTACATGCATTTCTGTCTTGGTAGATTCTGAGAGGCAGCTTCTTTGGCACTACTGCTGTAGTACTGCCTACAGTGATTGTGAAAAGCTTATACCTTCAGGAAAGATTATACTTTTTCCCCAAGACACCACCAAGACCACAAATTATTGTCTAGGTGTCTTGTGCATGAAAGTTACTGAGCATCTGTCAAAAAGTCTCAAGGGGTGATGGTGTTAGTCTCTCTGTCTTAGAATGAGTGTAAAAACTCTGAAGAACCAAGTAAATTTATTTTTTGGCTGACACATGATACTGAGGCTTTTAGTGGAACTAGACACAACTGATCCCAGTCAGTTGATCCCACTAGATACAACTGATCCCAGTCACAGAATATATTGAGTTGCAAAGGACCATCAGGATCACCAGGTCTACCTTCTGGCCCTGCACAAGACCATACCCAAGTGTCACCATCTGCCCAAGACGATTGTTTTTCTTGAACTTTGTGAGGCTGCTTGAACTCTGTAAGGCTTGGTGCTGTGACCACTTCCTTGGTGACCCTGTTACAGTGCCCAGCCATCCTCTGGCTGAAGAATCTTTCTCTAATATCGAACTTAAACCTCCTCTGATTCAACTACAGGCCATTCCCTGGGTTCTGCCCCAGGTCATCAAAGAGGAGAGATCAGTGCCTGCCCTTCCTCTTCCCCTGACCAAGAAGTTGCAGACTGCAATGAGGTCTCCCCTCAGTCTCCTCTTCTCCAGGCTGAAAAGAACAAGTGACCTCAACCACTCCTCATACATCTTCCCCCCATTTACCATTTCTGTTGTCCTACTGAACAAATAACACCAGGTACAACCTTGCATATGTGTTGCCATTATCTGTGCCCATATTTTATACATAGACCTGCATACTGTGCCTACTGAATTTGTACTTGTATTGTAATATAATTTTTCTCTTACCAATGCTCATTTTAGCCAGGAATGGTGACTAATTTGCATGGTAAACATGGGGTTTACTCCATTAGCTGATTTAAGATACTGAGATTGACTCACGTAAATGCTGCAGTGTTTCTACCATTGTGAACTCCAGGTATTAAGAGGTTTGGATCATTAGTTGCCACAGTAAAAAGACATCTACCAATTAAGTTAAAATTCATAAATTTCTCCTTTTCAGAGCAGTTCTGAATAAATTTCATTTTTATGAGCTCTTATGAGCAATTTAAGAATTATTTTCAATATAGTGTTTTATAGGCACCATTGTATAAGAAAGTTGTTAAGTATAAGAAAATATGCTACAAGAGAAAGGCAAATCTGCATAAGCCTCATTGTGACTTAACCCTTTTACACCTGAGAATAACATAAAGCGCTTGACTTTTTTTTTTTTTTTTTTTTTTTTTTTTTTTTTTTTTTTTTTTTTTAATTTTTTTTATTTTT
>VXBN01009776.1:114202-168058 GCA_013397395.1 Sinosuthora webbiana | reverse complement strand
TATGGCCTAGACAAAAATGCATTCAGTTAATATACACAGTGTAGAATCATCAGCTCAAAAAAGTATTCACTTCTTTAAAAACTAGCAGGAAAATAAATATAGAGCAGTAAAATTGTTGAGTAGAGGAATCTATCTGGACCTTTCACAAAACATTTCATTATGCTGATAATTCCCAGAATTGCTCTCAAGAGTGCTTTAAGCTGAGGATTACTGCACTGGTTTTGATGGACTTTTTTTGTAGCTCCTTTAAAAGGCAGTGAACCATTTTTCTATTTTATTTAAATAATGCCCCTTAAAATGGATTTTTAGAGGTATAATAACTCCTTAAGAGTCAGTTATGCTAAACAGTTTCTCTTGATAGAAATGTTGTAAAACTCGTTAACTGCACAATTTCAGATGCTGGCTTGGTGAACACTAACTGACATGTGAATGGCCAGAGTTTGTAAAATAAATTGAAATAGTTGTTGTATCACACAGCTAGCAATGCACAAGCTGTAAGACACAAGGGGCTCAAACATGTCAGAAAATTACTTCAAGATGAATGAAAAGTGCTTGTTTCTCTTTATTAGTTTTTAGAGAACAATGAAAATGTTGAATTGTTTACAGAAGGGTTGATTAAATGTGGTCAGTAGGGCCATGTCCCTACTGCTAACTGTTAGCCTTCCCTGCATCCAGCCTCTTCCCTCCATCCCATGCATCTTCTTATAGACTATAATGGTCACACATCTGTGTGTGAAATGTGCTCATTTTGACATTCCTCTGCTCTGAGCTGTTGAGGCCTTTTTGTTAGGTAAAACACTGTTGTCAAGCCTAACAAGCAGCTCATGCAATTTGCTGGACACTGCCACAGAGAATAGCCCTGCTATGAATTGCTTCAGCATCTAACAATGCTTGGTTCAATATGGAAATACATATGCATTTCTTTTCTTTGTTCAGCACTGAAACTTTCAATATTTTGAAGAAATACATATTTTGCACTTTAAAAAAAAGTCTGAAATGGGTTTGACATCACAGCACACTGTTTGTTTTATTCTTTCCTTGTATTATGATGGGAGGGAGGAAAAGAGACTAGTTGTCCTTTTCTGAGCTAAATTCACTTTCTATGTGCTACTAAGGACATAAAAAGGAGATGCATCATGCCACAACATATTCTAGCAGATTATCTGGTCTGCTTTCAAAGCAATTCAAATTAAGGCCACTTTAGGAGAAGTGGTATTTGCACAAGATGGCAATAGAAAATGTACCTTTGAGGCAGTGACTTTAAAAACAACTTAAAGATCAGGTTCACTTAGCGGCAATCAAGTGAAAACCACTGTATATGTAACTATGGCTGTTGAACAAAATTATCTTCCTTTTCTCCCCCTTTCCACCCTATTCCATAGCCTTCATCCCTTCCCCCTCTTCCCCAGAAGAAAAATCAACCACTACTGTGCAAGGGTTTGAATGCTATTTGTGGCAATCTGTCACTTTGCATAGTGTTCCACCCTGATTTGAAAGCAGGATTTTCTTTTTTTTTTCTATCTGTAGAACATGCTTTTCCAGGCCTATTATGCGTATAAACAATGACTTATGTAATTACCTTTCTGGGGTGGCAATTATTTCTCAGCATAAAAGCTGAAGTTAAGGCAATTCCTCCTGCTGCCCCCCACCTCCAAAAAAAGGATATCCTAAATATCAAACAACCAAAAATAAAATCATTTTGGGATGAAATCAAGGCTGCTTATATTAAGCCTTGAAGCCTGGGAAGGGACAGATACTATCACTGCAGCCTCTAAATGTCAGCATGATTTTTTTTTTTTTTTTTCCAGGCAGTAATTGCATTACATTTTGTTTCAGATTGAGTCATTTCAACCTTTGCCTAGAAGCCAGTTTTTGCACCCCACCTCCTTATACTGAAAACTTCTGCACTTTTGCTAGGGTGGATTTCCTTGGAAATTCTGTGGGTAAGAAAATACTATACCTGTCATTTCAAAGCTGTTGGAGGGTGCGAAATGCTGACTTTCTTGTCTTGCTTCAATCTATGGTAGGTTATGCAGGGTGGTAGGTTGAGAGTGTGAGGGATGAAGGAGAGCTTTTCTTTCCTTTTCCCCATTGTGTGCCCGTCTTGCTGTGCATGGTTGCAGTCCTCAGTGCTACCTTCAGTTGGATGTCTATGGACAGGTCTGCCATAGTTTCACCATCTCTGACAATTTAACTTACCTCAAGGTTTCCACTATTGCTATAAAACAAGGGCCTGATCCCACAAAGCAATATGATTAAGTTTGTGATAAAAACTCAGGTCAGACTACTCTAAATCCCCTTAAGCACATTGAGCAAGGATGCTTCCATTCCTAGTTCTCTGTTCAAAGACCCACTGATGCTTCTCGTTTCCTGCTGTGAGAGCCATTGCATGGGTAGAGCTGGCATACGCAGCAGTGCTCCATCAGCAGCTAGGAACTGTCCCTTATGTTATTCAGGCATACAGCAAAATATCAGCACAGATATTGCCCATCTATATGTTTCTAAAACCAGCCTAAACTACCTTTTATATCTGAAGAAATAGAGGGTATGATACTGATGCTACAATGGAAGTCACACAGCAGCATGTTTCTCTTTAACATTTTTGATGCAAATCAAATATACCAAATTCAAAATTGATTGCCAGCAACAACACATGTTTATACTTATGAAAGGGTTTCTCATGTCCTTTCTCAATCAAGTTTAAAGGAAGACTTTTCTGAGTGTTTAATACATATTTAATTCTCAGAAATTAGGGCCAAACTGAACTGGATGTGTAAGTTTCTTTTGTGCCTGACAAGGTTGTTTTCAGTGTGCTTAACAAGGTATTCCTAATGTAGACACTCCTAAATGAACACTTTAATTATTAATCCTTCATTCTCTTCTACACCATATGCACTGGGAAGCTGGCTATGCTTTTTCTGTGCTACATGCTTATACAAATTAAAAATGAAGGGAGGAGTAGGGCCAAGAAGAAGCATACACAAAACATAAACTCAAAACATGATTAGTGTCCACCTGCTTATCTCATGTATACAGACCTTTTATCATTCACAAAGGTGTTAACTGGCCCACACCCTGGTTTTCTATGTATCAAGTAGAAAAGACTGCACAGAAAGAAGTAGATGAACAGGTTAAAATTTTCCTTTCTTTCCATTCTCCTCTCCACTTCCTTTGCTGAAGGGACTGTGGGAAGCCAACATACATAGTTATATGCATTCTTCAGCCCAGGGAGAACACCAGCATATCAATTGAACTGAATGATGTAAGCAGCTTTCCCAAATTTGTATCAGCTGGTGATGTCAACAGAGGGAAATAGGAATTAGAAGCTGTTGTTTAGCTTTGTCAGCCTGGTAGTGGATATAAGAGAAATTAAAATCTCATGCAAAATGGAAGTCACGATCAGCTTTGCTGGGGAACACAGCTTAAAAACTTTTTTTTTTTTTTTCTTTCAATAGATGCAAACAGAAACAACAAGAGCCAAATCAGAGGAAAAACTAATTATGCCACAGGAAATACTAATTTGCTGGGGAACACAATCACAGCTTAAAACTTTTCTTTCTTTCAATAGATGCAAACAGAAACAATAAGAACCAAATCAGAGGAAGTACTAATTATGCCACAGGATCTGTGTCTAACTCTCTTCCTTGCAAGTTTGAGTAGGTGGTTTTGGAGTTGTCCCAACTGCTGATTCCATCATTGCTTTGACTGTTAATAAGCTTTCTCCACAAGGAAACATTTTCCCTTGTCTTGAAGAAAGTTCTGAAGGCCAAGTTCACCTCTGCATCTGTGCAAATATTTTGATAAGATTTGAACTAAGACGTGTTAATTGAAAGGAGAAAAGGGTATACTGTGAGATGATGGCATCACAGGTGGTGGTGGTATCATAAGCTGGTGTTTCTTGCCAGCTATCTTCTTGTACAGCTTTCCTTTTCCATACCTCCTTTCCTATGAGGATCTCAAAACACTTTGCTTACGTAAGTCAGGAGTTCTAGCTGTTCTGCAATTGAATATTATTACTACAGTTGTTTTAAGGTGAATACACTGAAATAAAGAAAAAATAAATGTCATTATCAAGAATAACAAAATGCTGTTACTAAAGCTGAAAATAGAACAGATCCAGACTGCAGCTAAGCAGATCCCCTCGTTTGCTGTTTCACACTGTTGTGGGTAAGGACTAATACCCAAAAGTTACCAAGTTATAGTTTTCCTATGCATTTAATCAGACCTGTTTGCAGTATCAAGAAACAGCTGTGAAGCCATCCTCTACAAAAAGATATAAAAAAAACCCGAAGCTTTTCTGTCTTTTCTGACTAAAAACTTTGGTAAGAAAGAGAAATTACAAGCACAAAGAGATAGGAGAGCTTCTGGATCTGAGATCTTTTTAAGATAAAAATAATCTCTTTGGGAGCTTTGCATGCAACATAAAACATTGTTCCTTTTCCTGTGTGAAGATGTGATGACTTCATCTCCCCTCATCTACCCCCTAAAACTGGGAGTGGGCCCACATTTTTTTTAATCGTTCTTTTCCCAGCTACATAAGTTTTATGAACTTTAGTCTGGTTAATAGAAAATATTGTTTCTCATCTGTTTTCACAGTTTTGTCCTCCACAAAACACTGCAGATGACAGTAATATTACCTTTCCATAAGACTTCCACTAGGAACCCTAATAAGCACAGACACCTCTCCACTTTTATTTCAGCTCAGAGTATGTCCAATTCAGCAGTCACTGAATTCAATCTTACTTGTTCACGATAGGCTTTGATGAACCACATCAACCTGTAATTAAGGGAAGGACGTGTTATAGTCACTACAGGATGTTGCAGCCTTCCTCATTGTTACTGCTGATGGGGTAAAACAGCACAAGCAGAGAGAGAAGATGAAAGTAAGGTTAGTTAAACACTGAGCTACTTTGTGCTTTAAAAGTGTTAGTATCGGCTCAACAGTTCAAATGTTCAGTGTAAATACTGTTCATTTGGTTTTTCAGTGACATAAGTGATGAATTTTTCCTTTAGAGTTCAGAATCACTCCAATTTGGCCTTAACAGGACGATGAAATATCTCCAGTCAGTTCCCTGCATTGTAATCTCCTAGACACAGAGATGCCTTGATGTGTTGATTGTGTTTGTACAGTACTGAACACAGAGGGATGCTGTCCTCTAGCTGCTGCACAGCGTCCCATTTCAAATATTTAAACTAGTGCATGAACACCAAATACTGAGCTTGCCAGTACTGTACTCTTTAAAGGCATTTCTGGGACAGGGCAGAAGATGATTTCAAGAGCAGAAGATACAAATACACCTGCGAGCTCACTGTTTGTGATGGTCATAAGTATCTGTGTTACAAAAGAAAGCTACAAAACAGTGCAGGATGACAAACTAGTGATGCAGTCAAGCTTGGTCCCCAGATGACACTTTCAGTTTACAAAGGCAGGTTTGGGGTCTCCTTCAGGTACTGAAGCTTTGTCTAATATTACCGTGAGAGCAGGCTAGAGCACTTGGCAGAGTCTGCTCTGCTGTTCCCCATGAGGCTTCCAGCCTTTCTGTCCTCTTGATCCATTCCTCATCAGTAGGCTCAGGATCCTGCTGACACCAGAAGCCATGGTGTCAGGTGTCAGCCATGGAAGGCAGGTCCTGTGGCAGTGATGGCAAGGCAGAAATGAGGGCTTTACAAAAGCCAAAAAAATCTAATTTTATATAAGAAAATAGCTGTTCATAATTGAGTCTATGCTACTTTAAATTTTAATGGTAGTGGTAATACTGGAACTTTAAAATACAGCTTTCAGTGGCTTCACACTGAATCTTTCAATTACTCTGTGTAACTCTATATCTAGAACATGTGCACCATGACATTGATATCACTGTCAAATAGAAAATTATGCCTGTGTACACCATTCAGGGCTCCTGCCTGTCCCCAGTGCCAGCAACTGGACACACATATGAAAAGGTATTGCTCTCAGGTCTGAGAAAATCCTGGTAGCCCCATGCCAGAAAATTTGCATATTCCTGGGTCTGATACGGCTTTCAGCCCACCCTGTATGTGGGCTGGGTGATGCTCCTGAAGATACAGCTTTTTGTGTAAGGGCAGGCAGCCCTGGGAGAAGCAAGGCAGCCCTGTTAGTGATCATTATTCTGATTATTACTGCAGTGGCTGTTGAGATTGCCATTGTACAGAGGTGCTGGAGCAGCCAGAGACAGCAAGGTGTCTTGCGGTCTGGAAGCAGGCAGACAGTGGCCAAGTTTTCCTTCAAAGAGGGTAAAACTATATACACAGGGACCCAAAAGGTTATGTGGGCAAACAATGCAGAGGAGAGAAAATTTCAGATGTGGCACATTCTAATGAAACTTAAGTCCATATTATGAACTTGTCATTGTTGTTACTGCAAGCTCTATTTTACTATTTAACCTGACATTGTGGTATTTGTGCCTATTTGGTGCCCAGTCTCTATCTGCAGTTCCAGCCCTGAACCTAGAGAAAAGCACAAAGCTAGCAAGAATAATGTCCAGTTCCATGAGACCTAAAATTACATTTTTACACTCAAGAATGGTAAAAGGTCTCAGAAACTATTACTGTAAAACAGGTTTTGTGAGTAACCTGTTTTGAAAATTAATGGTACATCTGGCAAGGAAGAGGAAATTTTTGTATTAGTTGTGCCCTTCACTGATGGGAACTAGAAGTGGTTGAGCCTGGAGTTTGCAATCAGTGGGTGATAACAAGGCAACACTTTATCCTTCCATTAGCCCTCTCTGGATAACCGGAAATCTGCACACAGGAGTTTGAACCCAGCTGTGACTAGGCTCCTATCTATTCCTGCTTCCAGCCCTGATGAAAAGCATGAACTTGGAGGCCACATAAACTACACGGCTTGTGCAGTTCAGAGATATTTGAATAATCTGGGCTTTCATTAAAAAAAAAATTAAGTGCCAGGCACTTTATGGTTGTGAGGAAATCTCCCTGAGATATGAGTGAAGTATGGATAAAAGCAAAGTTCACTGCAAATTGAGTGGGAAATGGCAGTGCAGAGGAATGAATGCTCCATAATGTGAACAGAAGTGCAAGAGATGGGAAATTTTTCACATTTTATTAAATCAGACTTTTACAGTAGTTATTGAAAGCAAAAAATCCTGAATTATATTTAGATAATAGTTCCATAAATAATGTGTGTTTTCACAGCAGTTGCAAAGTCTGAAATTTATGTGCTAATTACAGACCCTAAATCATCTCTGCACAAATTTGCAATTAAAACTAAAATATTTTCACATGCAATGTAAGCCCTGTATTCATACCAACAGCTAAGAGACATGCTGGTTATAGTTTGCTCTGTAAATATGAATATTTTATGTTTGAACACAATTGTTTCACTATTGTTGTCCTCACATTTGGTAGATTAAAAACTGGAAGAGTTTAAAGCTGAGTGCACATTGTGGATTGTTATTTCTTTTAGGAAGAATATTCTGTGTGTTGTAATGTATACACTGCAACAATCTAAGGGAATGATGATTCTTGAAAGACATAGAGAAAGAAAAAATTCTGCAAATGGTTATCTACTTAATAAATATTGTAAAAATCCATACTTTTAAAACCCTGTAGTGACAGCAAAGTGCAGGAAGAATGCAAAATTAGGGAGAACATTGAATAATTCAGTAACTTGTTATGTGATTAGATTTGATTTGCCCACACTGAGATGTTGCCCATAAAATTGATTTCCCACGGTAGCATTGGTCCTGGGGTGGGGGGCTTAAGATGTCCATAAAATGGGAGAACAAGTCTTACTGGAACTAATAATATCATGGCTGTGCAGAATGATTGATGATCTTTAAAAAGGTCCAGATTGGTTTCATCTTTCTTCAGATTTTATCACTCACTCTTTCTTAGTCATGTGCCATCACTAAGGCAAAGAGAGGTAACAAGCATTTGATGTATGATAGTTGAGCCACTTTTGTCAGAACTGCGTTTATTTTAAACTGCTCTTGAATTTGATGCGCACAAGATATAGATATTCATAATTTTCTAATCCAGCTGATAAGAACAGAAAGTGCTGGGGTTGAATCAAGAGGTAAGACAAGCTTGTGTTAGAGCAGTAGTGTCAAAAATCACAGTAAAAATTAAAAGATATCCTCTTTCTTTGCACTGGGACCATTTCCATTACTGATTAAATGGATATAGAGCTCCAGAGGACTGACATCTTACTGGGAGAAGTTCATATCCTTTATTATTTGCAGTACACACACACCTTTCAAAATGCTGCTTAAGCTTTTTTGATACATTAGCTCTTTCAATTCACTTTACCCTTCATAGTCTCTGAGGGCCATTAAAGCTTATTTTATGTCAGAAGAAATTTTAGATTAATAGGGGGAAAAATACTTAATTTAACCAGCTGGGGGGGAAAGGGTCATTTCTGCTTGTTTCTGAAAGCCTACACACCTCCTCAAATACAACAAATCAAGCCACATATCTTAATCACTTGTTGGAACCATCCTTATCAGTAACTTATTCAAACAGATTGCAGATGAGCTGAAAAATTCTTGGCATATTTCGAACAGGATAAGGAAAAGTATAAAACAGTTAATCAAGTAGCAATGTATCAGAGTCAAGCTCATTTCAAAAACTTTCCATTACCTTCATTTGTTCTTATTGGAAAAATAAAATAAATAATTCATGAGGACATTAGGTTTTTGATACCCATCACTGATGCACACACATGTTTTTATGTACAAGCACAGTTATAAGACCATATGCATACCTGTACCATACCCCGTTATGCTTGTGTGTGGCTATGCGTACAGACGTGTATATCCTCTCCACTTGCAATGGATTTGTCCCCTGTAGAGTTTAATGGTTTTCTGTTTTGACAATTTAAACACTGACTCGACACTGTTTAACGAAATCAAGAGCGGTTTTTGGTAATTAATCTTCTGCTATCAATAGTATTCTCAAATTGGGCCATAACAGCAAAGACTGTGAGAGTAAAAGAGCAAGACAATTCATAAGACAAGTCTGCAGCAGCTAAAAGTGGCAAGGGATGTCAGACCATGTTCCTGTGTTTCAATACTAATGAGAGTCATTGCATATTCATAATCCTAAATACAGTCAGCTTCTGATAAAAATTTTGTCATCGAAGCTTCACAGAAAGAGCAAAGCATTGCACTCCTTGTGTTGTGGCACTTCTACCAAGCCAGCACAAGAACAAGACTGATTGTTTTCCACCAAAGCCTGACAGAGAACTAAGAGATACTGGCCCAAGGGTCCTGAAACTAAGCTTAGTTTGATTACAAGGCTCCAAGTAATCAAAGAAAAAAAAAGAGAGGGGGAAGAATGTTGGTGTGCCTTGCTGGTGAGTTTTAGTATATTCTATTTTAATTACTTTTTAAAGGTAAAGGACACACTAAGATGTAGCTTTTCTTATTGAGTGTTGAGAGTAATTATCTGTTAGGCATTTAAAACAGTTCATATCAATTTTTATCATGGAGAAAGAATGGCAGGTGCTAGCAAACCTGTTCCCATGTTGTAGCAACGCTCCTACATGTCTTAATAGATACAAATCTCTAAAATTCTATGAAGTTTCACATCAATACGAACAGCAAAGATTAGTATGCAACCTGCCAGATATTAAAATCAGTTCTGCCAGGTGTTGTACTACCCAGAATTCATTTTTTGCTGGTTCCTTTTCATTTTCTTTGTTGTTGTCAGCCCCTTCTGCTTCTCATAATTGCTGCCATTTTCATTATTAGTTTTGAGAAACTACCCATCTCCTTTGCTGACAATCAGATCCTGAAGGTGCATAGTTCTGCTAGCCTTTAACCTTGTGATACCTGCCTGCTGGGACTGCTGTTAGCATCTCCTGGAGTCAAAGAAGAGGAACGTATGTTCAGCACCCACTTTGAAAAAGCCTTGAGCATTTTCTCACTCAAAAAGATCCCTTCAGACAGAGTGCCAGCACATTAACAGGCAGGCAGGCTACAAAATATACATCAAATTAAATAAAACAGGACATTAACACAAAGGTTTAAAAATCTGATTACAGTGCAGGATTGGATTTTTTTTTCATTAATTATAAAATAATGTATTTGGGGAAAAAATAACCTGACAGCTTAAGAGAAATCACAAAAGATTAAGGATGGGGAGGTTTCTGGTAAAACTGTTAAATATCTCTGTCATATGCATACAGTCTTTGAAAACAGAGGAATTTGTAGTAATGGATGATTGAAGTAACTGATTATCCACAGGTATTTTAAGTGTTGAGACATAAAATTGTCAACCATATCAGTTTGATTGCAGTAAAACATGAAAATACTGACTTTTGTCTAGTAGGAGAAATTTATTTTTCCAAGGATGACAACCTTTTAAGTAGAAACCAGGCAGCTTGCCAGCTCTCCATACATGGAAGTTTACAAAAGCAACCCATATTTTCAAAAGTTTTTTAAGGTTCAGTAAATGGTGCATGGATCTTCGGCAAATAGCCTTGTATTGAAAAGATTTTCATGTACTGTTTACATCTCCCTTAAGCCTGTTATAGACTAGCAGGTATTCATTACAAATAAATGAATGTCATAGATAACGGCTTCCATTCAAGTTGTACATGAATTTATTGTTCCTCAATTATGTACAACATTTTTCTAAAGAAAACAGTAACCCCCCTTGGACTGAAGCTATAGGAACAAGTTTGATTAATATGTTTTACAAGACTGAAGTAAATGTTCATCATATCTGTCAGCAAGCTGACAGCTTTCAAAAAAGAACCTTTGTTCCTGGGACAAGTAAGTTGTATAATCTTCTTCAAGATACCTTACTGAAAACCTTAGAGGGAGAAGGTGTTACGTTCTAGTGAACTCTACTCAAAATGTGATTGCTGATAAATCTGCTTTGTATTCCAGATCCTTGATATACAAACATTATTTGACAAGATAATGACTATTTTTTTAATTTGTTGCTGTTGCTTGTCAGAACACCTGTGCTTTCTCATAAGGCAGAAGTGTACTTGACAAGCTTTTTACATAAGTACGAGGGAAAGTCACCATTAACCAGTGACTTGCATCACTTTTGTGCTTACTTGTGTTTTAATAGGTAAAGCCTGGGCATAGAGGTTACTGGGCACATTAAAAATTACATTTGATCAGCTGAAATAGTAAGGAAGTAGACCAAAATCTGGATGACCACAAAGGAATTATTTAAATGAATCCATGAGAAGCAAAGGGAACAACAGTTCCATTTTTTCCGGGATGTTAAATATTTTCTCCTAACTGGAGTAGTAACACTACTGACACAAAGAATTAGGCACATTAGGTGTCTCCAGCAGTAATGTGTAAGTATCTCAAAAACATACCAGCTCATTAAAAAATAAGAGAGGTGACCCATTAACATGGGAAAATATATTCTTCCTAACCTCTTCAGACAGAAAAGCTACTGTACAACATGAAATATTACATTTGATTACTTTTAGATAGCCAAACTTTTCACAGTAGTATCATTTCAAAGCTGGAGAAGAGCATTTGGTTTAAAAAGTCGTGTATTTATCTGTTTCTATTAGTTGTTACTGTGAATAACAGCAATGTATCTATCTACCCCTTTTCAAAAATCCAGCCAAAATATTTGACTGAATAGGGCTGGATTCCATTTTAGCTTCAAGCCAGGTAGAGGAATTAATCTTATTTCTCTTCATCAATGTACCCTTCTATTTTTGGTCTGCAGGTCTGAATAGAGCAGAAGATATGCCATTTATTGTATGTCTACATCCACTCAAATAATAATCTTTTCTACAGACTTCAGGTGAATTACAGGTGAATCAGTCTCAGGCTAAATAAAACCTGTTTTCAAAGTGTGTTACCCAAGGGACACCAAGTGTCCTTCCCAAAGTCAGATGAACAAACCTGGATGTGCTCCTACAAGCAACAAGTTGTGGTTAGGATGACAATATGACACTGATTTCTGTATAATTTACAGGTTTAGAGCAGAAAAAAAAATTATTTATTGGCTGGTTGGGTTATTGCTATTCTTTTAAATAGGAGAACACAAGCTGTCTCACTGCTCCTCACAAGCAGATCTCTCATGAGTCTCTGAGACTGGCACTGCAACATCCTTGCAGTCTCTGTAGTATGTTCCTACAGAACAAATCTGGAGCTTTGTTTCAGGAGTAAACACAGCCACAGCCTGGGCAGGGACAGACAGGCAGGTTGCTGTGTAGTGTCAGACCCTGCAAGAGCTGGCAGGGAGAGTTGGAGTCCAGCAGACACCTCAGTTATCCCGGCATCCTACCCCAGGCCATATTGGCTTTAGAGCCACTCAAATCAGCTTATTGACATTAGCTAGTTCTTACTTTCTCCATCCCAGTCAGCATGTGTGGACATCACCAGAGAAACACAGCAGGAGTAATTATCCATCCTAACTATGTGTTAGTACAATTTTAATTTACCTTCGTGCTGGAGGGGCAGGCAGGGAGGAGAGAACTGATGCACTAAAAATAATAAATACCCGGTTTAACCCAAAGTAGGAATTCATTCCTTCCTTCCTACACAGAATTGATTTCATTAAACAGTTTGTTTAAATTTTCTTTACCATAAGATTTTGGAAAGTCCAAAAGTTTTCTCACTTTTACCTGTTTTGCTCTAATTCAGCTCCTCTTTACAGAAGAGGCATTGTTTTAGGTCTTCAAGTTCTGCATTGTCATCATCTTTAAGACAATTCAACAGCATTCCCACCTCCAGAATATATCTGAATTTTCACACCATTTGTTAAACTCAAACCCCTGAAATTAGCAATAGTAGTGCTTTTCAGTCTGTGATGGGGGGGTGGTTATATATTATTATTACTATCTTAAAGTGATAAATTATATTCCCATCTATACATACTATAATTAATAAATTTCTATCTTTGGAATTCTGGAGGGAGATAATTCAGTCCTGGTGACTTGTTATTGCTGTATCTCTCAAATTGCTTAATTGTTTTCATGATATGCATCAGTCTGTTAGGTCTACATTTTTATTTCCTCTGAAACATGACCACAGAATATAATTTAGAAACAAAAATGCATTAAAATACTGGGGGAAGTGATTTACAGGGAGAAGATTAAGTTCTGAGTATTGATAAGTGTCAACAATGAGATTTAATAAAAATCTATAAATATTTGTAGTCTTTTAACAGTAGTCATGGATGAAAGAAATACTGGCTTTGTCATTGAAATATTTATCCTGATCTAACTATCTTATAGGGGAAAATGACAATAATATTTTCAGACACTGTGGTGTGGCAACTGGTGTTGATTTAAAATCTTTAATCAAAACCAGCAGAAAATAGGAAAAAGAAAATACAGGGATAGGTCTGGAATTTTTTTTTTTAGAACATAGTCCACTGAATTATGATACAACATCACAGAATAATTTGCAGAATCCCCATTAGCTTGATAAAATTCCAATAGAATGTATGGACAGAGAATGCACTCCTTTGACACCAGGATTAATGGAGTAGAGAAAGGAGGAAACAAATGAACAGAGAAATTCAGCATTCAACCTCTCTGTGCCCTCTCTTTAGCACACGATATTGTCTACACATGTACCATTTGCACTTGTGATTAAGATAATAGTATGATATCAGTTCTAAAACTTTCTGACTATTTTGATTTCTCACATCTTGTTTGATCTTTCACTCTAACTGCTCCTGGTCCATCAATGTATGCTCTCATCTGTTTCTGTTATCTGGCAGAGTGTCAACTCCAAAGTTTCTTTGTGTTTTTGAGGCCAACCTTAGTTTTATACTTTTCTAAATTCCTATGAAAACAAAAAAAATGGGATTTTTTACAACTGTTTTAGGGGAAATGTGAAGGCAAAGAAGTAATGGGTAGCTTACCCCACATGAATGGCCTTCATTTGGCTAGAAACTCAAACTTCTTTGAAAGGTAAAGCCAAATAAGATTAAGTAATCCTAATTATATTACACATATCTGTGGAGATACATGTAATAGTTTCAAGTCTACTGATTGTGTATTTATTTCCTATTTCATTGTTTGCACTCATATTTGGATGACATAAATCCAATTTGTCTGAAGGACTTGCACTCATATTTTGATGACATAAATCCAACCTGTCTGAAGGACTGGATGCCATCCAGAGAGACTTGGACAAGCTCAAGAAGTGGGACTCTGGAAAACTTACCTGGTTCAGCAAGACCAAGTGCAAAGTCCTGCCCCAGGGTTGGGGCAACCCCCAGAATTAATACAGTCAGGGGGGTGAGAGAACTGAGAGCAGACCTTACAAGAAGGACTTGTGTACACTGACAGAGGAAAGGTTGGGCGTGCCCCAGCACGTGTCTCAGCCTGCATCAAGAGCACTGTAGCCAGCAGGTCAAGGGAGATGATTTTGCCTCTCTGCTCTGTTCTGGTGAAACCTCAGCTGGAGTGCTGCATTGAGCTCTGGAGCACCCAGTGTAAGAAGAATTTGGACCTATTGATGCAAGTACAGGGGAATCCACAAGGGCTGAAACACCTCTCCTATGAAGACAGGATGAAAGAATTGGGGTTTGTTCAACCTGCATAAGAGAAGGCTCCAGAGAGACCTTAGAGCACCTAAAGTGGGTAAGAGAGCTGATAAGGGAATTTTGACAAAGATAAACGAATAAAAGGACAAGGGGTAATTACATTAAACTCATAACGGGTGTATTCAGACTAGATTTGAGGAAGAAACATTTTAAGATTAGGATGATGGGACAGTGGATCATGTTGCCCACAGAAGTGGTAGATGCCCGTCCCATTTCTAGAAACATTCAAGGCCAGGTTGGATGGGGCTGTGAGCAGCATGATCTAGCTGCAGATCTCTCTGCCCATGGCAGAGGGGTTAGAATAGAAGAACTTTAAGGGTCTCTTCCTATCTAGACCCACCTATAATTCTATATGTTATTATTTTTTTAAGGGAATATCTTGTACTATTATCATTTCCTCTACTTGTCATGACATAGTGTTAATTATTTGATGCTGAGAAAGAGTGGATCACTACCAGAAAGCACAGTTTTCAACTATACAGGCGTCTGCAAAATGCCATCCTTCCAATTTATAGTCCAAAAGAGTTTTCCTTCTCAACTTTGCCGCAACTCACAACATAACTTGCCAATCAGATTCATCCTCAGGTTTCCACTACCCAGTGGTGGCAGTTGGCTTACTGCAGGTCCTTCCAAACCTGCAGCAGTGTCTACACTGGTGCTACATATGTCACCAGGAAGTCTGATCTCTTTAAGTGAAAATGGATAAATGGGTTTGGTCATTCTTTCAGTTGGATGTGTTTGAGATTGCAATATTCTTTAATCCACTGGGTTTTCTTATCTCATGTCTGGGAAGGAGAAGGTTTCCTGAACATTTTGCTCTTACTAGGGTCATTTTCATGATTACCTAAAGGTATACAAGAAACAGAATTTCTGTTGTCCTCATCTTTTTCTTGACTGTTCAATCTGCCCATTGTTTGGGCCTGTGTTGTCAAGATAATAGAACAAACTGTTATCTAGAACAAATAGAACAAAATGTTATCTAGATAACAGAACAAACTGACAGTTTCTCGTAGAAGAAGTTACATGCTCAATAAAAATTTAAAAGTAAAACGGACATTTGCAGCAGTAGAAATGATTTGCCTATTCTTATTGCTTAACAAGTCTTTTTTCTTTCCCCTTTGGAAATGCAAATCAGCATCATTGCATTTGGAAGGCAAAAATGTTTTTTCATTATGTTGAACAAAAGACAGAATTAAATACTCCATGAATTTAATCTTTTTTTTTTTTTTTTTNNNTTCTTTCAGTAAATCTTCATTAAGAATTGTGGTAACATCAAAACATAAAAAAAATCAGTATTTTCTTACATACACCAGTTTCAGTTGCTTTTCTACCCTGTGATCAACACTTTTACTATTAATACGTAAAAACTGAAATATCCAGTTCATCAGATGAGATATCTTTTCCAGTTTTCAAAGCACAAAGAGAAACTTATTTAAAAAAATATAGTAGCCAAACTGTTATTCTGTCTTATATTCCTATGGGGTACCTGGGTTTTAGGTATAAAGAGAAAAGGTTATTCTCTCCAGTAAGTATTTTCTGATTTAGTACTTTGGAATTCTGACATATTCTTTTAGCATTTTTTGCTATTTTTATCATACCAATCATGCGTGCAAATAAAACATATTTAATAAACTCAGCAAGAATATTTTTCAAAAATGAAAATAGCTTCCTTTTAAATATTTTTTTCATCTCTAAACTCCATAATCTGCTGCAGAAAATCATGAGTTTTTCCATGATACAGATCTCAGCCTCCTCTTAATTTTTTCTCTGGTGTAATTTTTGCACAAGCAGCCCCAGTGCCAACTGATTAATATTTTCCTTGCTACCACTTTATACCTGCAACCAGTACAGTGTCATATCAAGCAAGTCAGCTAGGCATACAATCTGTAGTTCAAGTGGAATAGGAAATTAACCCTTGGCTAATAGATAGGTTGTTCATACTGCACTTCAGTTTATATTTTCGTAAAGTAAATATTATATGTACTGTTCGCATATTTTGTTCATGTGCATGAAATATAAAAAGGCTATTTATGGTCTGTGTCACAAGGTTATGAACAAATTTAATTTATGGAAAGGGATTGCTATTCCTTTGTGATCATGGCAGTAGTTGTTTTTCAAGTGTTTCTGAAAAAAACAGAGGCCAGTGTTGGCCTGCGTGCAGCCACCAAAACCAATGGCTATTAAGCTCCTGGCAGTGGTTATTTAAACTAAGCAACACTATCTGTCACTAAAACAGACTGGGATGTATTGCAGCATCAATTATTAATGGGGAGTAACTTTCATCTGCAAAGAGCAAGTTGCAGCACCATGAACAGGTGACAACCCCCATGGAAATCTGCAGATCATTCCTTCGCATCTTGTTCTGCTGCAAAACGTTTCCCATGTCTGGTTGTGGTGTCCTACAACACATGCTCTGATGTAATGTTTTGAGAGCAAGAGAGAGTATGTGGTTCAGTGAGCAGTTTTTTCCTTCTGGGCCCATCTTTGGATTGGCAGGAAGGAAGCTGTTGGGTAACACACAAAGTCACCTGACGGCACAACATGAAATCAATTCCTATTATGAATATAACCATAATTCTAGGGAAGAAAAGTAATTGTGCTCTTCCCAAATTGTTTTTTTTTAACTTCTTTGGTATTCCAGGAAAATGACAGACAGTCAAGAGACCACCAAACACCATTTTATTACCGCTGATAGTCATCAATGAAAGGAAATATTATTATTACCAATAATTGCTTGTACTAAAGGTCCACAAATATAACCTTTATCAAAGACTTTTTTATTGCACTTCTTATCCATTCCAATAACTTTTAATGTTTGTAAAATCATATTTTGCTACCCATCATGACAGATCAAATGTGTTAATAGTGTTTTCACATTGAAAGTTACTTTCAATGAGTACCAGCATGCATTCTCTTTATTTTTTTTTCACTAAACATTTGCATGCCTTCTTTAGAACATGCTAGCCTGAAGATTTCAGTTATTACATGTATTGAAACATAGAGGAAAATTATCTATTTTTAAATTACTGGTTAATTAATACATATTTACCATTTTAAAATTGGGGTATAAATAGTCAGACACTTTAGTGTACTTTGATGCACTCTTTTTTACAAAAATTTTGAAATAATTTAGAATTATTCTGTTCATTTTACAATCAACATGAATGTTTTTAACTTTAAACTCACCTTTTGCAAGTTAGTTTCAGACAATGCAGTAGTTTAAAGTATTTACATAAACAGGTCAAACATAGTAAACAATCAGCAAAAACTATCAGATTAAATCTTTCAAGTGATTTTTAGTCAGTGCTTACATGTGTAATAAACATTTGGGAAAGTGATTACAAAGAGACAGTGATGACACCAAAATTTCTCTCTCCGCTGACTTAGTCACCGATTTCTTCTTTGCTGTTATACATTAAATGAACTCATCGCCAATCAATCTGAATAATTGCTTTAATACAGCTCTCTTACACCTGAAGATATTTTTTTAAACTAGATATATATTTATTTCCTAATCTCATAATAAGTATTAAATATAACTTGACAATATAGAATATCTGACAATGGTTTTAGAAAACTTACAACAGCTGATTTTATTATTGTTTTTTTTAATCAGTTCATGGGTTCACAAAGTAGGAAATTTGTTTTTCTACAAGTGGTCAAATCCTTATTTCTCCAATTCACAGAAATTTCCTTTCAGTGTGGTATTGCCTGAGTGAGATGAGTAGGTGTTTGACTGTGGTAAACACAGCATTCAGCAAAATTCTCTTTTCTTGCTGTTACTAAGACAGTTACTATTCAATATTGTGCTTTATAAAAATTGACTTTGCCAGACCACCACAATATTTATGAGCTACAGTATTTGTAAAGAAAGGGCAAACCCAATTCTTTCTTACTATAAGCCAGTGTTTTGTGGGGAAGGTGATTTTTTGGGGGGTTGAGGGTTTTTTTTTTATTTTCCCAAGATTATGACACCAGACTCTTTGTATCTAAGCTATCAGGTGCATAAGTTATCAAATTAGGAGAAGTAAGAATTATTTTATTCTGAAGAAGTACATCCAAAAGGAAAATAGAAAACACAAATAAAAACATATGGAGACCTTTAGAAACAAATTAAAATTTGCCTTTTACAAATCCCCAGTACACACTCCCTGTTTTTCCTGCAGCTCGTGAGGAAAGGACGGTTCTGGGTTTCCTTTCCAGATGAAGACTTTTGCTGTTTATTTCCATCCAGCACTTCTTCCAAAACTGCTGCATTATCCCTCTTTCTCTAACACCTGCTACATAATATCTCACACTTGTTCTGTCTCACTTGAGCTACAGGAGGGAAAAGAACACCAGCATCATCAAAGGTTGTGCCCAACACTGTAAATGACTCTACAAAAGCAAGCTATCTCCACTGCCCTTTTGTTACATGCTTGAGTGTGTCAGTTTTCATAGACACTATCCAAGGAACAGCAGCAGCACTAGTTCAGGAGCTGACACCTCAAATTCAGTATGAATGAAAGGACTTGTGGGATTCCTCTGTGCAGCCTTTCTTTTCTGATTTTCATGGTATGTGATATTTTGAAGAAGCAACGCTGCTGCTTTTGCATACAAGTAACCTGTTGCAGTGGGTGAGGAGAGGCTTTCGCATGACCCACACAAGGAAATGCATTAAAAATGTACACCATGCTATCTGTCACATATTTCTGTTTTCAGATGGCTTATTGCCATGTAACCTGTTGTGACACCACAAAATCTATTACATAAGTCTGTAATCATTTAATGCCATGCAGCATTCATTAAAGCTATGTTGGCCAAGGTTATCTTGTCCTTCCAGATTCAGGTTGGTTCATGTACACCACAAATCTCAGCCTAGTTTCCTTTTTGTCCTACTCTTTGGCAAGAGTGGAAAAGCCTGGAAACTGTTTTATGCCACCTTATTAACAGCCTCTTCCAAGGTGCATGAACAAAATTGGAGACAGCTTTGTGTCTGTCCATGCAGGGGCAAAGCCATATGTTCTAAAAAGGTTCACATTCAAAATGTTGTTCAACAAAAAAGAACGGGACACTACTGATGCTGAATAAACTGTCTGAGACCATCCTCTCTGGCCCAACTGGAGAGGAGAGGACTAATTTTACACTTGAAAGGGACCTACAACACTTATCTAGAACACCTGTCTCACCACTTCAGGTCTAAAAGTTATTTAATTAAATAACAAGTTAAAGCATGTTGTTCAGCACATAACCTAAATGTCTCAAACATTGACAGGTTTGGGGCATTCCTCTGTTCCCAGGGTTTGGCCACCCTTCCAGTAAAAAAAAAAAAAAACCACCACCTTCCTAATGGCAAGCTTCAACCTTCCCTCAAGCAGGTTTGAACCATTCCTGCTGGATCCCAAGAAGCAGAAATCAGCACCTCCCTCTCCAGTTCTTTTTCTCAGAAAGTTGCAGACAGCAATGAGCTCACCTCTCAGCCCCCTTTTCTCCCAACTAAATAAACCCAGAGTGCTCAGCTGCTCTTCAAAGTTATGCCTTCCAATCTTTTCAGTAGCTTTTTTGACCAGCTTGTGGTATTCTGCCTAAAGAGCAAGCTGTAATGCATGAGATTTATCTCAGACTAGTAGAACTACTCAAGCTGTAGATGAAGGACCATACTGGAGCTTGACATCTCTTGTTGGCAGCCCTGTATCTGTATGTCCATGGGTGGCTCCTTAAAAAATTAAAGTGAATTTACTGGACCACAACCCAGTTGCTCCAAAAGTCAAGGATAAAGGGGCAATGCTGTTTATGATACACAAATTCTAATAATAAATTCTAAAATAAACCAAGCTGACCTCTTTAGCTTTCCATTTTGTGAGACAATTGCTCACAATAGATCCCCCATAATAAGGTACAAATTTCCCAACGTTAATCCAAGGGCCATAGTCCTGCCTGCTCTTGGTGCTAACTTCTATTATGACATTTCATAGAAAAGAGACTAGTCACTCAGGTGTCTGGTCCTCCCCATGTAGGTGGGCACTGTGTCCATCTTGGTGGCTGATGATGAGGAATGTATCCACTACAACTACAGAGTAACCCTACACATCCTAAAGAGGATGTCACATTTTCTGCTTAAGAGCTAAAAGACAATGAGAGGGACACAGAAGTTATTTTGGGATGCATGAGATAAGCACTTTAATAAAATATACTGATTTGGAGAAATCAGATTATTTTATTATTCCAGTTTTCCTGGGAAATGGCTGTTTCTACATTAACTGTTCCTAGATATTGAACAAACTTGTATCCCACTGATAAGAAATATGAGTAGCACTGTATTTTCTATCCACTCTCATACGGAGCAATACAAATGCATATAACATTATACTTGTTTACAATGGAGATAAGATCTTTCAGTATACCCACCACCCTCTGGAAATGCTATTCACTCAATGCAAAAATTTCAAACAATGGTCATAGCAGAGGCAGGGGGGAAATTTGGTTTTACTTGTTTAGTTTTTTTTTTTTTTTTAATCTTGAGGTTAATTATATGTGACATTGCTATCAATGCAGTGCAGTAAAAATGAAATGGTAGCCAATGGGCATAGACACTATGGAAATTTCAAATGACAAAAGCAACAACAAAAATTATACTTTCTCTTTCCTTTCCTATGTACTCTGTACATATAAGGATATGTGACTTACCTATCCATGCACTGCAATAAAAATAAAATTGGTAGCCAATGTGCCCAGACAGAACCTTCAGATAAAAAAATTAAATTACACAGCTTTTCATCCTGTAAAGAATACATGGTGTGAGGCACAAATTTCACTTCACTGCCACATCACAAATAATATGCCAGATGATAACCTATATTTTTTTCTCATCATGAGGGAGAAAGAAAAGTTCTTTAGGACTTTTTTTTTTTTTTTTTCATTTTATAATCACTAAAATATGTTTTAAAAAACTTTCTTATTTTAAGCTCATGTGTTTATACATTTCCTAAATTAATGAGGGTTTGGTAAAATGTTTGTGTCTAAAATTACTCATATAAATAAAAATACACAGTTATTTAATGGGATAATAGAGAAACACATCTGCATGCAACATTTTCCTCACTAGATATGCTCATATTGGCATATTTTTATGATATCACTGCAAAATACAATGCCCTGAAATGAAAGCTTCTTTGATATATGTTAACCACCCAAATGTTTTAGTTATGCTTTCAGAATTGTTTAATGAAATAGTAGGTAACCTTGCTGTAATGTGAGGCAATATGACCTGAATGAATATGCTCACAGACACAGTGGGAGCAAAGCCAGCAGGTCCTCATCTATGATCAGTGACTGCTGATGGTCCATAGGTCCCTTGTTCAAGATGAGGGGACAGCCATCTGACTGTCCTTGTTTACAGCTAATAAACAACATTGCAAATAATTGGGCATGTTTTAGATGGCTTAGCATTACTTTTTCAACTATGTAGTTTTCATTGCTTCACACAAAGATTGGTTTCTTCAAAAACAGCCAGCAGAAGACATAGCTGTCCAAAACATAGTGGTTTTTGAAAATATTTGGGCTGTGCTTCAAAACAATAGAAAACAAAAGACATCAGTGTGGAAGACTTTGATTTAGGAACTCTTACAGTTTAATGGGTGGGGGCTCCATCTTTGGTCCCTGCAGTTTCCCTTGCCAGGTACTTTCTCCTCTTCCAAGGAGGACTTTGAGTCATGACTTGGAAGTCAGTCTGAGAGTAAGTCATGACTGGCAGTCAGTCAGTCAGACACAGCTACGCTCATGTTAAACCAGTACAGCAACTGGTTAGATGCATGAATAGTACAGGATTCACATGGGCAATTTTATTAAGCATTTATCCCAAAAAGAATGTCAGACTGGGTGAAATCCATTGTATACTGCAGCATTTTCATATATATATATATATTTTTTAAATAGCGTGCTGTAAGGTTCAACTTCTTACAGAACAAAATTGACAGAGAGGTTGGGGCTGCCATAGAAGATCAAGGAGCCAACAAAGGCAGAAAGATATTATACAGGTAATTGTAAAGATCTTGCTGTAGTTCAAGTGCTTTTGAAGTTCTGTAATGATTTCTTGCTCTCAGAAACTGACAGATTTAATTGAAGTCAAAGCTTGCTACTAAGTCATGAGATCCATAGGTGTGTAAATATTAGGGCTGCTGCTAAGCAAACAGTCACCTTAGTATTAATTGGAAAAAAAAAATCAAACTTTTGCAATGCTTCGACAGCATGGCACATAGTATGCTATGCTGAGAGGTGCCCTGGTATATTTGCAGGGAGGATCTTCTGCTTTTAATTCCTTTTCTAACTGGCTTTGTGTAAGGGTTCGGTATACTATTTCTCCTTCGTAAAACTATTTCTGCATTATTCCTGCCATTATGTATGAGCTACATCAATAATTAACCACCTGGCTGGGATACTGTAAAGATTAAAAATTTCACCATAACCTGAGAATTTCTTATCATTTAAACTGCTCAAATATTTTTACAGTTTGAAGTTCAGTATAACAGATCAATAAAGGCAGTTTTACAACCCTTGTGTTGAACATAACCATACTTCCCATGTATAGCCACTGTAGGAGTGATTTTAAAAGAAAAGTTATTGCTAATTGCCATTTGGAAACAAACAATATATTGAGCAAAATTATCAAAATGCAAAACACTGTTTCTGTTGTGTTATAAAATAAGTTGAAATAGGCAATTCAGTGCCAAAGTGACTTAGATCAGCTGAATGGGTTCTAAATTATGATAAGCATTTAAATTGATGAGCACAGTTAAATATGGACCTCAATGGGATTAATGAATAAATAGTAGGGTCTTATGTTTACCAATCTACAGTCACATTTAAAAGTAGAACTACAGCTACTAGTTATACTTGGGGTACACTTTACACAGGAGTCTAGGCAGTGAAGTGACATCTCTACAGAGCTTCTCGCTTGAGCTGAAGAGCTCCTGGGGCACAATATTTCAGTTTTGCAGATCATCAAATTAAAATTCATCCACTTTCCAAGGCTTTGTAGAAACCTTAACACAGATTTTAACACTTGGCACTCCTACAGCTCTACTACCCATCACCTACCAGAGAGTTGTCCTGGGGCAGAAACTGATATGGGTAGGATTCTTTGGTAAAGTGTGCTTCTAGGACATGTTAAATTTTAATGCACAACAGTTATACTTAATTTTGGGGAATGATTCTTCTTTTATTGTTGAGTTAGTCAGGCCCATAATCAGGTTCCTAATATATTCAAAAAAACATCAGGATACATGAAATATCTTACCAGGTAATCCTCTTTGGAATCCACAGTTCAGTTATTAAGTATTTCTTTCACTAATCTCTGTAATCCTATGTTGACAGAGGTCAGTAAAACAGTGGCTAAACCCTGCATGATTAGGATAAGTCTAGGTATTGCAATTATTTCTTTTATGACTTGTTATATTTTTCTCAGCTGTTCTTACTCCTGAAGGGATGTGACCAGCATTACAGATATCACACATTCCAGCTCCCAGAAACCATGGAGAAGGTCTTTACAGCAGTACATCAGCCAAGGGGTGGAGACCCATCAGCAAGCTAGAGATATATTCAGAAAGTATGTGAAAACCAAGACAAGGACTATATACTATTTGATAACTGAGATGACATTAGCACACTGATGTTTACAGCCACTAGATTAGCAATTACTGTTAAATCTTCACATGTAATAAAAGTTAAAAATGCTGCTATTGTCCAAAAAAAAAAAAAAAAAAATCTAACCTCTTTTCTCCTTTTGATTATAGCTTATTCAAGGGAAGATCTGAATGCTGCACGCTTTGAAAAAATGTTTTATGTGTCTTTGGCTGATAGAACACACAACACGTTTGAATAGGCCCATTTATTTAAGCAGACATATTAAATAATTTAAATATGAGCATCCATGTCATAAATTTTGTAGTCTCTTTAATGTAGGATAAATCTGTGTATTTAAAATAGTCTTTCTTCAAAGCCATCTTTTCCTTTTTTTTTCAAACAGTCATAAAGGAAACTCTGATGTCTGTGCTATGAACAATGCCAGCACCATCATTTTAATGTTATCCATATGGGCTTCTAATAATAGATAAGAGATTTTAGATATTTGTATTGTATTTCTTTAAGACATTTAAATTCGTGATAAAGAAAGGCTGATTTCATTGGCCCCACAGTTAAAGGAAAGCAGACCCTAATTAAAATAATTCTGTTCTGAATTAACTAGTTTGACATGTGCTAATTGACAGTTCCTGTGAAATGGTTTAATTAAAGTCAATATGTCTTTTTCAATTAAAAGGAAATTAAGGATAAACTAATTTACATTAACAACTTAATCTGCCTTCAATATCCCATACATCAGCTGGTTTTTTTTTCTAATATTATTGGAGAACCATCTGACATACATCTTCTACTCTTTCATTATGGTATCTCTTCGTTACTCAACAAGAACACAGGCTCAAGCGGAAATCCTCTACAGCAAGAAGGAAACCTGCCTATACTCCGTGCATGCAATCCCTTATTACTTGCCCGATGAAAGGTTGTCATGGTTTAAGAATGGTAGTCCCTAATTCAGCATCCCCACCAAGACTCTCCCAAGCCACATGTCACTAATTCCCTCCCATTCCAGAAGGATGGAGTTGAGAGTTGGAGGCACAAAAGGTGAAGATCACTGGTTGAGATAAAAACAGTTACTGCAAACAGTAATGAGATAAGAAAACAGACAGTAACAGCAGCAATATTAACGAAAGTATGTAAAAGAGGGTGATTCACATGCAAGGACCTCAAGGAAATGAACAATGGCAGACAATTCCACCACTTCTTTTCAATCAGAAGTTGTGCCCTTCATGGAAGCTAGAGAGCTATTTTCCCCTAGCCCCAGCAACTCCGTGAGGTGGTATAGAATAACCTCCTGGTCCTGGCCAAAACCAGAACAAAGTAAGGCTTCCATCTTTTCCACACAGATGGAAAAAAGACACTTTATGACAAGACTTATTTATTGTACACTGGGGCAAGTATTAGTAATTAGTCAATTAATTCAAAATTTTAATTTTAACACTGGTAGGCTTTTCTTTCATTATTTGGCCCAAGGAAAGGCAGGATTTTCAATTTTGAGTGACATCCCTTATGCCCTGTTTCAGAAGTGAATGCCGGGCAGAGTTCTGTGATTGGAATGGTTTTAATTGTACATACAAGAAGAAAATAAGAAATAAGCCTCCTTGGTAGAGCAGTGCTGAAAACAGTCCCATTATTTTTTGCTGGAAATGGGATGTGGCTGTTTATAGCCACAAAATTAAGGATTCAAATGTGCAGCTGACTTGCTGCTACCAAGTCCAAGGCTTTACTGCTACTGACTTTATTAACTAAGAAAGCACCATTAAAAATAGCAGCCCCTACATCAATAAGAATGCTCACATATGGAGAATTCTGCAGATTATAATCTTTGCTTGTGAACTTTGGTCTTCATTTTTCATTTGTTGGTTTTTTGGTTTGTTGTTTTCTGTTTTGTTTTTTTTTTTCTAATTTGGGAAATAATAATGAAAAATTAAGCTGATACAATTTGGGGAGAGTAGGGTCATAAGGAGAAACAACAGAGTAATTGACTTAAAAGGCAATTATACAGTGTTAAGATCTGGCTATTGCAAACAAGACCATATGCCAAAGTCAATAGAATGGATTTTTATTTAACAATAAATGTGAGGTAGAAATAGAAAAAAGAAACTAGAAGGGTATAGAGTCAGCACCTGTTGGATGCTGAAAGGAGACTTTATTGTTGCAATTTTGATGTCTGTTGGTCAAAGTGGTGGTCACTGGCTTGATATGTCAGTAGTGGGGAAAGTCCAGAAAACATCAGAATCCTCCGGGTTTATATTCATTTACTGTCAAGTGGGAATTCCCAGGTACCTCCTCAGGGGTGGGGAGTTTCGCACTGCACAGTGCAATGCTGTGAATTATGGAACACTTCAGAAGTTTTCAATTGTTTAAGACATTACAGCTGCCTCTCCTGTCAGCACGCTTGAGTCAGCTATGGTCCATCAAAAGGCATGAAAACCTTCAGGCTACTTTGAACTTCCTATACTCCCCTGAAGGGGAGTTTTCACACCAGAGCCAATATGTAAGGGAGGACATTGGCATAATAAAAATCACTATACCTCCTCACACGATTTGCCTCTCATCAACCTCTTCCTCTCTCTTGTTTGAGACCCAGCAGCTGCTTCCAGTGATGGGTGTGAACACCCAGGGCAGGTAAGTGGTCAATTTCTTGAGCCATATTTGAGTCATTAACATCACATATACCTGTTTTCAAGAATTTGTTTCATATATGTTGTTAAGAACACAATCTCATGTGTGTTACGAACTTTGTATTTCAGGAAACACAACTTCAGCTATGAATATTCACTCTGCTAAATATATCATGAAGAAAATATGTCATCTAGCCAGATTTTACCAAAACTTGACTGTGCTCCAGCAGTTTATAACAATTTTTTTAAGTGACTGATTTAAATCACAATAAAACCACAAATATTAAAATTCAGCATACAATCACTTACTATAACCTGTGATATTAAGTGACAATGAACAGATTTTTCTAGCTCCAGAAACTGCACTAGAGAGTGCACTTAAGTTCCAGAAATGTTGTATGAAATGTTCTGGGTGTTGTGGTGAGGTGTTTCCACTTTTGTTTGAAGCTGTTGTCCTTTTTGATATTTGTTGAAATTTACAGCCATTTTAAGAAGCAGCTAATATCCAAAATATGCCATTCTATTGAAATAAAAAAGACCACATTGCATACTATTGTCTAGTTTTGATTAACAAAAAGAATACAGCCAGATTTTCAGGACTGTGACCAGATTTTATATAGACAGCTACCTAATTTTTTGCCAAAGCAAATGTCAATGAAAGGCTTAAAACTTTGTCCCAAAGCATCTACTACTCATCTCACAATGCCTTATCTCAAGGGTAAAAAACAAATTTCTTGAACAGTCTTCTTAAAAGCGTATAAACCAATTACACAAAATTTTAGATTTGGGTCAAACATCTTGATTCTCAGGTTAGATTAATTTTTTTGGATAAATTCTCAACTCTCCTTGAGGACCCAGCATGAAGGATTACTTCAATATAGTAACTCTCTTTCACAAAAACAAGTGCTAAGGTAATCACGTCCTAGACACTCATTACCTAAAGAAAAATAATCATGCATTTAGAACAGAAATTTAACTAATATCTTGATTTTTTTTCATTAGTTTAAATCCAGAATCCCCTCACAACAGCAAAGTGGACTGGACTCTTAGATCTTTGTGTTCATAGCAGTATTTTAATATCTCATTATCTAAGGTGGAGAAACATTTATGTGTGTATCTAGGACTACATAAGATTCACAGATGCCACTTTTCTCAGCATCAGATTTTTTTAACCATTGTCTAAAGGTGGTGCTGCTGCAAATGCACCGCTGAAGTCAGATGTGAAATGTGTCTCAAAATTAGCAAAATAAACAGATCTCTGAAAGAGAGCAGAAACTCTGGCTACTTGTATTCATTAAAATTCCATGGTACTTTGCAAATGAAATGCAAATCTCAGAGCCTAAACTGAGACCCAATCTCACAAAATCCTTTAAATGGTCCTAAAATAGAGCAAGGTTCAGTTTACAGTCCTAGGTGACTGCAGATCCACAGTATTCTGCCTGTCCAAAATGATAGTTCTTTTTCCACTGGCTGCACTATTCTTTTTTCTCTCACCCACTTTCACTGAGGCTTTGCTTTAAACTGCTGGGAATTTATTTCATATATTCCCTATTGTGGCTGCATTTCAAGTGAGAGGATGTGGATGACAGTATGTAAAGCACTAGAAAATTTTTTTTCCTCTTATTCCCTTTGCTAAGCTTGTTTCAGTATTTCAACTGCTTGGTCTACAAATAGGTAGAAAAGGGGAAAGAAGGAGGTGCATAAAGTAAAAAACAGTTGAGCTAGATCTAAGTGAAAACACAAATAAGTTGCACTTGACTCATAAAAGTCATTTTGATTTGAAAAGCCACTGTTTTCTGGGACATATAAGTGTAATGCATTTCTGGACATGTAAGAATATTCTTTCCACAGTGCAAACATCTGCAGCAAAGTTGGTGCTGGTAGCTGTGGCGTACTCCTTAATACAAGTGGTCCCAAATGCCAGTGGGAAAGGTTGGAAGACAAATTCTTTGCCCAAGTAAAGATTGTGCTTTATAGAAATACTTTGTTATTATTATTACTAAATAAGCAATATCAGTACTCTCAGGTGGAAAAAATCATTTGTGGATTTCCTTCCTGTCGATGAAGGTCTAGATGGTTTTCAGGAGTCTGTGAGCCCTGTAAGTCAAAAGAACAGTAAGAATCAAAAGTAAACCAACTTCTAGTTCCTATGAATCTTCCAGAATGCAGCTATCTCTGTATAAATAATTAGTGAATTATTAATTCTTTTTTTCTACTCTTTCAGCAGTCTTTCTGTTTATATCCAGCCTAGCTAGATAGAGCTGTTTGTGCGGGGAATAAACTGCTTTCTTGATGTAAGCCAAGCATATCCTATGAATTTTACATCTCAAGAAAAAATTTCCCTTGGCACAAGATTTCCTTGAGAAATCAGCATGTGGGACATGGGGTGCTGTGGTCCATGTAAAACCCTCTGGTTAGCAAGTTTTTTCTCCTCAAGCATCTCTCCCTCTTATCATTTTCTTAGCTGTGAATACTGTGCAGGTTATACATCCTCTTAATGCTTGCCATATGGAACATGTTTGGGTTTGCTGTTAGAACAGCAAACTTTTTCAACATAGATTTTCTCACGAGCTGAAAAAGCAGTCATGTGGGGCATTTTTGATATCTTACTGGCTTTGCTATTGAGAACTTTCGGCCCAAAGCATTCATTATTTGCATACCATGTCCCACATAATTTCTGTTATTATTAATTGAATATTCACATTCCAGTGTTCCTGATCCTGACCCCTATTTATTTTGCATATTTTTTGTACTCGGTGGCATTAATTTTTCTGGCATTATTATTATTATTATTAAAATAATTATTTTGTTAAAGACGTCATCTTCTCTGACTGCAAAAATAAGTCAAAACTGACAATGTGTCTGCCTTTGTCTGTTTCACAGAGACAGGTAGATTAACACAGAAAATAACCATGGCTAAAGAGGTGAACCAGTTTCCATTTTAAGCTCCTATATTTAAGTATTTAAATTTTTCACCTTTAATTTCATGCCTTTACATTTTGGCTAAGCCTTTTGGTCTTTGCCTTTGCTCCAATAGTCCTTCCCATACGAAAGCATGAAGTTAACTAGAAATATATCCTTTTTTTAAGTATAATGGAAGTTTCATCAAAAACAGCTACTGTTGGTAGTTGAAATATGGCATGAAGCAACTTTCCAAGTATATTTCCTTCCACTATGATAGAGAAATCTAATTAGAACTGTGCCTTGATTGAGATGTTGACAGCTGTATTCAGATCATTCTGAGTGCACAAACAGGGAATACTGTACTGAACATGCACAGATTAGACAGATGCTGAATGGGAGGTGAGCAGAAGTAGTAGCAGGTAAGGAGGGCTGAACCTGTTTTGATTAACCTCCACAGCTCTCCTTTCCAGCAAGGAGATATCCTACTGGGATTCCCTTTAAGCCACTATGCAGCTCCTGGTAATTGTCAAAATGGCAGTCCAAAGTCAGGTGATGGTTTGGATTCACACCATCTGAAATGAAATTTTATTCAACCTTTGCACCTTTGTGTGCAGAAATATGACTTTTCATGAGAATTTCAATTCTTCATAGATCTGAGACATTCCAGTCCTGCTCTAACACAGACAAGCAGCTGTCAGCTGTAGGTGGCACACCACTGTTATTTTACAAGCTAAGAGAGCCTGAAGCCCAAAGTCAAGGTTTTTCTTCTGGGTCCTTCACCATGTTTTTCTTTTACTCAGAAAAGCTATATTTAAAAACTGAAACTATGGATGCATAGGAACTTCATGATATGGGCTTAACAGTTGATAACCAAATCTTACAGTGGTGTTCATCCCATAAAAAAAATAATAGTCAGATAAAGTCATTAAAGATCAATTCATGTACAACATGATAGGACACTTTAATTCGTGTCAAGCCCCAGTCTTTCTATTTGTAATGCACACCTGGCTGCACACTGATTCAACAGGGTTCATGTGGGTGCATCCATCTATCTCTATGTCCTATACTAAAGGAGAGAAGTATCTGATACACCCATAAAAAGACAGCATTGAAGTGCTGCAGAGACATGAGTGTGCCAGTCTGAGTGCAGTGAAAGTTTATTAAAAGTACCCTGTAGAGAGTACTCACATTTCTGATCATTGTTAATATTAAAATCGATAGCAGACAGCTATCGGGCAAACAGACGGGCACTGTAAATCTGTAAAATAGGTAGATACCTCTCTTTCACTGTCACAGAAATAACCCCTCTGTCTAGGGGTCTGTTAAACCTTTTGGGTGGCTGATTGAGCTTTCATACCCATGTTGTTCACAAGCAAAATGGAAACTTCAATATAAGACAGCAGAAAAACAAGCATGCAAGAATCCAACAGGAGGAATGGGTGTCCTGAAAGGATCCATTTTTCTGCAGGCATTCCCATTTTCCTGCTGTAGTCCACTTCAGAATTACAGAAGTGACTACACTGCCATTCTCTAACATTTGTGTGATGTTTGTCATCTTAAAGCTCTAAGAATATTTCAAGACTAATACTCTTTTTTTGGTGGAGAAACTACACATCTCTGAAATTAAAATTTAATATAATCTCAAAATCATCCGATTAAATGTTGCAGTGAAGCTTTGTCATGTTCTTGCTTGGGTAGTTAACTGTTGTGGCCATGATCCATGAAATGTCTTCCCAAGCCAGAAAAGCAGCCCGCCAGCACAATGTGACTGTCTTTGAACAGATCAGATTGCAAGATTGGAGACTTGATGAGGTTTTAAAACAAAGCCAGAATGTGGTCTTATGTGAGACCTAACTCAGCCCAGTTGAAACCAATGGGACTGTGGGAGGAAAAAAAAAAATTCACAAATGAGAATGAAGAATTTCCAGTATTTCACGTTCTACATAGTTTGTGTATTCACATGTTGAAAATGGGATGTAATTTTATATTTTATAGTTTGAATCACATAGAATCAGCATAATTTATGCAGGATGCCACATGCCCGTTAAGTAGCCAGAATGCTTTTCACAAGGAGAAAGCATATATAAAGACAGATCTATGTGTGTGTTTGCAACAGACCACTTTTACTGAAAATAACATACTGGAGAGAAGATCTAGCTGTGACATTTTACATCAGATTTCAGGACTCAAGAGGACAACTTTTTGTCCTCCTGTGTCAAAAATTAAGAGGAATTTTGAAATTAATTTAATTTCTTTTCCTGTTTTTAAAAACTTCCGGAATGGAAGTTTGCTGTGATGATGGGGAAGCATTAACCCAAGGTTTCTAAAAGGCCCAACTCAGCAATGTATCAAGACACAGGAGCATGTAAACAAGTTATGTTTGTGACTGTACACTGTGAGGAATATGTGGAGGGAAGAGGTGTCCAGGAGAGTTGGTCAGTCCATGGGGCTATCCTCTTTCAGGGTCAAGAACAATGTATCCAGTGACGAACAGGGCAGGCCAAGGGCACAAGAAAACTCCAGGTATGCCCTGTTGTGTAAGCTAGCTATAAAGGTTCCTAGGAGATGGAAGCAAGGTCAGGCGACTTGGAGTGAATATAGAAAGGTAGTCAGGACAAGAAGAAAGAAATTAGTCTAGAAAGACCAAAGTCCATCTAGAATTAAATCTAGCCAAGGATGCCAAGGATGACAAAAAGGACTTTTTCAAATGCATAAATAAAAAGAGGAAAACAAAGGATAATGTGGACCCATTAGTAAATGGAGGGCACTCTCTTAACAGAAGACACACAGAAGGCACAGTGATTGAATGTCTTCTTTGCATCTGTCTTCACCAATAACATCAGACCCAAGCTGATTTCTAAGCCAGAAGACCAGGGTGTACAAATGTCAGGAGGGAGAACTTCCTTCAATGAGGGAGGATTGTGTCAGAGGGCACCTAAATAAACTTCGCATCCACAAGTTCACAGGCCATCATAGGATGCATCCACGAGTGCTGAGAGCACTGGCAGACATCATAAATAGGCCTCTCACAATGATCTTTGAGAGGTCATGGAGATCAGGAGAGGTGCCTGAGGACTGGAAGTAAACAAATGTCACTCTAGTCTTCAAAAAGAGCAAGAAAGAGGACAAAGGGAACTATAGTCAGCCTCACCTCGATCCCTGGAAAGAAGATAGAGTGCTTTATTCTGGAGGCTATGTCTACCAACATGGTAGGTGATCAGGAGTAGTCAGCAAGGATTCACTAAATGTAAATCATGCTTAACCAACCTGATCGCCTTCTACAATGAAACAACTACCTAGATGGATGAGGATAGAGTAGTGGATGTTGTCTGCCCTGACTTTCGTAAGGCAGGGTCTCATAGCATCCTCACTAGAAAACTCAAGAGGTGTAGGTGGATGGATGGACACTAGGCTGGATTGAGAACTGGCTGAGCAACAGATTCCAGAAGGCTGTGATCAGTGGTACAGGGTTTGGTTGGAGGCCTGTCACTACGGGTCTGCCCCAGGGCTCTGTACTGGATTCGGTGCTGTTTAAGTTGTTCATCAATGACTTGGATGAAGCTGCAGATGCCTCCTCAGCAAGTCTGCATATGATACAAAGCTGGGGGGAGTGGCCAATACCTCAGAGAACCGTGCTGCCCTTCAGAGGGACCTTCACAGACTGGACAGATGGGCAGAGAAGAACCTTATGAAATTCAGAAAGGGTAAGTGCAGGTCCTGCATCTGAGGGGGGAAACCCCAGGCACCAACACAGGCTGGCCTGCTGGGAAGCAGCTCTGAGGAGGAGAACCCAGGGATCCTGGTGGACAACTATCTGCATGTGAGCCAGCAGTGTGCCCTTGTGGCCAAGAAGGCCAGAGGAATGATGGGGTGTATTTAGGAGGAGCACTGCCAGCAGGTTGAGGTAGATGATTCCCCTCTGTCCCCTCTGTTCAGCCCTGGTGCAGCCCCACTGCAGCTCTGGGCCCCTCAGTACAAGAGAGACATGGACCTCCTCCAGCAGGTCCAGCAGAGAGCTACTCAGTTGGGCAAGGAACTGGAGAATCTCTCATATGACAAAAGACTGAGGGAGCTGGGCCTTGAGAAGAGGTGACTGAGAGGGGATGTCATAGATGTGTATAGATATCTAAAGTAAGGATATCAAGAGGATGGATCCAGGCTCCTCTCAGTGATGCAAACCAATAAAACAAGAGGCAATAAACAGAAACTGGTGCACACAAAGTTCCATATAAACATGAGGAAGAACTTTTTTACTATGCAGGTGACCACACATTGGAACAGATAATCCAGAGAGGATGTGAAGTCTCCTTCACTGGAGATATTCCAGAACCATCTGGACACAATCCTGTGCCATTTGTTCCAGGAGGACTCTGCTTGAGTAGGGAAGCGGAATCAGATGCCTCACTGTGATCCGTTCCAACCTATTGTGTTTCTGTGATTCTATGTGTAGGGAAAGTTTAATCAGAGAACTAGCTTGGGTTGCAGCAAAGATGTTGTGTGGTGTTGTGTTTGACTAGGCCAGTGAATGAAATGTAAGCCTTCCCAGCCTTTCTATCACCACAGCCATGATTAAAACTTTGCCCACCTGGTACTAAGTGCAAGGTGTGCCGGTTCTGCAGGCAGCTGCCAATCTTTCAGGTAGCTAGTTTCAGGTGGAGAGAGGACGCATCCCTATTGTAGAGCATGGGTGAAAGATCATTAAACTGGAATGAAAACAAATAATATTCTCTGTGTTTATATTATAGATTCCCACCCTATCTCTGCATATACTGCAAAAGTGATAGCCCTAATGTCTTGTTTCTCAGTGCTATAGAAAGCATGTCCTTGAGTGTTTTGGGTTTGCTTTTGAGGATCTATTCATTGCCCATGCATCTGAGCTGTATATGCATATCTATTCAAATAAGAGCCAATGTACATTCATTGATGAAGGATAAATCCCACTCCACATAGCCTCTAGTAAACATCTGCAAATTTCTATTTAAAACCTTGCGTTGCAACCGAGGCTAGAAACAAGACCTTTTAGAGAGCAGTGGAAAAGCAGTAGATGGAAATGTATGGCAGAGCTATATTCTAACAAATGAAAATGTCCTAAGAGCCTGAATATTAAGCACATGCACCAGCAATTGCATTCGTACAATTGAAATTGTGCCTGAAGAGGAAAGTACCCATAGTTTTTGAAGAATATCACTTTAAATACTTTGCCAACATGTTATCTACTCATATCTTTATATATTTTATGTATCCAATATTTGGCATTAAAGGATCTGCAAAAATTATCTTGGCAAGAAAGATTTTTTAAAAAGTGGACACTAGCTCAAGAAATAATACAGATCTCCAATTATTTTTTAATGTTTTCACCAAGCAAATGGCAAAGTAAGGAAGCAGAATACGTTTCTGCTTCAGTGCTAGAATGTGAGTATATGTAAATTGTACATTTTTATTACAAAGTCTTTTGATCCTTCTCTGTGTTTTTCATTGCAGCCATGGGATGAGGGGTTATCACCAGTAGGAAATGGATAATCACTGTGGTATCAGATAGAGCTGGAGTCTGTCATACATGAAAACCAGTGGGAATAGCATAGTCTTATAACCATAAGAAAGGAACATTTCATTCTTATTAGGTAAAATGATACACAGATAAGAATAAAGCAAGATAACTCAGTTCTTAGGATGTATTTAAATATAATTTAAATCCTAATAAAGCTTCATATAGCTTGAGTTATCATATTTAATTTTTTTTTTGTTGTCTCTTTGTCTGTTCCATTTTTTCAAAAGCTAAATTAAAAAAAATAAGAATTGGACACTTGTGAATTGCTTGCAACTCTCTCTAAATAGTCAGTGAGTTACTAGTGGTAATTTATTATTTTAGAAAGCCAGGATACTCAGGAACTCAGTACTTTGTGATGCGTAGCCTTTGTTGTAGGTTGTTCTGATAGAGGAGAACAACCTTCCAGAATGCAACAACACACAAACAAGGCCTAGCACAACTAATTTTAGGTCAATACTTTGATACCTTTATACTGATACCAGATTTGAGCTAAGACAATATTTGCTAATATAGGAAGAGGTTGTAATGGTTTCATCTAGAAAAATATTTATGCTTGATTAAGATACAGTTCTTTCAAAATATGTTAGTGATATAGTCCCTTTTTTCCCCCTATTCAAAGGAACAAATTATAGAGTCAATTAATCAAAGCAGAAGTTGCAATCACTGACATACTTTTCTGCCAGCCTTGTTGATGTCAAGAGATGTGTAGAGTGACTGCACACCACCAGGTGAGCCACAGGGCAGATTAAAGATGAGAAATTTACTCCAGATTCCATGTATGGTACTGGTTGGTGGAGTGATCAATTGGTTTTTTTGATTGCATCCCACAACAGACTTTCAGGTCAGGTCTAAACTTCTTTTTAAGAAAAGCATAGCTTTAGCAACAGAGCTTGAGTACTTACCTTTCCATATGCCTTTTGGTTGCATGTTGATTTGAGGCATTTATGACTTTAGAAGCTTGAGACAAAAGACATGATATCCAATGAAGAAATTTACAAATTTTATTTGGAAATCTTCCCCAACTTGCATCAAATCAAATTTGCACTTGTCACTAAGAGGGATGCAATTTTGCCTGGTTTTGCCATAATTTACCCTTTCAGTGTTGTATAACTTGATGTCTAGAAATGGTCAGGTTTTCATTCCATAATGCATGTGCATGTGGTAAAAGTTAATTTGAACAGACATTTATTAACCTTTGACCACAAGCCGGAAACACAAAAGAACCTAGAAAGAATCCTAATAGCATAGTATCTCTCTTGAGATAAACCTTAGTATACCAAGCCTAGCCCAATATCTCTCCTCAGAGTTCTTAGTACACTTAGCCTAGCTCTTTAGCAGTAAATTTTTAAGGCTATCCAGAAATACAGGATGAATACTGCTATCTGCAGCCTAGGCCTTGTGCTGTCTCCCTCAGCTACTGTCATACATGAAATCATATCACAGCCTTTTAAAACTTCTTCATGTCTTTTGGAAAATGCACGGGTACTACCAGGTACTGCTGAAATTTTAGTAGTGGAGACATCTGATCAGTTGTGTACACTTACACATTTTAAAAAATGTGATAAGACTTATCTTTATTTGACAGCAACTTTAGTTTTATACTGTTCATTGAAATATCTGGCTGTAAAAGATGTTTGGGATTCAACTCACCCAAATTTGATTGTTGAAAATGTAGTTTCTCTCATCTAGAAGTATTTATTTACCTTCATGGATATTTAAGGTCAGGAAATAAAGAACAGTATAGCAGAGTTGGTGTCTTTATTTCAGCTTGGGTACCCAACCAATTCCTCTTTGTTTAAAAGAGATTTCTCATGCTAGGCAGGACAGTTGCAGTGTGTTGTAGGTGTCTCCTTGTTTTTTTTAACTGTTAACCTTTTTCAAACTTTGTGACTGTAAACAATTTAGAACTAGAGAGCAGATTGAGATATCTAAGGTGAGGGATGGCCTAACTTCTATGCTGTATTCTGCTTCATGTAGGAGATGGGGCTTCAAGGGTCACCATGAAACACAGATCATTTGTGAGCTTCCACCCTTGCTCAAGAAAGTGATATTAAGTCTGACATATAGGTTCACATCCTAACTATGTGATCAGTATGGGAAGTGGACTACTACTTTGTTGCCGTATTCTCTCATTATCTTCAGAACCACTTTGGAAATCAAAGAGACCAACTTTCATCTGTTATTCAAGATTTCTTTATTCCAGGCTAATTGTGTCTGCTTGTGTAAATCAAAAAAGTTGTTGCCACACCATAGGGGCTACACATTAGACTCTATGGCTCCAATATCAATATTGAAAAATAATTTCACTTTTTCTGGACAGAAAAGAAATTTTAAGTAAGTCATTCATTTAAAAAGCTGTCTGAACAAAGTACTCAGTTACAGATATCTTCCATAATTCTTTGCTTGTGAATGTTTCAGAGGCAGAACCAGATTTTCCAAAATAGTCTAGAGGGATAAAATATAAATAAAGTAACCTACTTTTAAAATATCTTGGGAAATCCTTAGCCCTGAGATGATGCCTGTCTCTGTTCTGCAGCAATTCAGATCTATACATGTCTCCCTCAAGCTGACATCCAACCCCATCTCTCCAAAAACATTCAGTGCCATCTCTTGCACTGATGGAGTTTTATGAGTAACTCAAGGATTAGACCTGATCCTCTGATGTTTTGAGTGAATGTCTGAAATAACACTTCATGCAAAGCCTGGCATTGATATTCCCAAACCATCCCACCCAGTTTTGTTTTTCTCTTACTTTCTGTCTCAGCTCAAAAAAATATACTCCCAGAGAAATTAAACATGTACAGGACAAAGATGGAAAAGACATATAAAGATGATTATAAGCTTGGGTCCCAGAACCTACTCACAAGTCTTATACCTACAGTAAAATTAACAAATTGCTCTGGTCGGAAAGTACTTCTTCCTCCTGAGGCACAATTCCCTGAAATTTCAGTACTGGAGACATCTAAACAGTTGTGTACACTTATACATACATTAATGTATAAGAAGGAGAATAGATGAAGAGCCAGGCTGTAAATCAGTGGCCGAGTTCGAGTGATCTCACAGTAACATTTGCCACCTCTGCCAGGGGGGATACAAGTAGAGGGATTCACCTGGATGCTCAGCTAGGGTAAATCTCACTGCTTTGAGGGTGAAGGAAAGGAAGAAAAGGGGAAAGATTCTTTATCCACAGTCCCACATCTTTGCTTTAGGTTACAGCTGCAGTAAGCTGTAAAAAGTGTTCTATCAAAATTTACAAAATTCTACATCCACAGCATAGACACATCTAACTGTACATACCAGAAGATCTCTCTCATTCATTTCAGACCTTTTTTTTTCTAAATATTCATATTGGAAAATGCAAGGAAAGATGGAGCTTAATTAGCTAAAATAGTAGAAAACTGTAAAACATCAGGATGTTGTCCTGAAACTTTCTGACTTCCTCATTATGGTAATTGTACCTGTATGGGGTTTTTTTGGGTTTTTGTTTTTCTTTTTCCTCAGATTATTCAGTGTAGCACTTTTATTGCCATTAACTATATCATACAAGCCAAAAGAAAGTTTTGGGTAAATCGAAAATCCTGTCTTTTCTCATACACTTGCAGAAATCTGCTTGAGATTTTGCTGCTTTTTCCTGTGATGGCTTTTTGCATTGCTGGTGTCAAACAAGGGACACCACAAGTATTATTAACAAACCTCAGACACACTGACACCTTTAAAGCAAAGGTGGCTTATGGTTACACTAATGCTTATTTTATGAGAAGCTTCCTAATGCTTTTATTTGTCAAATTCAGGCCACAGGATAAATGTGCATCTGTTTGTACAAAAAGTCAATGTCTGTCTACAATAGCTCGTATTTCACACACTAGAAAACAGCTCAAACAAATCTAGGCTCAGTAACAACAACTACAACAGAAAGAGGTTAATTTTGGAAGCAGTCTGAGAATTTCAAACTTAGTTTCCTCATTCACTTCATTCTACCCAACTCAATTCATCCACAGCACAGCCCTACTAAGGGGATTCACCAGAGGTGAAATCAATTTGCACACAATTTTCCAAATGCAGAAGCAACCAGAACTTGCGCCTGACAGAAGAAAGGTTGACACCAGATCAGTGCACTTGCTGTATTCATTGATGAAGATCCAAGTACTTTTTAAATCTTTATCTGTGGGAAAGGGATAATTCTTCACAACAGCACCTCTTACCTACAAGGCTAAGCAGCGGGTGAGCTTCACTTCTTAGATGAGATGCACAGATTTACAAAATGCTTATTTGCTTTCTCTGACTTTGTTTTACCCAACTTCAGACTTGCTCAGTGAAAATAATGGACAGAGATCTGAAATTGAGTAATTGCTTGATAGGCCCTTGAAAACTCTTCAAAGTGCTGTGCAGCTGCTGATGTATGTTTGTGCTAGCACTGTGGAGTGGAGTCTTGAGAGTAAGGAATCTGATTTCAGAGAAACTAGACACAGCTTCAAACATGTGAGTAAGAGTAACTCTCCCCAGCTGATAGAACTTTTACTAGAAGGAAAACAAAAATGAAGTAACACACAAGCAATACCTTATATTACTCCTCTGCAATGCTTTTCAAAACTTTGTTCTCATTTATCTGATTATGCATTCTGTTTCTAAAATCTCCCTTTTTGTGATTTTACCTTTTCTGTTAGTTTAGGTGTATGATTGTATATTTCAGTGTGAGACAGTGTTACATCAAAACACATTATATTTATTTTAAGGCAGGGGAAGGGAGGAGACAAGGTGAGGAGGGAAACTTCCTTTAATTGAAAAAAAAACCTTGAAGTTCTGTTCAGAATGGGAAACCCACTTAAGGTGTATTAAGAAAAAAATTAATATCATTTAAAAGAGTATTATACTCTAATTATGAGGTAGCCCAGAGTTTTTTTCACTGATGTTTCAGTATTTACATAATACAGTTAATCTAGACCATGTTTGGCCTCAAAGCAGCAGGCCGCAATAAAACTTTGGGCCACCAAAATATGTGCTCAGAAATCCAAGAAAAGACTGAAAATTGCAGAGTGCAAGAGGTTATGCTGAAAACTTACATGCTTCAGAATTCACTTTTTTAAACAAAGAAGAGGAAAAGAAGCAGTCCACCTTACATTCCACCTAATACCAATTTCATGGTTTATTTTTAGAAGACCAGGTCCAGATTCTCACAGCTGTAGATCTAGACGCTCTTGTGTGAAAATTCCAGGACTGAACTAAATCAATATACATACATCAGTTATGTCATTCCAATTTACCCCAGCTAAAAATCTGTTTATGGACAGACCTCCCAGTTCATGTTATTGACACATGATAAGATCTCTGCCTTTCATTTGTAGAAGAATTTTCCTTTTTCTCTGAACTTTCCAAGCACAATTTCCTGACACTAATAGGTTGGGAAGGTTCTGTGAAAGTTGTTCTTTGAGCAGGAAGAGACCATCACCAGCTTGTTTAGTTATTCTGAGTGTATGATGGATGAAATGTCAGAAATAATTCCACAGGCTACTGATGTCTAATCCCAGAGAACAAATGTCTAATCCCAGAGAACATTTGAAATCCCTCTGCAGGTTTAATTTGCCCAGATGAATCCTTGTTGCAATATCTTTTGTTACTTTTGCAAACAATAATAAAGCAATGTGACGAATTATAAAACAAGAATAAAGGGACTCTGGAATTACTAAATGTCATTCACAACTGAATTTAGCTGATAAATTTATATTGATAGAAAGACCTTTCTTTAGTCTTGGACACTTAAGGCAGTGAACACCTTTGGACTGCAAAAGCTTCAGTAGTACCCGAGGACACAAGAACACCCAGGAATCCAGTGTTCGATGCTCAACTCCTTGTGGTGGATATAACTACTGTGGTGGACTTTTCTCTGAATTGGACAATGTGGGATAGTGAGTTTGGTAGAAGGCAAGGCCTTTCTATGTTTTCATAACAGTAAAACAATATATTCAGCAGCAAACAGAAAGCCAGTTGGTCTTCTCACCCCTAGGTTCACATTAAGAGGCTAGAAGGGCAGCCTTCCTCAGGAATGGGAAAATTTAGACGGCCCAAGAGACCAGTAAAAAGAGATCAGAGAGGAAAAGACTATATAAATTCAAATGAAATTCTGATTTGACATTTACTACAGACAGTAAATAACTATTGACTTAATATAATGTGAGAGTTAGTCTTCCCTTAACTTCTGTGGCCTCCCAGACACTGAAACCAATTATAAAACCTTGACAGCTATTTTAAGATCTGCCTGTACTTATTAATTTCTAAATAACTAAATCCAGGAAGAGGAGGAAGAGGAGCCCAGCCTTGAAATGCTGCCTGATTTTCCAAGCATCATTGTACACCTAATAACAGAGTGTAGGGGAAAGGTTTATCCTCAGTCTGCATGAAATGACACATAGAGAATTTGATAGATGTCCATCTCTCACACTGCATTATTGGTATAAAGCTATTTTGCAAAGACTTTTGTTGTCAGCTTACTCCTATTGCAAGAGTAAACTTATGATGGAAAATTACGTCCTCACTGTTGTGGATTTCCTCTTATGGAAATGGCTCTAACATTTCTTTCCTATCTGGGTGGTCAGATTATGCCTCTCCCTCTATTTACCAGAGCTGAATTTTAATTATAGGGTAAAAATGCTAGTATAAGTATCACCTAACTTTGTAAGATCACTGTTCCATCTAAGCAAGAAAATAGCTGCTCCTCTGGAACAGAAATAATGCAGAGGCGTGTATTGTATTTTAGCTGACTTCTTTTTATTGTCTTTTATTTCAGTAAGGAAGATAAGTACAGATAACCTGCTTAATTTTTAACCCTGCATAAAAAGAGAAGTGCTTCACAAGGTCCTTGACTAGACAGAGGCACACAAGGCTCACTTGGTATTAAGAGGTAAGCTATTCTGTAAGAGGGCTTGAGATGATATTTTACCTATTGTAGCTTATGGATATTTTCATTATGCATATATGCATGTAATCCTTTTTGGATCCTACTAATCTCTTGGCCTAAGTTATACCCAGTAGTAATTAGTTCAACAGGTTAATTATAGCTTTTGTTTAAAAGAGAGAGAGAAAGAGAGAAAGAAGGGAAAAATTCCTTTGATTACATTTTTTCCTCCCTTCTGCTTCATTATTTTCTTGATTGGATAAACAAAAAACCTGTTTTACCTTCTCAGTACAAGTTCTCATCTTGAACAGTGCTATTCCTTCCTACTTATTTCTATCAATTGAATAGTCTCCATCTCTTCAATTTCTACTCAACAAAAACATGTGTTCCATATGTTTTTTACAAGGCACTGTCCATGTCACGTGGGTCAGCAGAAAATAGTGAAACGATGTCACTCTGTCATCCCAAGACTGTGTATACTTACACGAGGAAGTCTTTAAGTAAACAGAAATGATCCTGGGAGCAGAGAGCACAACTGAAAGGATTCCCTGACCCCTGAACCCATGAGCTCCCTTTCATCTTCACTCACTGGCTTGTCAGTGAATACTGAATCCTCCTGTTGACTAGAGCCTTTTCTGTAAAGGGCAGGAAACAAGGGTCTGAGCAGCCCAAGGCAGAAGGGGAAATGGGACTCACGTGTCCCTCTGTGATAGCTCTGACAACAGGGCTATTGCACTACAAGAAGAGGGCAGGCACTGCCACTTTCTACATCCTCTTCCCAAATTATTTTAACAGAAAACAGTGTTTCTCTTCTCAGTTTGATGAGAAATAAAAATAAAAAATAAAATAAAATAAAGTAAAATAAAATAAAATAAAATAAGCCTGCAAGACCTACACTCATGAGGCTGTTTGTCTACTAAGAGAATAGATGCTTCTGTCTGCTGTTTTGAACATGTTTTGAGGTGCAGGGTAGGAAACGTAAATTGCACATTCAGCATTGCGGATTGCATGCTGGAGCTACCTGCATGGTATCAGCTCCAAAGCACTTCAGTCCAGGGTCACCTTGGTGCTTTCAGAAGTCAGAGACCCAGAGCCTGCCACTCTTACACAGTGGTGGGCTGATCTGTCCTCTTTATCAGAAGAAAAAGGCGTCTAGATTGAGAAATATTTTGAAGATTAAAATGGTGTAAAATCCAACCATTCTGCAGTTTTCAGTGCAGTAAAGCAAACTGAAATTTCGAAATCAGACTTGACACCCAAGCAAGGAAATACAGGCCTGAATTTCCATTTTTACATTACTGTAATGATGCAATTTGGGAGCCACCAACACGGTTCTTAACCTGAGCATCTTCAGCTCATACTAGAACCCCTGTTGTTAGCTTGGCCTAATAGTATTATACTTTATCATGATGTTCATTTATTTGGCATGTAGAGATCAGTTTTAACTATTTGTAGTACTTTAAGACTTATTGCTAAAACTTACGGCAAAATTTCTTTGGATCAATGGATGGAGAGATATACAGCACCTCATCCTTTGCTGCTGAGGTCATCAGTCACGATAGCAATTTCACTGGGAACATGAAAAAATGACAGGAACTTCCCAAACCATATCAAAACACTGTCACATCAAGCATGATTTGGATGACCCAAAGTAGTTCCCAAAACAGTTTCCTCACCAGAGTAACTCTACAAATACCAAGAGAATTGGATTTAGTTGAGTAGTTATTCAGCTTTGTTGAGTTTTGCTGAACTCCAATTCCCTTTTCTGATTTTAACTTTAAGACAAAGACCATACTACAATATGGTTCCATTTGGAGGAACTGTTGTGACACCTGAGTAGCAGGTTTACATTTCTAAGTAAAGGTATTCCCTTCCCCTATTGATAACACAGTTGGACAAGGCTGGAGGCTGCAGATTGCTCCTCTTTTTCAGTCCTGAGGCATGTTGGTCTTGGGATCTGTGTAAACAATCCATGAATCATGATCTTTCTGGCTCTGCTTGAAAAGTAAAATAGAGTTTTTTGTTCAGTGAAGGAGAATTTTGACAAATTCAGTTTACAAACTAAACATCTGTTACAGCTTTTTTTTAATTACCTTTTTCAACAAGGTGGAACCCCTTCTGCAGTAATCACTATCAATAAGGCACACTATGAGGTTATAAGGGTTAGACAGTTTGCTGTCTACTTGCAGTTGTTTGTAAACTCCTGCCACCCCTAAGTCCTCAATGTCCCTCGCAAATGCTAAAAAACTATCACTCTTCTCCCCACCTCACAAAGACACACCCCCTTAAAACTTGAACAACAATCAGGCAAAGTTTTAAATGCCTCATGTAAGGCCTGGAAACCTAGGTACATGGAGGCTCCCACGCCACAACCTGAATAAGTTCCTCCTGGTCGAGTGATTCTCAAGCATCATCTCCCTTATGGGAAGGGAAGCACTATACTCTCTCAAGAGCACAACAAACACATGTGACAGATACAGAAACGTAACTTGTAGAGCGCTTGAATCCCATCCTTGCACTCAGGTCATAATGCTTTTATGAAATGCTAAAAATATTACTAAAGTTTTAACTTAACAAGCTTTGTTACTTTCTAAAGGTGCCACATCTGTGAGTTACACCATAAGTACTGCAATTATTACTTGCAAAGTTTACAAGCACATCATCTTTATTTTTGTCATAATTACCCACAAATCTCAACTAGCTGAATAACATAATCTACTACAGAATTCTTTCTAATGGAACATGTGTGCCAGAGAGGCAAGTGCTCCTGGAGCAACAGAGAGCTGTGGGGTTTTTGTGAAGAAGACGATAATTGAAAATTAATCCTGTGAGTACCCCTGATATAACATAGAGATCCAGTAGAACAAATAAATCTCATGTAGCTGACAAGCACTGCGTTAAAGATCTTGACTCTTGAAGCTCCCAGTGCCCCTTTCTGCTGATGACCACAAAGGACCAAGCCAGGCAGAGAACACATGGGCGTCTTCAAGGACGGACAACCACCTGCCCCTAGTTTCACATGGAGCAGCTGGGCTGCTAATGTCATCCTTGGGAAGTGTTATATATCTCCAAGGGATTGTTAATGAGGCATTTCAAATTCTTTAAGACCCACAAAGTCAAAACATGCTGTCTAGTTATCCCACTAAAGGCATAGCCTAGCTTGACCCAAAAACTGGAGTCAAATCCTTTCATGTTCTGACCCTGATATATTTCATTTCTTTGCACTAAAAAATGAACTAGAAAGAGATGCAAATTTTTATGGCACTAAGCATTTCTTTCATTTTCTTTCCATGTCTTACTACTCAATACAAGCACGACATATGCTGTTAGGTGGGCCCATTAATTTCAGTATCTCACTAGACCTTCAAAATGAAAGCTACTGCCTCTGGTGGTTTAGGTAGAACAGAGATATATAACCTCCTAAAATATCTGTAGTAGCCCCAAGTTAAGAGCCAGTATTTTTTTAAATCCTTTTAGTTGTATTAATACCCCTTCCCCCCCCCCCCCCCCCCCCCCGAAATGGAATTTGCCAATATAATTTGCAATTATTACTTTGCATAATAAATTCATGATTTGGAGCTTCTGACTCTGAAAAGCAAATCACTCTGAATATGTTATCCATGGGAAATGAATTTGTTTGTGTGTTTCACCCAGATATATACACAAAATACTCCTCCTGCTGGGGTAGAAGAGAAAGGTGGGATAGATTTTTAGAGAGGATTGAGACAATTTTTTTACTAAAATCCTTCCTAAGCAAAACCCTTGTAGGAGTAAATTTCCTGGCAGAAGGCCTGACAATGGACTTTGTGCAAGACCTTATTCTGAACAGCAGCCAGGGACACTGCAGAACAAGCCCAGTGTGGCTTATCACCTTTCCCCTCCAACTCCTCGCCCCACTCAGCCAGGTCAGGACTTTGTGCCGCAGTGCTTCCCCAGCCTCTTAAAAATACCTTGTTTACTCCTCTGGAATGCTTTGAAGAATAGATCCAGGTTGCCTAACCCCATCTAGTCACTTTTCCTGCACTCAAGTAAAAAGCAAGGAGAGTTAACAGTAGCACCATGCTACTACATTGTCAGTCCACACTTAACTCACTGCCTACCATAAACACTGTCTTGAGTTTCAGTGTGTCAAAGCACAGTTAAGCCATCACTGCTGAGAGCTTTGCACTCACCAGCCATGTGCGACCTAACGATGGATGTGGATTTTTCCTGTTTACTTCAGTCTCATGAGTTAATTTCAGTAGCTCTGCTTTCCTTTATTCTTCCCAGTGTTCAAAACTGTGTCGTCACCTTCATGCAATTATTTTCCTTATTAGTTCAGTTCCCAGGCTGACAAATTTTATCTGCCATAATTTTCATTTAGGCTAACAACTTACTTGTTGGGCTGCTCATCTGAGAAAATAGCCATGAGGGTTTGCCGAGAATCTTAGCCAGGAGGCAGTTTCTTGGTGGTGTTTTGCTGCTGCTGTTGTTTCAGAAAAAGAATATTACAATAATTAGAAACAGTGAGTCAGTGTGCATGCTTTCAAGGTCAGATACCATTTCTTTCATGTTAACATGAAACCACATGATGACTTTTATGGCGTATCAATGTATTCTGAGATTTGTATCCTGCACTGATTTGCAGGGCATGGTATTTCATTTACTTAGCTGCTATTGTGCAGAATACAAATTGGTGAAGAGTTTAACCTTTTTATCTATGTAAGCATTTCTCAAGCAGCCTTAGAAATATTTCTTTTATAATTCCATCACTTATTAAATGTTCGTATTTTGAGGCATAATCAGAGTTGGTAAAATTATTCATGTGCCTTTTACTCCCATTGATAGTTTTTGGCATGGCAAATGGGCAGATCGGAGTACAACAATAAGATATCAAGCTGCACACAATGTTCGTTTACCCCTGTGCAGACCAATGACTGCATGTAAATATTGTATTCAGTAGTGCATGAGGAAATGTTTTTATTAGTTTTTTATTATTATTATTATTTTTCAAGGCACAAAGTACTACAGTAACTTTTCTTTCTTTCTTTTCTTTTCTTTTCTTTTCTTTTCTTTTCTTTNTTTTTTTTTTTTTTTTTTCTTAAATATGACTGCCACTTCCATAGGTGATGTTAAAACCCTACTGCTCCCATATCTTTCACTTATGTAGTCAATGCTGAGATCTCAGCCAAGGGCACAGCCTAGGCATTTGCATGTCAAGATGAAAATAATCCATTTTGATCCTCTATAGAAAATGAGGACTAGAGGAAGAATAAAAATAGAGGAAGAAGCTCAGAAGACATTACCCATCTCTCTCTGCCATGGGGGTCTTGAGGGAATAGTGTTCCAGAGAGGGGTGTGATACTGCAGTGCTGCACTGTCTGAAATGCTGGGAGCCACACAAAGAGGAATTCAAACACAGCAGAAGTTAATCTGATGAAAACTGCATCTATGCTGGTCAGAAGAGAGGAAAAAAAAAGACGAAAAAAGGACTACAGAAATAAAGACTGACTTCTTCCCATCTAGTGGTAGCACTTAAATTTGATGTCTAAACAGGGGATGTTTTGACCATAGTTTCTCAGTGGAGAGAGGACTGAGATATTTCATAACAATAGGTGCATTAAATAAAGACTAAGATGGATTAAGCCGGTACTAAAAATACCAACTTTTATGTAGATTTGCAGGTAGGTATGCACTGTTGTGCTTGGCCACCACATCTGTGTTTTTTAGAATCTGTTATGTAGCTGGCACTGACCTGGCTGGGCACTGGGATGCTCAAATCAAGCAGTGTGTGTCTGTCTGCTGTAATACCTCTTTTTGTTCCGGAGACAGATGTGTCCATCAATTCAGAAAGCCTTTATACAAAAGGGAGAGCCATGGCCCTCACTGCAGTTCTGCAGAGGCACAGGCAGGCAGCTTGCATTGTGTGCCTGTGACAGGTTGAGCTCCTCCCAGGAGCTGCTTTGGGTGGTGGGCTGTGGAGCACAACACACGCCTTTTCTCCATCCCCATAGATATGCATTTTCCTCTAGGGAATTGGAAGAGTAACTTCATCTTCATCTAAACACAGTAGATGCCTTATTTCAGCCTTTGGCTGAAAGGACAATCCCATTTTGAATCCACACCACTCCTCTGAGCCAGGTTACCCAGGGCTTCCCTCAAGACTCAACACCCACTCTAGATTCTGCAGCCATTAACAGTTGTTAGCTTAAAACTCCTTATAAGTGATAGGCACAGGTTGTAAAGTCCAAGCTCACAAAGACCAACTTACAGGAACCCAGAGAGTAAAGAAAGTAAAGTACTCTTTTTAAAGTAAAGAGAAAAACACTGACCAAATAAGTCAACCCTCATTTTGTACTGTCCTACCTCTCCTTAGACCATCAGTCTTTAGGGATGACGCCATGCTATGCTTGCACACCTGCAAACATCAACAATCACAATTTTAAACCTATTCTTTTGAGTATCTATAAAGTGCTGCATAAAATGCTCCCACACAGCTCATTCCCACACAAACATTCAGCTTGCAATAGAGTGTAGTCCTTCCACTTTCTCAGATCCTGGGGAAATTAAAAGCCCCATTGGACTGAAAAGAAGGAAGAATTAAGAAAAAGCCTGGAATTTGGAAAAGCAAGTAACACAAAATAAAATTGTGGAAAATAATGTGCAAGACATCCATAGACTTAGGAAGAAATCTGTTACAGACTGAGTTTTAATTGAGTAGCAACACTGAAGAACAGATATTGGGATTTATATTTTTCATTATTCTTTGGTTGCAGTCCTCCTCATTTTAAATGTGCTCTTTATTTGTTGCTAGAACCTTCAGATCCAGCATACCCAGTCTGTAGGACTGAAATATGGGAGCCAGGAAAATAGTATACTCTCTTTCTCTCTCTTTGCCCCTGTTAATCCTCTTCAGGATTTCCTCCTACAAAACTCACATTTTTTATCTTACTCTGCTCCAAAGCAGCACTGTTCCCATGCTCTTCTTCCTCAGCTCACCTAAGAGTTATCCAGGGTCCTTGTTAAGACAGATCTTCTCTGCAGCAAATTCCTTTTTAACTCTCCTGTATACTGGGTAGGAGGCAAAGATTCAAAATCTGCAAAAATAATATGTGCTAAAATTTGAGGAAGGAATAAAATTAATACATATGCCACAGCACTACCCTGTACTACTTTCCATCTGGGAGGAAAGAAATAGGCATTTCAGCTTAATAATATGCATGGTTTTCCCATTAGATTCCAGAATCTCTTAATGTAGATACACATCATTTTTTGGATATCAACAAACCACTTGAAGTATTATTTATACTCAAGGCTAGAATGATTGCCATGAGAATAATTGTGTAAAAGCTGGAATAGGAAAACAAAATTAACATTGCTGAATGGTATTCAGGCCTCAGTGATTTGGCAAACTTAGAAAAGTTCACATGTCAGTTAAATGACAGATATGAGCCATTGCAAAAAATATAGTGGTATTTCTCGAAAATATCTGATAGAGTAAAGGTTAATGTTATTAACATTCTGCTTGGTATGTAGTTGGTGTGAATGCAATATGTTCTTTTTTATTTCTGTTTTCAAATATCAGTGATGACTTTATTAGTAGTGTTTAAAGATGTATTGAGTTTGTTTGGTTTTTTGATTGATTGTTTGTAAAAATAATTAAAGCTGTTAAGGTTGAAAGAAAGAGGTAGTATTAAATCCCAAGCTGCATACTCAGTCTGCAATACTAATGTCTCCATCAGCCATTACAGTATTTTATTATTCATGGTTAAATTCAGATTCATTTTATTCTTTTCTCTTTGGGGTTCAAGAGCTGCATTTTTGCAGGCAGCCTTTCCCCAGCTTCATTGGGATGTATGATGTTTTAGATTTCTCTTTATGCCCTGAATCAGTACAAAACTTCTGAAGCCATCAAACATTCCAGAGAAAGAGGCAGCACATGCTGAGTGTAAGGAATCCATGAGGAAGCAATATACATGTGACAGCCAACCTGATATTTGTCATGTGAGTTAACCTGTCCTTAACAGGCTGCCTGTGTCAATCTTTTTAACCAAGGCACACTGCCTCCATCATCCCTTACTGGTAGTTTAGGTTCTGCACCCTGCTTTTCATTTGCTTTCCTGTTGTTCTTCTCCCCAGTCTGTTTCACAAGTATTGGTTTCCTCTCAAATCCCCAGAAGGAAACTGCAAAGGGTGCTTTAATTTTCATAAGTACAGATGATTCCAGAAGTTCCTCCAGCATGTGAATGTCTCTGGTTACTCATTTACTCTCTGGTTAATGTTTAAGGAACACAAGAAAAAATTCTTGCCTGTTTTCCAGATAGGTTGGATCTATGTTCTTGCTACAAGTGGTGAGCTCGGTACACCCCATGTAAAGCCCTGTGAATGGTGAGGCTCTGGGAGAGGGCCACCAAGAAGAAAATGGTAACCAGAAAAATGGCATTTAACTCCCAGCCAGTATTTCAGAGCAATAAGTAAAATAACCTAGCAAACATTCATGCTATACTGACAAAGAGTAGCTACAAACAAATGTCAGATCAGGAGAACACTGGCCCATACTTGAGATATTAAAAAGGCAACAAAACCATTGCCACTCTGTGCACCCCTTCAGACTGTCATCCCAACCAGTGTGACCCAGGCATGCTCGAAGTGGATCTGCTGGGCTTATGTGCATTAGTGGATACAGAGCTGCCAGGTGTGGCAACTTTTGAGTAGACTTCTCTGTGTCCATTCTTGTTGCACACCTTTGCCTGACAGCGAACAGCATGTATCCTTCTGATAGCTAGCAGGCAGGTTTTACCTTTCCTGTTTACCCATATGGCATCAGGTGCCATTGCAAACCATTCCTGTGAAAGACAATACACGTGGCCTAAAAGTGAATGAATTTTCTATTCAAACCATTCATTCAGATTTTGATCACCCACCTCCTCCATTCTGACCATTCTCTTAATCCACTTTATTTTAAAACTATGCCAGCTTTGATTTCAGTCATTTCTCACGCTTTAAATCTCATTTTTATCCCCTAACTCAATTAACACAGCTTAGTTAAAATTGTTACAAACTTTTTTTTTGTATTATCCTCTTAATCATAGTTTTAAAATGAATGGAATATCTAATAATCTGAACTCATGATGTAATCAGAAATGTTTAAAATCCTATGAAAGCTATTTAATAATATTCTAAACTAGTCAGCATTTAATTAAGGTTATTAGAAGACCAGAAATTAGATAGAAAGCTGAATAAAGAAGAAATATGAAGTCTGCAACCATTGTCTCTAAAATTAATTACCACATTAAGGCCTTCCAAAACTGAAGTGGTAATACTCCTTTTCTCCCAAAAGGTCTTGCTTTAGAGATCTGTTTTTGTGTGTTGGAAGGGAAATGGAGGGGATTGAAGTCTTTGAAATTGTTCTATAAATAATGTAATGTAAACCCACCAAATATCAGCCCATCCCTTTACAGGACCTAAAATAAGCACACAAACACTAGGCTAACCTCCCTAACAAGCAGAAAAATCCTCTCCTCCCTGCAAAACTCTGAGCTGTGGTGGTGATGGTGTTGCACAGAGTCCCATGTGGGAAGATACATTGTTTCGGCACACACGCACCAGAGGATGTGGTGTACCCTGTCCCTCAGACCCAACACTATATCATGTACCCCAGCCCATATCGTCACGCTTGGGAGCTGGTTCTGCTGACTGGGACATAAGCATCCAGAGACCACCAAACCCCAGAAAGCCAAACCAGCACTATGGGCTACACCTGCCATGCAGATGCAAGGCACAAATGCTCTTCATAGTGATTTTCTGCTTGGACATCCACTCACACAGATTTTGAGCAGTATTTTCTTTTCTTTTTTTTTTTTTTATTTTGTTTTCTCTGTAGTCATTTGAAGGTGAAATGCACCTCTCACTAAACCTGTTCCAGGGGGATTTGTGATCTGATTGTGCATTTGTTCTACAAATGAGTCCTACCCTAGCCTGCCAGTCATTCCCCTTGCATAATTTCCACAAAAGCCTGAGGGACTTTTTCATGAAAGAGGACTTGAGGGTCAAGCACTTTAGAAGAGATTCTTCTTTTTTTTTTTTTTTTTTTCCTTTTTTGTGTTTCAAAGAAAACTTAAACAGCTTTAAAACTGTTCGGTATTCCCAAGCTGAGATCAGAGCCAGGCACAAAAGGGCAAATTGTGGCCCAGGTTTTCAGTGTCTGAGGCTTGTTTTCAACAAGTAAAGGGACCACTCACTGCTCTTAGACCCAACACCAAATTACCACTGAGCTCAGTATGCCTGGAATTACAGTGTGAGGCTCCTAACAGAATTTCAGCAAAGTCAAATATTCAAAAGCTGTGTCATCACAGCAGATTGCACTCTGAGAATAGCAGGAAGGAATTACATTGCACACTGTTAAAATGTTAGCAACCACATTTCATTTTTGAAAAGCCAATTTATTTGTCCTGAAATAAAGAGTTGATTATATCTCTTATTACTGTTTCAAGAGCTTGATATATCACAAAGTAGAAGAGTTACAACATGTACCAACTCTCAACCAGGAAAAATGAACCTGATTCATAATTCACTTTGAGAATGTCTAGTTAGTCAATCAAGTGATTTGTAATCATAAAGGCTGCCAGGAATGGAATGAATAATGGACTGTACTAAAATCCTCAGATTTTCTAGCATTCTTATCTCCTTATGTGACTTCTATTGCTATTTCTGATAGCTATCTCTCTTTCAGCAGAATAAATTAAACTATTCATATATACTGAAAAGAATATATTTGACTATTTAATGCATATAATGAATACACAAATTGAGTGACCACTCAATGTAACAACTGAATGGGAGGGTTTTTTTTCCACAGAAGCTAAATCTTTAGGAAGTGAAGCTTGAACAGAAAAAAAAAAGCTTTTCCCTTCCCCATCCCCCCCACAATTTTTCCTCTTGAAAGGATTTTTGGAGTAATCAATCCTAGCATACATCATATTGTTACAGTAAAATTTCTCAAGTCGTTTTATAACCATGGAAATTACATAACTCATATAGTATGGCATTTGTTAAAGAGCAACTGCTTTACTGTCTTTCTGTAGCTGAGAAGTATCTTTACATTGTATGATTATTTAATAAGGAATGACATCCAAATCTGTATTTTTATCATTGTCTGGCAGAATCAGATAGATAGTTGTAGACAGAGATGGAAACAAGACATAACCACCATAAATATTAAACTGTGCTGAAGATGCAGTTTAATACAGTGTTAATCATATTCAGAAGTGCAGATTTTTAATATTTAGTTCCTTTCCCAGGCTTTTGATGCAAAACAAAACTTCTGAGCCATGCAGCTAGCATTACTTAGGAAGTCCCTTAATTGCAGTTTCTCTTATATTGAAATTTTAACTCACTGTTTGTTTTACTATTCATTGTTATCTCATAAATTTCTAAATATTTGTTTTCAGTATCCTGACAACTGAATCAGGCAATTTTTAAGTGATTGGTGCATCCACGCTGTGAAATGCTTTATTCTTGGTATCTTCCCCTACCTACAAAGGAAGTCCATTGACAGACAATTGTCTCTTGTCATTTATATTTGTACTGATGTAACTTTTTTTTCATGGTGAGGGTCTGTGTGACAAAAAATGAACTCTTAACTGATAAAATGGAATTTATTATATATATTTATATTATTTTAGCTGGAAGAATTTTAAGCATTTTACTTTATTGATCATCCAGATGAGAGGCTTACACCTTCCTGTAAATGCAAAGATCATTTCTTATTTAAAAAA